>JACEEZ010005970.1:310000-350000 GCA_016584305.1 Chionoecetes opilio
CTTCTTCCACAAACCTTGCTATGTACCCTTCCTGGTCACATCCTTCCCCTACTAACCTTGACCCGTCCTTAACCCCTTGAGACCCATAACGTAATTTTCATTGTAATTTGGGTACCATTAGACGATTTTTAGTGAATATAAGCAATATTTTTATAGATGTGACCTATTTAGTATCCTTGTTGACTAACTAATTTGGTATATTCTGTTACTTTTTGTAATTTTATGGCTCGACAACAGACGCATTTTTATAACAAAGGAAAAATCTGGGCGTGCAGGGGTTAAGTCACGCCTCACTTTTATGCATTATTTTGTGTTTTTTCACCTTTTCGTCGAGTTCTCCTTCCCACGTCCTCCTCAACCTAACCCTTCCTCTGCTTTTGGTTCAAGGATGCTTTGTCTTCCAGCTGGCATCTTGGCATCCCGTATACCGCTATCATTCTTCCCCACAACCTTCCTCTTTCCCCCTTCCCCAGCCTCTCATTCTCCTGTCACTCCCTCCCCTTGCATACCCTTCCTCCTGTCACCTTCCTTCCTCACTCTCTCTCTCTCTCTCTCTCTCTCTCTCTCTCTCTCTCTCTCTGTCTGTCTTCTGGCCTGTATTCTCCTTTGGCTTGTTTTCTATTTGAATATGTTAATACGTGTGTGTGTGTGTGTGTGTGTGTGTGTGTGTGTGTGTGTGTGGTGTGTGTCTGAGAGAGAGAGAGAGAGAGAGAGAGAGAGAGAGAGAGAGAGGAGAGAGAGAGAGAGAGAGATTAGTTGAAGAAAATAATCTGTGTGGACTTGGAAGGTCGTAGAGGAGACCAGGGCAAAGATTAGAGGCACCCAACAGCTGGTGAGATGAAAGATGATGCCCGCTCTCCCCCCGCCCTCTCTCTCTCTCTCTCTCTCTCTCTCTCTCTCTCTCTCTCTCTCTCTCTCTCGTTTCGGTACAACCACCACCGTAGCCAGTGAAAATTACAAGTTCTTGATTTCACGTCATTATAGTCTAAGATGACGGGACTGTTTGCATTATTTAGCCTCTACTCTATAATTATCATGTGTCTTACGTGACGAAAAGAAGTTAAGTGACAAAGCTTTTACAGAGGTAACACCAGGGTTTAGTGACAGAAGGGTGTATGCTGTTGGTGAATGCAATGGTATATTCAAGTTTGTCACTCAAAACCACCGTCTGCATCCATTGCTCTCACTTTCACGAGTAAACTGTTGGAAAAACGTCATCAACTAAATGCCCTGCAAGGCTTAGATAAATATTACACAGATACTGTCTTACTGGAGATGCTTTTGCGGTCTTTTAATTGGCATGAAGTACGTACAATAGTAACACACAAACACACACACACACACACACACACACACACACACACACACACACACACACACCATGGAGGTAGGACAATCCTTATTCTACCTCCATGACACACACACACACACACACACACACACACACACACACACCATGGAGGTAGGACAATCCTTATTCTACCTCCATGACACACACACACACACACACACACACACACACACACACACACACCATGGAGGTAGGACAATCCTTATTCTACCTCCATGACACACACACACACACACACACACACACACACACACACACACACACACCATGGAGGTAGGACAATCCTTATTCTACCTCCATGACACACACACAACATACACACACACACACACACACACATACACACACGAACAAAACTATTAAAGAATATTACCGTATAAACGTTAAGCTTCCTTCATCAGTAGGTAACCTTTACATATTCCTAAGATATATGTCAGTGTATCTTGCTAGTGGCTCTTCATCGCATAATACAGTAATTAATATGGCAATCAGTGACAGTTCCTCAATTTTCGACGTTCACATTACCATGGTAACGAGGTTGGCCTACGTGCTGCCCAGAACGATATATAACACTCTGTTTCGGTCATGTGCACAGCCTGCTATGCTACTAATATGTTTGTTATCGTTCACATTAATCACTTAGCAGGTCAAGAAGTATACAAACATACATGTATATATAATGATAATATACGCCATACCTTGCTAAATCACGTGTGCCAGGCAAGCATGCAGGAAAATTAATCTGCGTGATCATGTACGAAAACCGGAGGAACATTTGCATCTGCGCGGCGGAAACACTCGCATTCCTCGAACAAGTAAGCTCGAGCACTGACCGACACTGTGAGTTCAGTCTTCATAAATCACTCACAAATACGCTCTCGTTTTCTTTTCATAGTATGGCGATTGTCCTCAATAACTACTAAGCATGCATAGATTCACATATACCTTGCCTCCTGACGGAAAAAAAATAGTCGCTACTTCAAGATATTAGTGTTGCCCGAGAACTGAGTTATGAGTTAGAAGAATCCGATTCATAACTAAAGATCATGTTTGGTGGAGTCTTTGAGAGAAGTCCCCGCACCTGAGAGACGCGCGCGGCAGAGGTACCGAGAGTGCGATGGTCAGTGGGTCGCCTCTGCCTCTTCCTCTCCAACTCATTGTGCTTATAGTAATCCTGGTACGTACGTACGTCGCTGATTATTTGTTTTTAAAGTGGCTATTGAATTATTTATATAGGATAACCTTAAACAGATATGTAGATGTGTCCTAATTCTCTCTCTCTCTCTCTCTCTCTCTCTCTCTCTCTCTCTCTCTCTCTCTCTCTCTCTCTCTCTCTCTCTCTCTCTCTCTCTCTCTCCATACCTACATACTTCACGATAAACCTCACCACTTAACTCACCCCTACATCATATTTCGTATTATTACTGTGTGTATGTAAGTGTATTAGTTTCCTTTCAACTCCTTGTGGTTTATTTGCATTCAGTAACATGAAAAACTCGTTATGTAACACTTACCTATCTGTCATTTTTCCTTTGCATCTGCACTTTACGCCTTGCCTTTTTATCTTTTTTTACCCTACCCTCCCTCTTCTCCCCCTCCTCCTCCTCCTCCTCCTCCTACTCCTCCTCCTTTTCCTCCTTCTCCTCGTCCTTCTCCTCCTCCTCGTCCTTCTCCTCCTCCTCCTCACCCTTCCCCTGAAAAACACATGGCATGGTGGCCTTTGTAGACGACCGCAGCTTAAATGCATATTGTTTTATTTTTACACACACACATTGCACGGGCGGCGGGACAGGGCGGGGCTGAGGAGGAAGGGAGGGGGCCCTTTAGAGAGAGAGAGAGAGAGAGAGAGAGAGAGAGAGAGAGTATTGGTACACGAGGTTATGCACAGGACTCTTTGATTCCCATACATTGCAGCTGAAGAGTTCATAAGAGTTCATAATTTTTTCTGTATTCGTGTGTTTGATGTCGTGTCCTGATGATGTTTAGTGTCCCTTAACAACTTCACGCCCGCCGCCTCCAGATTTAGACAGGGATTCGTGAAGGGCGGGAGGGGAGTGACGGAAGGGTGTCGGGTGTAGCGTGACGAGGGTTGTGGGTGTTGGGGTGGCGGGGTGAAGGGGTTGTGGGAGGGTTACTGCGGTAGGGATGTGGCATTAATCTAAACCTCTCCTTTCATCCCTCATTTCGTGTCTCTCTCTTTCTTTCAATTTGACTTTGTTAGTTGTGTCTTTACCGTCGTGACCTCCAGGAGACAGGAAGGATTGTAATAATTTTTGTTTAGCATTCTGTTATAATTATTCATCGTCTAATAGAATCTGGGGGTCATTTAGCACTTGTCTCTTTGAATGGTTATTGCTTAGAGGAGGGGTCGAGGTTGATAGAAGGGGAGGTGAGATAGCAGTGTAGTTGTTATCATTAAGAGGAGATCATTTATAAAGTGATATCAAGTCTTCATTTACATCTCGGTTTCCTTCCTTTCACACGTCGTAATAAGATCATTGCCACTTAACCCCACTTTAATCCTCCTTTAAAAGCTGTTATATTGACCTAAGTGGTCGCTAGCGTCAGTGATAAACTTGAGTATAGTGTTGCGCTTTGCTGCTGCCATTTGACCCTAATTAAGGATGCCTTTATGCTGGGTCAACACCGGTAAATACTGCTGCGGGGCGACCGTGCCAGAAACTACATGTGCAAGCTATAACCTCCCGTACCAAACACATCCCGTGACCTTCCCACTGACCCTGGCCGCCCAGGGTCACCTGCAACCTTCAGGTTCACGGAGTCTTGATGACGTCATGACTTACGCTGAACGGCCAGCAAAAAATAGCGTCACATCATACAAAAGTGCGCACTGATCAGCGGCGTACAATCTGCTTATTTGGCTACCGAAGTACTCTGCTCACAGTGCGAGTCTTATTCGTAAGGTTATGATTCGTGGGGTCTTGTTGTATTAAATCTTGTTTACGTAGGTCGGGTGCGCCGCGGCTCTCTGTAAACATCCCTAATGAAAAATCCTTGACACGTTGACGCAGCACTAAGGTCAGTGAGTTGTTATCGACCAGCGTGTTGTGTGTAGTGCGGTGGCGTGCTGACCTTACACATTCCCGACCCAGCCTCGAGCTGAGTGGCTCTCCCTACGGCCTCTGTGGTTACTGTCCCCGGTGCTGAGGCTGCAGGGGTACTGTACGGTGGTGCTGAGGGGGCAGACATGTTGTTGGTGTCGCACAACAACACCACAAAGTTACTGTACAGGCGTAGGCAATCTGTAACCCATTTGATCTGCACGTGTGTGGTGGGGCTGCTTCATATGTTGACACATTTCTCTGTGGTATTGATTAAGTGCAAATTGATAACATATGGTTAACTGTTTCCTTTAATATACCTTGAATATTGCGTATTGTATATATATCTCATTTCCCTGAGGAGAAAAAAAGTTGTTACCTGCTTTTGAAAGTATCTCAGACTAATCATGACCTTGTTGGTGCAATGCCAATAATTTTCAAACACACGTGGCTACACTTCATAATGTATAGACATCGATACTATATTAGAATTTCCTTTCCCATCATAAATTGACGTATCTAAAACGATCACTCGAATTAGCATGAGGAACCAAGCGAGGTAGTTCTGCCCTGGTTTTCCGGACTCCTTGCTTATCTTGCTTCATATCATGTCTGACACCTGTTCTCCTGTTCTCCTCCCAGCCGACCGCACGATGGAGAGGATTTTCGCGTGCCATTACCCAAGCAATACGTCTTATTACAAATGCTACATGTGTACTGCGTGATTACATCGTGACACGGGGCGAAGTACAGGTGTGGGAAGGGATAATTACAGTGGTCATCGGTAAATTATAGTTACCTGTAGACACTCGCCTCGTAATGCTCATGAGGTATTAGTTCTCGGGATCCTACTTGTTTTCTTCCTTTCTTTTGATGTTTTCTGATAACGTGGTTTTAGTGTCTCTTTATACTATGCTTCCACCACTCAAGCCGTGCAACTTTCTTACCTCTTGAACGTCCGAAGGTCACTCATATATCTTTAATAATTTCTTCATTATATTGATCACTAACTAACCCTTGTTATGTGCCACCTTGCTTTGTAGTTTTTTTTTTCTCTCTCTCTCTCTCTCTCTCTCTCTCTCTCTCTCTCTCTCTCTCTCTCTCTCTCTCTCTCTCTCTCTCTCTCTCTCTCTCTCTCTCTCTCTCTCTCTCTCTCTCTCTCGTTATATATACACATTATCTATTTTAAGCATGACTCCTTCAAACAACACATTTTCATTTTCCTTCTTTAACATCGTGTGCTCAGTTCCCTCCTAACTATAGTCGTAAAACTTGTGCTCACAAAAGACGGTAGACAAAATTAGATGTGCGAGTCTTTCTTCTCTAATTGGGTCAATTTCCGCCACTTTATGTCGCCATGGCATACCCTAATTGGGCATTCCGGGAAGGTTTATGAGGGTGATTCATGCTCAAATCAGGAAGTACTTCTGCTCCTCAGATTTACTTTTTCCCCATATTTGACGTCAGTGGAACAGAACGTCCTATTTAGCAGCATAGTCTGGTACAAGGGCAAGGAAAAGAGATTCTATTCCCTTGGCCTTGGTCTGTGAAGGAGTATAGTCAGGCGGGGATATAGAACAGGCTCTTCATTTTTCCGCAAAGCCTTTGAAGAAGAAGTTATTACACCTTGCTTAGCCATGTCGTGAGGCTCAGCCAGCAGGTGTGACACGGGAATTACACAACACACAAATCACGGGTCTCTGGTGGCTCCAGCCGCTCTGTCGCCGACATTGCAGCTTCGATGAAGTGTCCTGCCTTACCGGAAATATCATTAGAGTATATTGAACACTCACCCATGTCCTTTGTCTTTGCTATCAATACGAGAAGGCCAATAACAGTGCTACGGGGTGCTACGGGGAAGGTGCGTCAATATTCCTCAGTCCACGAGCATTTTACCTTGATATTCACCGTTTTCTTTGCATTGTCCCCCTCCCACCGCCTGTCCCACGAGCACCTGCCGCGCCGGGGTGATTCCAGATCGACCCTCAAGGGCTGGCTGGCGGTGTCCTCGCCTCGCCTCGCCGCACCTCGCTTTCCGCGTCAAACACAATTGAACTTTTTTTTTATTATTGTGAATGTCTATCGATACAGTTTTATTGGCGGTTTCGTGACCATAAGCTACAACTGCCATAACAAACCGAGGATGATCAAGAATATTGCAATAATGATACTAATAAAGAGTCAGAATAATATTAAGGTATGAGTACAAGAAAAGAGCAATGAAACCAGTGTATTCAGACCTTCCTGTAACTTGCTAATGGGTGGAGCGGCGGTCACCAGGGGCTGTTTGCGGCTAATTGGCGTCGTGTTGTTAGTGTCTGGCAAGGCGACGCCAGGTGCTCCACAGAGACGCCGCGTGACGCCCCGCTGCTCTGCCCGCTGGCTACGTTTTTTTTCTCCTGCTGAATTATCGTTATTTTCGTTGGACATTTTAAGGGGATGTCTTGTTTTTGTGTACGTTGTCCCCGCTACTGTTGTTGTCGTTGATTGTACGAGTCTGTGGGTCGTGGTGGTGGTGGTCGTGGAGGTGGTGGTGGTGGTCCTGGAGGTGGTGGTGGTGGAGGTGGTGGTGGTGGTCCTGGAGGTGGTGGTGGTGGTGGTGGTCGTGGTGGTCGTGGTCGTGGAGGTGGTGGTGGTGATCATGGTGGTAGTGGTGGTGGTCGTGGAGGTGGTGGTGGTGGTGGTCGTGGTGGAGGTGGTGGTGGTCGTGGCCGGTGGAGTTATGTGGGTGGTGATGATGATTGCTATTGTCATATTTTGTAGTTTTTATTGTGGTGATAATAATGAGAATAAGAGTAATGATGATAATGGTAATATTATTTATGATTATAATGATAAGTACTATCATCATTATTCTCTTCATTCATAGGAACCAAATCATTATGACCACTATATAGTAGTTGTGACGCTTTTCTAATATTTTCTTTTTTTCCTACCTCATCAATTAACAGACGCATAATGTATTGCCTTATTTCCAAATACCAAGCATAAATATATAAATGTATTTGAAGACAACAAATAAATGTAACCAATGAAATAAGTTTTGGGTAAGAGGAGAAGAGGAATAGGAAGGCAGATGAGAAGGGGAAGGAGATGGAAGAAGAGGAAGAGAAAGAACTGATTGAGGAGGAGGAGGAGGAGGAGGAGGAGGGGGGGAGGAGGTCAGAGAAGACAGGTGAGGCACGTCTGGACCGGCGGCAACAGGTGGGTGTGGTGGAGATAATCACGGCCTCTAATTACAAAGGAAACATCACTCATCGACAAGAATCAATCACGTTTTACACCGAATTACGTGACTCGTCAGCCGGGTAATCTCTCCTTCATCCATTCTGATCTGTTTCCTATCCATCTTCAGTCCGGTTCTTAGGGCAGACATACCTACACACTACACTATAAGACAAAAAATACACTGTAGTGATATTTTCAAGGTCCATTTTTGTGTGTTTTACGTTCTCAGTTGTTATTCTAAAACCTTATAGATGTTCGAAAAACTATCTTTTGTTTATATTATGTGCTGGATCACAGAGTATCGCCAAAGGACAGTGAGCAAAGAGAGTCAGAAAGTCATTACATGTGTTTAGTTTCCTTCCTTTTCTTCTTTTAACGCGAAACTCAGTGTTGACGCAGCAATGTTTGTGTGAGAGTTGGCATAGGAGGGAAGGAAGAGGTAAGGGAGGGGCATGGTGATCAGCCTTTCTGCTTTACTGATTCGATTTATATAACAGTGCTTCTTTTGTACGTGTGTGGCAGGAAAAGGGAAGAAGAGGAATGGCTTGAAAGATTTTCTCTCATGCGCAGGAAACGTGTAATGGTCGATGTTCCTACTGTATCACCCGCATTGCCTTCTTCAAGTAGCACGACAAGAAGTGTTTTAAGACTCTACTCTGCAATCATGCACTATCGAACCATCTGAAGAATGATATTAGAAAGCAGCTCGCAGGATATCGAGTTATCGTAATACTGGAATACACGTCCAGATAAACCTAACCAGCAAGAAGTAAATGATGGAAGTATGTAATAAAATGGATCATATTTTACCCTTTATTACAGTCGTATTGTTGTACCAATTCTTTGTCTGTAATTTTGGATTTTTGAGTATTCATTATAATTGATTAACGATCCCATGATGACCTTGTTCATCCGTGGAGGGTTTGTGCGGCGCAGGAAGCTTGGCAGACGCTGGAAGGATGCCACGTGTACAGGAGGGCAGACAGGTGGCAGACAGAAGGGCAGACAGGTGGGCAGACAGAAGGGCAGACAGTAGGGTAGACAGGTGGGCAGACAGGTAGGGTAGACAGGTGGGCAGACAGGAGGGCAGACAGGAGGGCAGACAGGAGGGCAGACAGGTGGGCAGACAGGAGGGGACAGACAGTGTGGACAGACAGGTGGCAGACAGTGTGGACAGACAGGTGGTAGACAAGTGTGGACAGACAGGTGGTAGACAAGTGTGGGCAGACAGGTGGCGCAAAGAACCTTCAAGATAATTAACATCCCGTTGGTCTTGTAGCGTTTGGTTCTTGTGGGTGGATATTCGTTTATTATTATATATTATTTATTTATTAGTAGGAGTAGGTATGGTCGCGTTTTGAAAATTATGATTGGGAGGTTCTGGACGCGATGTTGGAGTTAGGAGTCCTGGAAGGCATGTTGGAGGGATGACAGAGATCTTACCAATATCTAAACTCACGGGATAGCGAAGATTATTACTAAGAATATATGTTATTCACCCACTTATCATAGCTATACATCTTTAACTTGATGAAATTACTAGCATGGCTTTGAATGTGTCATGAGTGTTGGTGCAAAATGTTTCTTATTGTCACTGTGATGCAAAACTAACCCTTTCCAGTCAACCTCTCACCGCATCAGTCATGATTCTACCGTGAACAGGACTTAGACGAAAAATGGGTGAGAATGAAAATTTATAGACTATACGCATTAGTCTCACGATTCCGGCCGATCAAGACTTCCGATGCAAAACAACATTTGATTCCAAGGTTGTGTTTTGCGAAATGGCTCGAATCCACCATCAGTCTTGGGATTAAGAGCGGCGGCGGCCCCCCAATCATAGCCGCAAATACAGGGTTGGTGGGATTTCACTTAGGATGCCGATGGGACATAGGACCTAGACGGGTTAGGTTGAGGAGGAAGAAGAGTCATGAAAGAACAAGGAAAATGGAGAATGATGAAACATTATCCAAAGAGGAAGAAGTAAATGAGGGAGTGATCTAAAAAAAATGAGTGAGAGGAAGTTGTGCTTTTAAAAAATAGAAGAAAATATATGGCCGGAATAAATGTGCAAGAGGAACATGGTAACAAAAAATAAGTTTTACGACAGATAACGACCGTAAGGGCATAGAATCTTGAGGAAACAACCCCTCACAACCAGGTATCTTATATTACCTAAGTACAGGTGAGGCACGATGGAGAGATTCGAGGTTAACCACTAACTGAGGGAGGGAGAGAGAGGGAGAGAGGGGGGGAGGAGGGTGACTGAGAGAGGAAGGGGAGGAGGGAAGAGAGGAAAGAACGTAAGTAAAGATATTACAGCTCGGCGGAAGGAAAACTTTACATTAGATGCCGTGTTTACTCTATACTCCGGGTCTGATCTCTTTGTTGTTCTATAGTTTTACGATGGTAATTTGGACCTTGTATTATTTATATGTGTTGTCTTATATTTTGGATTCATAGATGGAGAGAGAGAGAGAGAGAGAGAGAGAGAGAGAGAGAGAGAGAGAGAGAGAGAGAGAGAGAGAGAGAGAGAGAGAGAGAGAGAGAGAGAGAGAGAGAGAGAGAGAGGACGAGGCGAGGAGAGGACGAGAGAGCGAGAGAGAGAGAGAGAGAGAGAGAGAGAGAGAGAGAGAGAGAGAGAGAGAGAGAGACGTTTTTGCCACCTGTGTTCTCCGCTCTCGGCTGCTCTAATGATGATGCATCAAGGTTTAATATCTGCAGCTATTTTCCATAATAACGACATCGCGACAGGAAAAAAGAAAGGAAATGGTTTTACTGGATTATCCGCCGGGGAAAAATACACGGAGCACAAAATTATGTCTCCGGGAGGTGCAGAGGGCGAGGACAAGTGTAGATAGATAGATAGATAGATAGATAGATGATAGATAGATAGATAGATAGATAGATAATTTATTGAGCAGGGCAGTAGGAAGGGAAAGGGCGTGGTATAATTATGATATAGGTGGACGTGGGAATCGAAAAGTGATATAGGCAGTGAGGGTTCGTAAAAGACATGTGAATTGGGAAAATGTTGGATAGGAAGTAGTATGTAAATAGAGTATTGGAAGTACGTAAGGTGATAATATACCCTAATTACTTAACTGAACTTTGCAAGTCGCAAGGTAATATGGGCAGTGAGGGTTGTATAAGACAGGTGAATTAGGAGAATGTAGTATAGATAGTGATAGGAAGCAGAATATTGGATCTCAAGGTGATAGAATAACCTAATCAATTTAGTTAGCTTACTAAATTGGTATGGTCACTGTGTGGTAAAATTGGAAAGTTGGTGGATTTGAAATTTGCGCTTCCCTGCTGTGATGATTTCATGGTTCAAGGTTAATTCATGTACAGTGATAGGATGAAATTCAAGTTTATTTAGAGTGGTGAGTGGTGATTGCTCTCGATTTTTTTTCATTTTTTCAATTACGATCCGAATTATAGAATTATATATATAATATTTTTTTTTTATTTGAACACTGTATATTTCCGGTGAATTATATTATTATTTATATTGTTATCGTAATCATTATTTGTGTTAGAATTTTCATCATTATTTTAATCATTGTCACCATTAATATCACTATTTTCATCGTTCATATTATTATTTGTTATTTCTCTATTTTTGTTTCGTGTTCATATCAATCTTTTTTTTGGCTACTATTTTTTTGTTTCTCTTTCTCTCTCTCTATCTTCTCTCTCTCTCTCTCTCTCTCTTCTCTCTTCTTTCTCTCTCTCTCTCTCTCTCTCTTCTCTTCTCTCTCTCTCTCTCTCTCTCTCTCTCTCTCTCTCTCTCTCTCTCTCTCTCTCTCTCTCTCTTTCTCTCATCTCTCTCTTCTATTCTCTCTCTCTCTCTCTCTCTCTCTCTCTCTCCTCTCTCTCTCTCTCTCTCTCTCTCTCTCTCTCTCTCTCTCTCTCTCTCTCTCTCTCTCTCTCTCTCTCTCTCTCTCTCTCTCTCTCTCTCTCTCTCCTCTCTCTCTCTCTCTCTCTCTCTCGTCCTTGAAACCTTAGGAACAGTTCATTTCATACTTAAATATAAAATTCCCCGGAGCTTCCACCCAACTGGTTAGCCATTAACGACCGTGATATTGTTTTAAAAGGTCATTTGGGTTTCGCTAACGGGCCGTGAACAGGGCCTGGGGGCACATTTTGTTCTTTTCGTTTTTGAAGAAGATTTGTAACTTTCATCTCTTTTTGCAACACGCACACACACACTCTCTCTCTCTCTCTCTCTCTCGCTCTCTCTCTCTCTCTCTCTCTCTCTCTCTCTCTCTCTCTCTCTCTCTCTTCTCTCTCTCTCTCTCTCTCTCTCTCTCTCTCTCTCCTCTCTCTCTCTCTCTCTCTCTCTCTCTCTCTCTCTCTCTCTCTCTCTCTCTCTCTCTCTCTCTCTCTCATAACATTACAGTTTTTCATGTCAGCTATTTTTTTCATAATATAAAAATCTTTCGAGCAAACTTTCCACCTTGGTTCTTCACTCCCACCTAGCTAATCATCCTCGATAATTCCCTCCTTCCCTCTGTCTGTTCCTTCCTTCTATGCCTCTCTTCCCTCCTTCTATGCCTCTCTTCCCTCCTTCTATGCCTCTATTCCCTCCTCTATGCTCTATTCCTCCTTCTATGCCTCTTTCCTCCTTCTATGCAGCTCTCTTCCCTCCTTCTATGCCTCTTTCCCTCCTTCTATGCTCTATCCCTCTTCTATGCCTCTCTTCCTCCTCTATGCTCTCTTCCCTCTTCTATGCTCTCTTCTTCCTTCTATGCCTCTTTTCCCTCCTTCTATGCCTCTATTCCTCTCTTCTATGCCTCTATTCCTCCTTCTATGCCTCTATCCTCTCTCTATGCCTCTCTTCCCTCCTTCTATGCTCTCTTCCTCTTCTATCCTTCTTCTTCCTCTATCCTCTTCTTCTTCTATCCTATATTCCTTCATGCCTTCTCCTTCTATGCCTCTATTCACTTCTTATGCTATCTTCCTCCTCTATGCCTCTTTCCATCTTCTATGGCTCTATTCCTTCCTTCTATGCGTTCTTCCTCTATGCCTCTCTTCATCTTCTATGCCTCTATTCCTTCCTTCTATGCCTCTCTTCCCTCCTTCTATGCCTCTCTTCCCTCCTTCTATGCCTCTATTCCCTCCTTCTATGCCTCTCTTCCCTCCTTCTATGCCTTTCTTCATGCTCTTCCTCCTTCTGTTCTCATCCTCTATGCTCTTTCCTCCTTCTATGCCTCTATTCCCTCCTTCTATGCCTCTCTTCCATCCTTCTATGCCTCTCTTCCCTCCTTCTATGCCTCTATTCCCTCCTTCTATGCCTCTCTTCCATCCTTCTATGCCTCTATTCCCTCCTTCTATGCCTCTCTTCCATCCTTCTATGCCTCTATTCCCTCCCTCCCTCTGTCTCTTCCCTCCTTCTATGCCTCTCTTACCTAATATCTCGCGTCTCCTTTTCTATCACTCCTCTCTGCCCACCACCACATCATTAAGTCATAATTTGATGTGTCCGTCTTTATATCGCGGCCGCAGGTGTTTCTGGCCAAGTCTGAAGGAGGGGATTCGCGCATGTTGGTGGTCGCGTGTGTGGTGTGTGTGTTGTGTGTGTGTGTGGGGCCCGATAAGCCTTTCAGTAAACTCTAAATAGGTTTTCGAGGTAGATGGTGTAATTGTGTGATACTTCGACATCTATTGAAGTCAAGCTGCTCATTTGCATATGTCTTTTACGTCTACCATCAAATATATCAAAAATTTACATGTGGCAAGATATATGTATTCATTTTTGTATTTATGTAGTCTTTATATGTGTGAGTGTGTGTGTGTGTGTGTGTGTGTGTTGTGTGTGTGTGTGTGTGATGACAGGTTTGTTCTTCGCACCTGGTTATTTATGGAGGTCCACGGAATTACGGGTCATTGGGCGTCGTTGGCTGGTTACCTGCGTGTGTGTATATCCCGACAGGTAGTCCTTAGCGGTGCCTCCTTAGTGCTGGAAGCGTGAGAGTATTGGTAGAGGAGGGAAGGGGAGATAGAGAGAGGATGCGGGGAAGTATACATCGGTGGAATATGGGATGGAGTATTTATATTAAGGAAAAGTGAGCAAAGGGGAGACATCTATTTCGTTTATCAAAGGATATTACTCGCTATATATGACTTTATATATGACTGTACATATTTATAGCTTGATAAAAGTGTATACATGGTAAGAATATGGGATGTAGTGTATTTGTAGAAGGGAAAAGTGAGCAAATAAGAGATAGCTATTTAGTATTTTTCAAGGAAAGTTACACCTTTATATAACTTTGTATATGACTGTACAAATTTATAGCTTGGAAAAAGTCGAGCGTTGTTTCAATGGGAATGTTACTTCGCCAATAGCGTATACTTAGTTTGACTTACTCGTGATCAATCAATTTTTTCAGAGAGAGGCAGAAAGAGAGACAGAGACAGATAGACAGGTAGACAGGCAGACAGACAGATAGACAGACAAAGAGACAGAAAGAGACAAAGAGACAGATAGATAGGCAGACAAAGAGACAGATAGACAGGCAGACAGACACAGAGACAGATAGACAGACAAAGAGACAGACAGACAGACAAGAGACAGATAGACAGGCAGACAAAGAGACAGATAGACAGGCAGACAGACACAGAGATAGATAGACAGACTAAGATACAGAAAGAGAGACAAGAGACAGATAGACAGGCAGACAAAGAGACAGATAGACAGGCAGACAAAGAGACAGACACCCAGATAAAATGGGGATGAGAATAACAGGAAGCCACACCTATAGAATAATGACCAGAGGAAGGTCCACTCGTCACCGGAATTAGAGGTGTGAAGAATTTAATGCACAGGAGCGGAAAGTG
Organism: Chionoecetes opilio; assembly: GCA_016584305.1. NCBI lineage: Eukaryota > Metazoa > Arthropoda > Malacostraca > Decapoda > Majidae > Chionoecetes > Chionoecetes opilio. Next base: position 324,488 of record JACEEZ010005970.1, read on the forward strand.
AGGAAGAAGATGAGTATGATTAGCGAAGGGTGATAAAAGGGGGTTGTGTCGGTGCACCAAGGGAACTGTTAATGAGAGAGAGAGAGAGAGAGAGAGAGAGAGAGAGAGGAGAGAGAGAGAAGAAGGGGACGAGAGAGAGGAGAGAGAGAAGAGAGAAGAGAGAAGGAGAGAGAGAGAGAGAGAGAGAAAAGAGAGAGGAAGAGAGGAGAAGAGAGAGGAGAAGAGTTGAAGATTTTTTATGTGTGCACAGTAAAAAGCACCAAGAGAACTGTTAATGAGAGAGAGAGAGAGGAAGAGAGAGAGAGAGGAGAGAGAAGAGAGAGAGAGAGAGAGAGAGAGAGAGAGAGAGAGAGAGAGAGAGAGAGAGGAGAGGAGAGAGAGAGAGAGAGAGAGAGAGAGAGTTGAAGATTTTTTATTGTGTGCACAGTAAAAAACACCAGAGAACTGTTAATGAGAGAGAGAGAGAGAGAGAGAGAGAGGAGAGAGAGAGAGAGAGAGAGAGAGAGAGAGAGAGAGAGAGAGAGAGAGAGAGAGAGAGAGAGAGAGAGGGAAGAGAAGGAGAGAGAGAGAGAGAGGAGAAGAGAAAGAGAGAGAGAGAAGGAGAGAGAGAAGAGAGAGAGAGAGGGAAGAGAGAGAGAGAAGAGGGGAGAAGGAGAGGAAGAAGAGAGAGAGAGAGAGAGAGAGAGAGGAGAGAGAGGAGAAAGTTCTGGTTGTAGATATTAACCCCTTGAGGCCAGAACGTAATTTTCATTGTAATATAACCACCATTCGACGATTTTAATGAACATAAGCATTACTATAAAGATATGACCTGTTTAATATCCATGTCCATTAGGTAATTTGGTTTATTTAGTTACTTTTCGTTGTTGTATGGCTAATAACAGACGATTTCATATAGTAAAGGAAAGATCTGGACGTGAAGGGATTAACAAAAACTTAGACATTTTGAAAAAGTTAAAGGTGAACTTGATGGTCTTATCTTCCATGGTCTCTCATGTTCGTGTCATTCAAAGATGAGGAAGACATAGTAGCAGAAAGTTAGATATTTCTGGTATCTGACTATGTTTCATTTCATTTTTTTTTGTAGTACATAAGATACTCTAACACACCCGAAATTATATTCAGTTTATATAATAATACAATATATATAGCATATCAGCTTACATAGAGGTTCCCATCATTCTTCAATTTAATATTCTGTTAATTATTACTCTACCTGCATGTACTAGTATCGCATCCGACCAAAGAAGAAAAAAAAAGACGTTCGAAGACCTCTTGCTCAAACACTATTTTTTCTGGGACAACAAACTTGTAATAAAACAGTACAGTTGTCAAAATACAAAGTACGTAAAAGACTAAGTTCCTTTTCCCTGGGTCGTAAGAAGTAAAATAAATAAATAGATAATAAATAAATGAGGATCCCCATATTTAGGGGTAGTTGGTCAGAACTCAGCAAGTGAATGTGACGGTTGGGACGCCGCTCCGGATGTTGATAGTGGCGCTGGTGTCACGCTAATCTACTCCCTCAAGTCTTCTTTACAAGGGCTTCGCGAGGGGCGTGAGGAGGCCCGGCCAACAAAGACCGTCATTCACACGTAAAAAAAAGGCGAGACTAAGAGATTTCTGAATGCGTCCACTGGCAATCGCTGAAGATTTTATCCCTTTGATGCCTAGAACGTAATTTTCATTGTAATTTGTGTACCATTAGACGATTTTTAGTGAATATAAGCAATATTCTATAGATATGACCTGTTTAGTATCCTTGTCCACTAGCTAATTTGGTATATTAAGCCATTTTTCGTAATTTTATGGCTCGACAACATACAATTTCATATAGCAAAGGAAAAATCAGGGCGTGAAGAGGTTAAGAATAAACATGTGAATAAAACAACCCACATTATATTTCTTATCACTTAGGAACTCGGATATTTGCTATTCTTAACGAGGATACAACATTAATTAAAAACACCATAAAAACAACAATAACAACTTATAAGCATACAGATTGTACGCATAGAACAGGTAAGCAGCGTCGTCGCAATAAATAAACAATAAAGATCAGAACGCAGGTGATGGAATCCGGAACGATAACAAAAAACATAACAAAAAACTATACACACAAAGGACTTGGGTACGGCGAGGGAAGGATCCAGTACCATAAAAAAGCGAGGGTCGGGTGAGGAAGATCGGATCCTCACAACGTCTCCATATCCGAGTCTCCTCTGTCATGCGAGGCTCTCCCCCTTCCCTCTCTCCCTTCGACCCCTTTCCAGCAACACCCTTTGTCACGTCTGCCTAGGGATGTAGAGGAGACAGGGGAGTAGCACCTTATTCTTCCCTCCTGCCTCTATCAATATAAAATTCCTGTTATGCTAGCCACAAACACACTCCCAGTAATCTATCGCCAATACTATATAACTCTTCTTCCCTATACATGCTAACATCTATATTATCTTTTCTCTCTTGTTTCTTTATTTTCTCTGTAGTGTCTCTCTCTCTCTCTCTCTCTCTCTCTCTCTCTCTCTCTCTCTCTCTCTCTCTCTCTCTCTCTCTCTCTCTCTCTCTCTCTCTCTCTCTCTCTCACACACACACACACATAAAACATTTATCTAAATATTACCCTTCTGATGAATATTGTCTTCAGGGTATATAACGGAAGGCAGTCGGTGATGCATCTTCCATTCATTTTACCTGCGCCCAACAATCAAGGCAAATCCGAGACTCATACACTTGTCCGTGGGAAGGCGATTAACAGGCCGTGGTCGGGGTTCGGGTATAATCCAGGCGGGCCAGCGTGGAATTAGGAGGAAGGTAATACGTGGCGCGGTTGACATGGCCTCCCCATCCTGGAATTGGCGTGGGTGATGAGTCCCGTCATCCGGCAACACCATGGATTATTGTTGACGTGCGGATAGGCAGCTAGTATGTTATTATCGGATGAATGCCTGGTTACTATGGCCGCGTCTTGGGGACCGCCGCCTGCCTGGGAAAGAAAGAAGGATAGAGTAAGGTATAACAACATCAAATTGTATCATACCATCTTTTTCTCTCCATGCAATCGGAGCTGTTATGGCATATTACAAACTATGCATGCTATTATTTGTGAGTATGTAGTCTTGTCGTACTAAGTTTTCATTTCCAAAAGTTCTTACCGCTCCTTTTGTCATTATTGAAAATTCGGCCTTGGTATATAGACAGGAAATTCCACGTGTAGGTTTCACGGCCTCTTTTAGCTTCCTTATTTGCTTATGTTCTTATATCTGCCAGAGAAATATCTATTCCCCACTCACTATTTTCATTTTTTTCTCTTTAGTTGTCTATCACGGTATAGAGGTTGCGATGTAATGGCGTTCCTCTGCACTGCACTTCCTTCCTACCTCTGTGTATGTGTATGTGGGGCTGGTTGGGTCACAGCGGTAGGTGATGGTGAAACAAAAGTGAGGACTAATGTGACTAATAAAAAGTGTGAGGATGTGTGACTAATAAAAAGTGATTTAATACTCAGAGCTAAACTTAAGGACACGGGTGATTGACAGAGTTGGATTGTGGAAGGAGGAGGAAGATGTGGGAGGAATGTTAGAGAGGATGATTACATGTAAGAGGCAGGAACACTTACTTTGAGACAGATAGGAGATGATGGGGTGTTGTGGCATTGGCAAAGACGGGTGAACGTAAGAAGAGCTACAAAATAGGTAAAGGATCACACCGAGCTACATGTATTCTTTTTCATCAAAGAATAGTATGTGGGCTATTTTTTGTTATAGTAAAAGCGTTTCCAACATAATGAACAAAAGATTGCAGAGAAAACGAGGGAAACATTAATCATGAAAATATGACAAGGGAAAAAAAACTAGAAATGTGGCTTTGCAAACTGAGGGAAAAAGGTGGTGAAAATATGATCCGGTATTGCGTTTCATGTATCATAAACGTACAAAGACAAATCGTTCACCGGAAAGTGTCCAAAAAACAGGTGAAAAGTGAATCCAATCGGTGAATACAGAGTGGCCGTGAAGAGTTTGTAGAGGAGGCGAGGCGAAGCTCCGGAGTCTAGCGTCAGCATAATTTTGATTCGGGAATGTACACTTAAGTTTTCAAGGTCTGCTGATGGCCCGGTGCGCGGTAACAGCAGCGGAGGAAGGCTGGAGTCTTGTTGCGCATCACGGGTAATTCCGTGCCGATGGTTCTGCTGAAATAACCAGTTTGCGCAGCTTATGATTGTGGCGCCTCTGGGGTGGCAGCCAGGTTGTTGTGTTCAGAGGGTCGATAAGGCTTGTTATTTTCCCACACTTGCGGCTGCAAACGGTCAAAGGCTGTGCTTGTTTAGCAGTCACTGTGATGACGCTGACAATATAGTATGTGTTTCGGGCCCTGAGAGGGAAGCCTCGGGGCTCACAGCTTGAATGACGGTGAAGATGTAGTTTATGCCTAGCAAGGGTTATTTTGGGTCGATGTATGATAACAGATTAACTGGTCTCACTACCTTATATTGTTGAGTATCACCAGACTGTACGGGAAAAGGAAGCGGAGGAGGCGGGTAAAGCGTGATGCCTCAGTCGTTCATAGCGAACACCGAACGACTATTACAGGAAATTCTTTAAACATTTTAGGTGTATATTTTTTTGAAGGAAATTTCAGGAGATTATAGTGTATTCACTGTTCTCCCTTTCTGCACTCTGTAAATTCATAACCATGATCGGGAACCCTCTGCAGTTTGCAGTAGTTTTTCATGTTTTTAGTGTGTGCTCAGAGCTGTTCTATCCATTATTATCCGAACTAAATTGGCTCACCCCTCTTTTTTATTTATTCTCTTACTGTCTTCTTTATAGGGACTGGAAACTAAGCGGGCTTTGTGTTACCCATTTTTGTTGTGCCCTTGGCAAGTTCCTTGTGATGTAAAAAAAAAAAAAAAAAAAAAAAGTATTGTATTCGCCACCCAGAGATACCCCGCTGTTTCTTATCCCGTGGAAATAACTAATCCAACAGAAGTCGATTATATTAATTATCAAACATCACCAGGGAATCATCAGTCTTCTCAAAGGGTGTCTGCAAACCACATCATCTAAAGCCGATTACAGGAAAGTACCATCGGTGCGTGGCAGTGTGGAGACGCGCCACGTCATCATAGATTTCACCCTCCCGCTGCCCTTTGTGTTTTGGCGAAGACAAGTGCACGTTAAGGGTTGTTTCCCGGCGGTGCAGCGGAGGAAGTAATAGACGCGTTTTACGGGACACAGCAAACATTATGATTTATGAGAAAAATCACTTTCCTGCCTGTCTATTGGCGGGTGTTAGGTGGTGGTTGGCGGGAGCATTGGTCTGTGCTTCCTCCGGCATGAAGGTGGCCGGAACAAGGTAATGCCTCTTCGTGTTACAAATGTTGGATTATCTCTGAAAAGAAAATGTGACATATGAAAGACAAAAATAAAGAGAAAAACAATATGGAAACTAACTTATCATGATTGAGATGATTTTTTAGATATAGTTATGCATTCTATATTTTCAATCTCGGTCATTGCCCTTGATTGTTGCATGGCATTGCAGCCAATTATACGAGTGCAAGCCAATGTGTGTTGCCTGTGGTGCTGCAGTTAACGAAGAAGGATGTGTATTAGTCCTCATTTACACAGCAATCTAACTTTTTTTCAAATAACCGCTGCAAATATCCTGTTCTGGTGAGAGAAGACCATCATCACCACGTCTTCAAGAACACAAATGCCGGGTTGTAGGAGGGAAGAGTGAGCGAGCGAAGCATGTGACGTGATGGTCCTGACAAGAGACAGCTGAGCCTTGTGAGTCATTCTCTGTTAATTAGGAACGGTACTCAACAGGTGTGACAGGGACTCAGGGGTGTGATGGGTGTGACAGGACTCAGGGGTGTGATGGGTGTGACAGGACTCAAGTGTGTGATGGGTGTGACAGGACTCAGGGGTGTGATGGGTGTGACATGACTCAGGGGTGTGATGGGTGTGACAGGACTCAGGGGTGTGGTGGATGTGACAGGACTCAGGGGTGTGATGGTGCGATCAGGTGCTTGAAAAGGTATAAAAGAAAAGTCTTGTGTTTCATTTGTGGTTGGGATTCCTTCTAAGTATGAAAGAGTCAAGTGCAATTTTTAACTGAAAGAAACATACTTCCACCTAAACGAAAACAATATTATAGAACACAAAAGACATACATTTATATTACATTATTTTTTTCTTCTAATCCTAACCGCAAACCGCGATAAAATATTTTTCATATTCTTGGGTTAAAATAAAGACATCTTGGTGCTACACAAGGAACACCAGGTGTGGCTTTACCCTCACCAGGGAACACTCTGAACTGCTCCTATCCAGCCCTTGATAAGGTGCTCGCCAGCGTCGTAACTCACGCCAAATATCCTTAATCAGTCGCTATTTGGTTTTCGTGCAGCAAGACATGCTAGTGAATCCATGTTCCGCCTTGCCGCAGACAGAGACATGCGTGGCTGGGGGAAGGGAAGAGAGGGCATTAGGAGCAATCTAGCGGGGCGCGGTATTAATATGACTCGCTTAAGCCCTGGATGCGTGCGTCGTTCTACCTGGCGGTGTGTGTTAATGTGACGGACGGCACGCGAATCTGTAAGCCCTGCTACCCCGGCACACTTGAAAGGTTTAAGTGTACACTCTGAACATCAGTATCTTGCAAAAATGTTTCCAGGAATGTATTTCTCGTCTAAACACTAATGCTTGAGCGAATATAACATGCGCAAGTGTGCCTTTGCTTGGTGCGTGCATCTGAGAAGGATTACCATGTGGGTGTGCGTGTGTGCGTGCCACTTAAGACGATAAGGATGTGCATACGTAATGGTTCTGGTGGGTAATGGGGGGCATGAACACCCAGGAGTCTTGCGAGGGCTGTTGCATGAGTGCCCTGCCTTTACCAGCGTCTTGCCCTTCCTTCCCTCACTCCTCAACTCTTGTCTGTCTCGCCACCCTGTCCACCCCACACCACGAAGGGAACCAGACCACTGACAGGCGTATTCTTCACCTCATCATTACATAGTTCAGCCGTATGTGCCTGTGTGTGTGTGTGTGTGGGTGTGGTGTGTGTGTGGGTGTGGGTGTGTGTGTGTGTGTGTGTGTGTGTGTGTGTGTGTGTGTGTGTGTGTATGTGTGTGTGTGTGTTTCTTACTCTCGTGTCGAAGCAGCCAGTCATTTGTCATGCTTCTCCGTGACACAAGCGGCGCTTAATTATCCATGCCTGTAGGATATACAGTACGTCTCTACATTTTTCACTCATCACTACACTTTATTGCAATGGAAGAATGTCCTGTGTCTGTATGGGCGTGTGTATACATGTGGGTGTGTGCGTGCGTATGTGGTGCGTTGCTTAGCTACTCCGTTGGGTCGTCAGTAATATATTGCCGAGAGATCCCACATATAAATCACGCCAAGACTTGGATCTCGACCAAACACTGGCGTCTTCCTTATAGAAATTCCCAGCGCGCCTCCTCTATCCTCTCTTCCCATAGTCCCCCACTGCGTTCCTTTTCTACTCTCTCCTTGCCTCCTTTCTCTGACCTTCCTCCTCCTCCTCCTCCTCCTCCTCCTCCTCCTCCTCCTCTTCCTCCTCCTCCTCCTCCCATTCATCCTCATAAGTCCAGGAGAACGCTTAACCGGGTCTGGCCTCGTGACGGCATCATTGAGTCAACAGTCTTAGCAATGCGTCAGTCTCATCCTTGCAATGTGTAATTTTGACTGGCTTTGCTTTTCGTTTAGATTTTTTGGTCTAATTTTTTCGTCGATTTGTTAATTGGTTAGTCAAATGGATTATGTGTATGTGTTTGTCTGTTTGTCTTTCTTTCATGTATTACTTCTCCCTTTCCTCCTTATTTCCTTCTTTCTGTTTGTGTCAGTCTTTCTGTCTGCATATGTACATTTCTCTCTTTCTCTCTCTCTCTCTCTCTCTCTCTCTCTCTCTCTCTCTCTCTCTCTCTCTCTCTCTCTCTCTCTCTCTCTCTCTGTCTTTACATTCAAAGGTTATTTTCATTGCATTAATCAAGTCTTCTGTTTTGTTGCAGGTGAGTCACAGGCGGTGGCTGATAACGAAGGAGAGAAGGTAATGTTGAAAGTATAGAGACAGCTAAGTAGAGAAAGATAGATATATAGACAGATCAATATTTCCAGCTGTTTCTTTTCTCAGTATATTATTTTCACTTACTTATTCACGTATTTCAGATCATAGGTCTACCAAACATTAAGATTCTAAGCTCCAAATGAACTACTTCCCCCAATCACTTCCTTTTCCATTCTTCACTAAACGATCGATCGCTTTGGCCAGCCAGCAAGAGACTGCTGGCTGGGCATCATCCCCGCGTCAGCTCGGAGCCAGTCATCCCACACGACACTGTCAACCCATAACTTACGCTTCACCGACACAACTCAGCTCCTTACGTCACCTCTTTGTCTTTGGCCACGTCGGCGCCAGTAGAACCCCAAGTGAACTGCCACGGGGACGTCCTGGCCGGAGGGTGATCCGTTTAAGGTATGGACATGATTAACCCCTTCACGTCCAGATCTTTCCTTTGCTATAAAAAATTGTCTGTTGTTAGCCAATAAATTCCGAAAAAGAACTGAATATACCAAATTAGTTCTCGACAAGGATAGGAAACAGGTCATATCTATAAAGCATTGCCTATATTCACTCAAAATCGTCTAATGGTAGTCATATTACAATGGAAATTACGTTCTGGGTCTCAAGGGGTTAATCAGGACCTGTATGTACAAGGTATCGACGTGACGATAAGCACAAAGAACCCTGTCGAAAGTCTTATCACGTCAGAGGTATGAGTTGCTGTGTATCATGTGCAGTTTCTTTTGACATATGTTTTTTTTACTATGCAAATTGAAGGGCTTTTTTATATTTTCTCGGATATAATGAATAGAAAAATGGCAGCAGAGAATCTTAACCCTTCACGCCCAGATCTTTCCTTTGCTATAAAAAATTGTATGTTGTCGAGGCACAAAATTTCGAAAAGTAACTGAATATACCAAATTAGTTAGTCGACAAGGATACTAAACATGTCATATCTATTAAATATTGCTTATGTTCACTAAAAATTGTCTAATGGGATCCAAATTACAATGGAAATTACGCTCTGGGTCTCAAGGGGTTCAGAACGAAATCATTACCTTAGTCTCACACATCATTTACTGACCACCATCATAGGGTTCATCTCACTAGTCTCTGTTATTTCTCTTCCATTCCCATAGGTTTGTTGTATATTTAATGAACGCCCATTGTGAAATATCCCAAGTTTCTTTTTCATTACTTGTACGTACTTGTATGATCTTCGTGATAGATTACAGATGTTTAATCGATATAATATAGAGAACAAAGGGGAAAATAAGCTTATATCCCTCCAGCACCCCCTTATTAGCAATTGCCGCTGGATTATAGCGTTGCCGTTGCCGCTCATTACGTATGCAAGGTTGCCAGGCTGGTCTCTAAGGATCCCATTACCCCTTACTATAATAGTTCCGCCGGAAACCACTTGATTAACCACGGTAATTGGCGCTGACGAGTTGTATGTAGCGTGATTAAGACTCGCTTTTCCTTATACACTTCCTCTACTTCTGCACTAGGAACAAAGGGCAAGATATAAATCAGCTAGAAATAAGTAGGGAATATTAGAAGCCGCCACACGGAGTAGCTTAAATATACAGCTTGCAAATAGTTTCCCAAACGGAGCGGCGCCTCTCATCCCGGCCTGACTAGTCATATATTAGCATGAATATGACTCTCATATTTATTTCTCTGTATGTGATGCTGAGGGTATGTTGAAAGCAGTGGCTCCCTTCGAATTGCAGTGTTTTTATGCAAATGTTAAGGGGAGAGAGAGAGAGAGAGAGAGAGAGAGAGAGAGAGAGAGAGAGAGAGAGAGAGAGAGAGAGAGAGAGAGAGAGAGAGAGAGAGAGAGAGAGAGAGAGAGAGAGACTATTCTTTTCGCCCCATGATAAATCCCAATTGCCCCGTCATGTGTCTCTCCTTGGATGCCATTAATCACTATCCACATAAAAATCCTCCCTAGCAGTGTTTAGCCTTGCAACTTCTGCGCGCCGTCTATCATGTTTTTTCCTCCATCTCGCCACTGATTTATGAGTCCTGCCTCGTGGCCCACCAAGTTTACAGTTGGACCGGCCCTTGTCCAGCGGCTGTGTCGGCGGGTGTGGGAGGAAGAGGAGGAGGAGGAGGAGGAGGAGGAGGAGGAGGAGGAGGAGGAGGAGGAGGAGGAGGAGGAGGAGGAGGAGGAGGGTATATAGAAATAGTAAATGTGGAGAGTGGCGATGTGTGTCGCCTGTCATCTTAAACGTAAACATCTTTAACATCAGGAGTTATTAAAGGGAACAGAAATATTTATGAAGTAATATATGTGTCTAGTTTTGTTTTGTATGTGTTTTTGTGGTTCTTTCTTTTTGTCTGAATGTTATTTTTATCCATGTATTCATTCATAAAACCATTTTTTTTCTCTCACACACGCACATTCATACATATTGTGTGTGTGTGTGTGTGTGTGTGTGTGTGTGTGTGTGCGTGTTTGTGTGTGTGTTTGTACCATTGTGTCGATAGTAATCCTCCATTATTTCATCTATTTAAAAAATATTTTTGCCCATGTACAAACGTTTGCCTATAACGTTTGCCTTTTTTAAGTATCTATATAGAATATTGCATCGTAGCAGAATACTTAAGTCTCGTTAGGGTCGGGCAGCGGGTGAGGGCTGTATAGTGGCCCAGCCCTTGAGCGGGAACGTAACTTCCGCTCTCTTGCCCCTGGTTAGTCACGTCTGTGATTGTTGCAAGGTCAGACGGGACGATCGATTGCGGCCTATTGCATCACGACCCTGCAAGTGTCAGGCCGCGGTGACGAGACTCAGGTGGAAGAGAAGAGAAGAGAGGTAAACAGAATGAAGGGCGGAAAGGCGGCCGGGACAGGAAGGACCCAGACGCAACCTTGGGCCGCCGCTGTTGGCTGGCGTGTGTATGGGAGGCGTCGGCAGCCGGGGGAGGATAAGTGCAGTCAGTCACGAGTGGGGTGATTGGGCTGCGGGCGAGCAAAAAAACTAATTGCATCTGTTAATTACCCAGTCACGTCACTTTGTCATCACAATTAGAGGGTGGATTGCACATCTCAACCCCATCGTGATTAATAGTTCCGGGCTGCGGTGTACCTGGCCTGCCCTGAGTGTAGGCGCTGCACAGGTGACACCGAGAAGGGTCATGGATGCAAAGTTATCTATGTTCTGCACCAACGCTGACGTTCATGCTGCTGAATGGAGAGCAGGTCAGGTTACTGTCATTACCTGTATCTCGTACGCCTCAAAACCTTCCTCCTTTGCCCCTTAACCTCTTCACACCCAGATCTTTCCTTTGCTATACAAAATTGTGTGTTATCGAGCCATAAAATTACGAAAAGTAACTAAATAAACCAAATTAACTAGTGAACAAGGATACTAAACAGGTCATAGCTATAAAAAGAATTGCTTATATTCACTAAAAATCGTCTAATGGTAGCCAAGTTACAAGGAAAATTACGTTCTGGGTCTCAAGGGGTTAAAGCTAAAATGGTCAGATTAGATACTGTTCCTGCAGTACCTTAGTCTACTATAGCGGCTGCACAACCAGCTGAAACACCACGTATCATTCTATTCTTTCACATGATGTGGGTTTTATATTTTATCAGCTGAATGTAAGAACAATAGACATGAAATCTTTTATACAAACACGAGGTTAAAGAAGTCATTCACATCGAGGTGACTGTGCAAATTCCAAGACGGAAAAAGTATATATATTAGTACGATTATTACGTTCGTGAGTTCTGCAATTTGCATATATCAGAGGGTTAGAGGAAGATGGGAGGAGATGTAGTGGGGATGACAGCAGGTGGGGGTTGAAGGGGAAGATGGGTGGTGATGTAGCGAGGAAAACAGCAGGTGGGGGTTGAGGCTAGAGGAAGATGGGAGGGGATATAGCGGGGAAGACACCAGGTGGGGGGTGAAGGGAAAGAAATAAGGAAGGTGATGATGAAGGGAGAAGGAGAGGAACAGACCGGTGGGTTTCTCTAGCCCAGCGGAAGATCCTGACACTCCAATGACGTATTAATGGTACGTTATTACCACGAGGGATAATAGAGCAGGGAAGGGGTGACAGACCTCCCCTGCCCCCCTCTACCCTCTACCCTCTTCCCTACCACCCACAACCCACCCCAGACAGTTTTTTTTCTCTCCCTTTCCCTCCACGCCTTACCCTTCTGTAACTTCTTGTCGTGTTTCCAATTTCATTCATAATTTTATATGTATACCATTCCTATATTTTGTTTTTTTTGGAAGTTATTATTCATAGGTTTGTTATTCAATTGTGTTCATGTGTTGTTGTTATATTGTTGTCAGTATTATTACTCTATAGGAATCAATATATTACCGTACTCAATCTATCGTTATTTTTGTTGATGCTGTCATCATGTTAGTTCAGTATTGTGTTTTCAGTCACGTCTTGTAATACTGTTCTACTTGGGTAAATGTGTTGCATATTTCATCCTCCAACGTTTGTTTGTACATTCGTTTCATTCGCAAATATCTCGTCTTCTCTATCTCATTCACCCTATATCTTGCTTGCAGTCTCTCAGTGTCTCTCTCTATCTCTCTCTCTCTCTCTCTCTTTAACTCTTTCTTTCTCTCTCGTCTCTTTCTGTCTCTTTCTCTCTCTGTCTCTTTCTCTGACTCTCTCTCTTTCTCTGACTCTCTTTCTCTGTGTCTCTTTCTCTAACTCTCTCTCTCTCTCGTCTCTTTCTCTGACTCTCTCTCTTTCTCTGACTCTCTTTCTCTGTGTCTCTTTCTCTAACTCTCTCTCTCTCTGTCTCTTTCTCTGACTCTCTCTCTCTTTCTCGTTTGACTGATCGGGCTTCTTCCCAGCTTTGTGGAGATCTGAGGAGCTTCGGAGGAAATCCATCCCGTGTGAGAAGCTATCGAGGGCGGGGAGGGTCAAGGGACAAGGCGGCTTAACGCTCTGGGGCTCAATGAGTGTGTTGCCCCGACCCTGACACTGCCGAGGGAGGGTGGGGAGGTGGTGGCAGAGAAAGGGAAAGGTTGACAAGAACATTTACCCTTACGTTTTCTTCTGTGTGTGTGTGTCTCTGTGTGTTTGTGTGTGTGTGTGTGTGTGTGTGTGTGTGTGTGTGTGTGTGTGTGTGTGTGTGTGTGTGTGTGTGTGTGTGTGTGTTGTGTGTGTGTGTGTGTGTGTATCAATAAAGGATCAGGACGACGAGGCAAGTTACAAATCAGTCACCATAACATTTTTCTTTCTGTATTTTTTGTCTACCTTCGCCGCCATGCCAGTCGTGAGTCTACTGACCTTTCAGAAGTTGGCAGCCATTAGTGCGGTCACAGGGAGGGAAAATGTAATGGAAAGACTGGATATGACGCTGCTCGGCCAGGCACCACAAACAGTCGTCTTTTTTCTCTCCTGTTTTCCTGCTACTCTAAGCATCGTCCTTTTTCTTCATTTTCATTCTCCTTATCTTTCTAAGTCTTCCTTTTTACCGCTCTTTCTGATTATATTTTACTAACATTCCTCCTTTCTTTCACCTTGCTGTTTTAATCTTCTTTTTTCTTTCCTCCTTTTCGCCAGGTCATTGGTCTCTTCTTCCCCTCCTGATCTTTCGCATTATTATTTTCCTCAATAAAATTATCTCCTCAAGTTCTCTCTGGTTATCATCATATTTGTGTCACAGTTGCATGTTGTCGCATCACTCACGTTTGTCTCGCCTCCTTCCTAGACCTCACGAAGACAAGAGCAGCGTTTTAGTTTAACAAAGTCGCTTAGGTTCCTATTGCTCTTTAGTCTCGGGTCATAGCCAGATTCCATCACGTCCAGGTTGTAATGGAGGGGGTAACGAGGGCGCGGCATTCCTGTGCGTGGTGTGGGAGCGTGTGTGACAGGCGGGAAGGCGGCGTGACCCAGATTCAAGGGATTATCGAGACTTAGGTTGATGATAATGTTTCATGTCCACGAAATGTATGTGTCTTGGAAATCATCCACAAATGTGAATATGTAATTACAGCTGTCACGGGTTATTTATGTTCGTTCAAGGGATTACAGACGACTATACACGAAGAGTTTTCCAGGGGATATGTAATTACGTAATGTATCGATCCTTAGATATTTATATTAATGAATCTAAATACTGCGTTTAAGTCTTATTCAATCTGTACATAGTCAGTTAATTATTTGACACACAGACGTACACACAAAAATTGGTGACATATTCAGTATTACGTTAAATCAACAGAGCAGAAAAAGACAGAAGACCCAACATCCAGTGTCTTACATAACCGCCTCCTTGCTGCGCCACACATAATTCTTAATTCCGTCAACATGGGTAGCAAACTAGCATGAAGAGAGCTGCTGATAAACCCTGCAAACAAGATAAGGTAACTGGGCACTAAGCAAGAGCCTTCTAAATCGAGACAACACGCGATCCTTTCAGCTTAAAGTGTTTCGAGAATGAGAGAGTGCTGGGAATACGATGATTAAACGGACTTGTTAATGAGGATTATATATGGAACGTAGATGTGTCATATATAACTCATAACTTAAATTACCATGATTAATAAGGTAGATAAGATTAGTAAAAGAAAACCATCCCAGTGGCAGCGTCGATGACAGAAAGCCGTGGCGAGGAAGCAAGAGGGAAGAAGAAGAGGGAGCAAATAGGGGAAGATGTCGGGGCAGGGCCGGAGATAAGGACGAGCTAGAAAGAGAGGGAAGAGAGAGGTGATGAAGAGGGTTTAGGGAGGGTAACGGGCGTGGGTGGAGGAAGGGTAACGGGTGTGGGCGGGGGCGTGGCGTGGGGTGTGGGTGTGGGCGTAGGGGTGAGGGAAGAGTGGTAAGGTGGCGGGGCAGACAGGTGGCGAACCGTCGGCTGGTATAAACGAGCTCCACGCGCGGGACGGATGCCAGACGCGACGGAAAAAGTCCACGCTCTGAGACTAGTGGCACCCCCTTCCCTCTCCCTCTTCCCTCTCTCTTCCCTCTCTCCCTCCTACCCTGCTACCTCCGTCCCGTCCGCTTGCCCCATTATCATTATCACTCTGATTTATGGCTGATGTATTGGATAAACTCTAGTTTCACACCTCCTGTATTGTTTTTTGTGTGTGTGGGTCTCTTCTTATTCCGTTTTTGCATCCCATTATCGCCTGGCCATTCTTAACTACGTATGATAACTGCAGAGACACTTAATCAACGTCTTTAAAGGTGATAAAAAGTTGTGCTACCGGAGGACTGAGGTTGGCGAGCTCTTGTCACCTCCATTGGGCATTACACTTCGCTTCTTCTAATGCGATTCTTAATTTTAATTGCCTCATATTTCACGGGCTTATTATTGATCGTCCTTAATATCACATTTATGTTTTCTAGACCCTGTTTAAGAGAGAGAGAGAGAGAGAGAGAGAGAGAGAGAGAGAGAGAGAGAGAGAGAGAGAGAGAGAGAGAGAGAGAGAGAGAGAGAGAGAGAGAGAGAGAGAGAGAGAGAGAGAGAGAGAGAGAGAGAGAGAGAGAGAGAGAGAGAGAGAGAGAATTGATGATTTTTTATGGTGTATACAGTAAAAAGTGCCGGGGAAGATGTGTGGTGCATGTAGAACCTTAATTTACTCATTCGCCCTCATCCCCCACTTAAAAACAAGAAGAAAAACACAAGTTCAGAGTAGTGGTGGCCAAGAAAAAAACAGAATGTGGGCAGAAAATGATATAGTGAAGCAGGACTCTTTCAATTTACTTCATATATCCCTACTTTTCTAACCCAAAAGATCCGTTTTAGCGGTAAGAGATGAAATATATCAGTTTTTAGATACCTGAGTTTGTGTGTCCTGTCCACGGCGTCATTTCAACAACGTATTCAGTCTAATCACTCACCATAGCCAGTACTTCCGTAATCATTCTCTGCTACACCACGTCTCTTCCCTCACACCTCTGTTACATCACCTTTGTTACATCGTTACTTTTCCCTCACACTCTTGTACCACT
This sequence comes from Chionoecetes opilio, assembly GCA_016584305.1. Taxonomy (NCBI): domain Eukaryota; kingdom Metazoa; phylum Arthropoda; class Malacostraca; order Decapoda; family Majidae; genus Chionoecetes; species Chionoecetes opilio. The sequence goes on from JACEEZ010005970.1 coordinate 340,526, forward strand.
CCCGCTACAACGTGTCACATCCGTATCGCATCCCCGTCATTCTCCCTCCTGCACTCCTTCCGCTCCCTCATCTAACACTCAGCGGGGCGAAGGGAGGATCTTCATGTCCACGGGGAGGCCCGAAGCCATCAATCCCAGGCCAGAGACGGGGTGGCAGGAAAATAAGCCTAAAGTAAATAGGTAGTAATGGCCAAAGTACTGAAAGCTGGCTGGCACATAGCACACTTTACCTTTGTCTTGATGTTGGCCGTCAAGCCGCTACTCTTGTCGCTTCCTTCCTCTGTCTGTCCCTCTGTGGCTCTTTCCCTTTTGCTCCATCTTTCTTTGCAGTGACGAAAAACTGTATAGGTGTTGAGGAATACAGCAGGTGGGTGTAAAGTAAGAATAATCGTCTCAGCTGTTCATGATAAATTTCTTCCCTACCTCCATGATTCAGGAACTTACTCTACTATGTTCTCCTTTAAAACTCCTCTCACTTTATATTTCTATCTAGCACATAAGGAAATATTTGAAATTAACATCTAAGTAAGCAATAACCGCCCGTTTTGTGGAGAAGGAAACCATACCACTATTATGTTTTGACAATAGGGAAATTTTGGAGTGTCCCATGAAGATTGCGGCGTTACTTAAATTGAAAAAAAGTCTTTGGGAAGCGGAAGATGGAACTGTAGGTTACGAGGGACGTGATAATATACACGGCACTAATTTGCTGCTTCACGCAACCTCACCTTCCCACACGAATGCCATCCAGTTTTTTTAGCGGGCGATGAAACATGAATAATATTATGGTACGAGGCAATTATTTGAATTTCATCACTATAAATAGACCCGAATCACTCTATTGAGCTAAATCACACCCCACGCCACTCCAATTACCGGGACCTACAAGTCGAGTCGAGCATCCGTGAAATGAACTTGTCCTCTGCTCTCACCTGGACGTGTTACCTGCGAGGCCGCCAGGATGTTGAGGGCAGTAAACCAAAACTAGCCTAGACAAAGCCAGGCGTCCGCTGGGCTCCCATCTGGGACGTCGGGCAGCCCTAGGGGAGGAGGGCGTGGCAACCCTCTTCCACACAAAGCTTCGACTTGTCTTATTTGATGGATCGGAAGGCCCAGGAGTCGGTCGGGCAACCCTCTCCAACAACAACCAGTCACACAAATTACAAAAGTCCTCACTGATGCGCCGCAACTGTTTACGTAAACTTCCCCCTCGGCCTTAGTGGAGGAGAGGGGTGTTTTTTATTTTGTCATTATACTCATTACCTGATGTGAGAGTATGCTGTGGTGGGAGGACGAAGTATGTAACATGTCGAGTGCCCAAGAGTGTGGCCAGGCACGTTTCACGACATAAGAGTGTCATGTGATGGTTGTGGACGCTACATACCGACCAATAGCTGGTGCGGCACATTTTTCTTTGCTTTGCGTCATCATCAACCCACTATCAGGTCCATATGCGCGTAATTTTTGTCCTGCACTTATTTTTCTGTGTTTAAGCTGTTATTATCTCGTAAAGTCGTATATGTTTCAGAAGTAAAACACACACAGACGCATACACATTCCCCGACGAAATCCGAAATCTGAAATGTTTTACAATATCATAAATGTAAGTTTCTTGACTGGGCAAATCGGAGGTAAAAATATAACTGATCGTCTCGCCTGTAAGCATGGAGAGCACCACTGTGTAGGCGTTGGACTGGGGCTGAACGTTTGTTTTGGCTCACATTGTGCCATTTGACCACTTGGATCTAAATATGCTTCTCATTAATTGGGATCAATAACAACAGCGGCGGCAGCAACGACAGCAGCATGTGTGTGTCTGCAGATGTGCTTGCTTGGCAGGGAGGTGACGATAATCTGTTACATTAAAAGGTCTGTTTTTTCTGTTTTACATGTGTTTTGCGGTAGTACCCTTTGAAATGGAAAACAAAATTGAAATATTGATTTACAAAAAGAGGTATGCTTAACATCCTCTCCTGTTCAGGTGTGCTTGGTTTGTACAGTGTGGGCGGTGTGGACGCGTTACGGCCCAGTGGTTGTTGGTCTCCCCGCGGCACACCACAGGAACCTGATGATTGGCTCATCCCGCGGGGCTGTTCCATTAGGAATCCATTAGTACCGCGCTTTATTGCCATACTGTGCTAGATCTGCCGTTTATTGCTTAGTAATACTTATACCAGATGTTTAATCATCACCAGGTTGAAGAGGGATTTTACATAAGGATAATCTTTATCCTACATCACACAGGGTTCTGCGCCTTTATGGAAGGACGCAGTGCGGCATAATGTTAGGCAAACTTGATTACATCTATTGAGCAACATGATGTAAGACGACATATTATACGAGAACATCGCCCTCTTGGCCAGGGTCATACTATATGACCCTGCTCTTGGCTGTTATCGTAAACTGATGCTCGTCTGTAATTTTCCATATTTGTCCTAGTGCGTTTGCTTGGTGTGCGATCAGAGGCTGCATTTCGGTAATCTACCCTGAAAAAAGAGATCATCCAATTCAAACTTTGATTTGTTGTCGCAGTTGACCAGGCATTGTTGTGAAGTGACGAGGGACTGAGGCAGGTGTCACGATACACACCCTCTGGCACTGGAGTATGACGGCGCACATGACCCAGACAGGACGTGGTATCGAGCCAAGGAAAGAGAAGCCGGCGGAGGCCTAGAAAGCCTACTAGGAATTCTCTCTCCCTTGACATATTTCAGTGTTTTTCGACCGCAGTCTTTGTGTTCGTTTTACCACTGTGTACATTCAGCGCCGGATGCAGAGGAGCTCCGGCGAACACGACTTGCGTATGAAATGAGTTCGTGAGGTGGTGAGGGGTGCCAGGCGAGGGAACCAGTCGCTGCGGGAGTTAATGAGATAATAATTACAGTGGGAGCGAGTGGCAGGCAGCATCGCTCGGTGTGGGTGCCTTAGGACGGGATCTCCCATGTCGCGCCTCCCTCCACCAGGCCAATGACCTCGCTCACACAGGCCTTCTCTCCCTCTGCCCGCAGCCCCTTCCTTCCTTCACAGCTTTTCTTTTTTTATATAAGATCCCAATTTATCCCTTCCTCCCTCCCTTCCTCTGCCTCCTCACGGCACACCTTCCCGCAGCCTCCCAGCAGTCAGAGTACGAGAGGCGGAGTCAGGTATCCAGGCCCACCTTGATCGACGGAGCATTGTTAATGGCATTCGTCAGCACCTATAATACGTACTTACATTGGGGAATATAAACAAGATTGAACTTCCAAATAATAAGTAACTATTTGTGGTTCAATATATAAGCAGTAGCATCTGATAAGTGAAAATTCGAATCAATGTGTTTTCTGACGATAAACATGGTTATTTTGGTGTTTTTTATGTGCTGCATTTAATATAGCTGATGCAGATGAGAAACTATCTAATGATACGAACCACTGCGGAGTCGTCTTCATAGATAACAAAAAACAAATTGATAGGCAGTGTAGATAAAAGAAGGCAAGTATGTATGTATATAAAGGAGATTTTACATGCGTTAAGGAAATCATTGTTTCTTTAATCGTGCAGATAAGAAAAACAGTAAGGCAATATGTGTAGGCTGCATCAAAATTTTCCTCACGCACCCTCTCACCTCTCACCTCTCACCTGGCCCCTTGTCACCTCAGGACTCCGCGACGCACCTGTGACTGTTGTGATAGCAGGAATGTTCTGGTTAGCCGGAGCTTCAGTCATGTGTGTGTGTGTGTGTGTGTGTGTGTGTGTGTGTGTGTGTGTGTGTGTGTGTGTGTGTGTGTGTGTGTGTGTGTGTCTGTGTAGAGAGAGAGAGAGAGAGAGAGAGAGAGAGAGAGAGAGAGAGAGAGAGAGAGAGAGAGAGAGAGAGAGAGAGAGAGAGAGAGAGAGAGAGAGAGAGAGAGAGAGAGAGAGAGAGCCTATCTCTCTATCTAGGCAATGCCTATCATATTTTCATATCTTGTTGTAAGTTTGGTTTAATTTGTGATTTTTAAGGAATATCTGGAAGTATCAAGTCATTGTGAATTGGCTGAAATAGGGACTTTTAATCATTGTAACTGAAACCTGACTCCAGATTTGTGCTCAGCATGCCCGATAACTGTTAGGAACAAATTTTCAAGCAAATCTATTTTTCAAAAAATATTGCAAATTTTGCAAGGGGTATGCCTTGATTTTTTTTTTAAATCACGTTTTTTTCAATAACTAAAAAACTAAAACAGATACATGCAACATGTATAGATAAGTAAAGATGAAGTAGATCAAGGGCTATCAGTTGGCGTAAAGCAAAAAAAATTGATTGGTAAATAACCGAGTAAATAGCATATTCGTACATTTATACATAATATCAATTTTCTCAACAACCATGAGGTTTTTTGACAAACCAATTACTGTATCATGTAGAACACCTTAAGATGAACCCTTGTTACTTCGATAACTTTTCTTCTACGATTTATAATTTTGCGGTAGAATAACAAAAACCTGATTTAGACTTTCGGCTTATTCGACCTGGCTCCCCCGCTCCCCCCAGATAGTTCGAATTAGATAGGGTTTATTGTACTCCTCATGTTATATTTACATCATTCTTTCACTGGGGGAAGACTTATAGTGTGTTGTATGTGATCGGGAGAGAAGGAGGAGCAGCTAAGTTTAACACAGTTTTAATTAAGGCGGCGTGTCAGCTTCCATTAGCAATGCGAGGTGTGAGACGACCTGGGCTGGGAAGGGGGGGAGGGAGGGAGGGTTATGGAGGGAGGGGAAAAGGGCGAAGATTGTGGCGTGTGATAAACATAAGAATGTCCGGACGTTCACACCGACTCCACACACACACACACACACACACACACACACACACACACACACACACACACACACACACACACACACACACACACACACACACACACACCACAGACACCACACACACACACACACACACACACACACCACACACACACACACACACACACACACACACACACACACACACACACACATTCAAGACATTTGTAATAAGGTGGCGTAGAGTAGAAAAGACTGTACGACCAAGTATCAATAGCGGTATTTTTTAAGCCGCATTTAACCGGGATGCAAGAAAGTACTAGAAACGAAATCTTAATCATTACATAATCCTCGTGTGCAGTCAGTTCTGTCTCCCGCTGGGAAGGTCAAGATGAGTCGCTCGTCTCCCGGTAGCATCTTCCCGTTCTCTATGGGAGTATGTGGTTTCCGAGTGAAGACGCTTGGCTGTAGCTCGAAAATACATTCATTGTGATTCCCACTCAAAGTTACTCCTAGAAGCTAGCGGACCAGCAACACTTAACCTACCCTAACGCAACCTAACGTAACCTAACCCGACGTGTTCAAGAGTAAACGCCACATACTCTTCCAGAAAATAGGAATATGCCTCCCGGTAGTGTTGCATCACCCACCAGCTGGTCAAAGAGAGGATGGCGTTTGCTCAGTACCAATGGTGAGGGAGGCAAGAAGATAAACTGGGAGTAAAGACAGATAGGGAAATAAGCAACATGCCCAAGAAAACAGATTAAAAAGATGTAAAATAGCTAGACATAGGGACTTCTCTCTCTCTCTCTCTCTCTCTCTCTCTCTCTCTCTCTCTCTCTCTCTCTCTCTCTCTCTCTCTCTCTCTCTCTCCTCTCTCTCTCTCTCTCTCTCTCTCTCTCTCCTCCTCCTCGCTCTGCTCTCTCCTCTCTCTCTCTCTCTCTCTCTCTCTCTCTCTCTCTCTCTCTCTCTCTCTCTCTCTCTCTCTCTCTCTCACTGTTTAACTTTCCAGGGTCTATCTAAAAGTCATGCTGATTATCACCTAATATAAGCAACTATTGTTTTCTTCCCCTTGCTACATACTACAGTCCCGACGTGTTTTCTTTTTTCTTTTCTTTTTTTCCTACGTTACAGGAAAGCGTGAGGAACAAATTAACTATTGAGTCAAGATAACACACGTGATTTGGTTGATCGTTGAGTTCACATGACAGCTTGTCCTTATTAGGGAGGTGAGGCTAGGATTCGCGGATCCTTAACTATATATTAGCTAGCAATTTAGACCGGTGCTACAGAAGCTACATGCATTAGAGACACACGTATTCTGGCCAGACATGTTAGGGGTGTAATTTGCTCAAGACATGAACACTGATTATTCTAAACTCGCTCTTTCTCCCTCCGACCTCCCCTCATCCCCCCATCCTGCCCCAGCTGCAGTGTCAGTAACCTGTTTTTGTTTTAATACTCGTCCAACACATGTTTTGACTACTTGCTGTGCACTTGCCTCACACCTGTCTCATGTTCTTTAGAATGGTGTTCATGTTGGTAGCATTTAGTATTTTTTTCTCCTTATCGAAATACACAAAATGATGCATATTGCCATGGTCACCCGCTTGGAGTCTCATATGAAGGCTTGTGTTTTATTATAGTTATTTTCTTCGTTGCTTTTAATTAGTTATAGGACAGATATGACCTCTTTCCTTAATGTATGTGTAATCGATAAAACCAAGTCATGTTTTTGTTGAGTGAGAAAATAATGAAGTGTGTATGCTATAAATTGTTGCATAAGCAAATTATAAATCAAGACCAATATTTAGAAACTAATCAATTAATGATAAAAATGGATTTAAAAGATTAGTACATCATTTGTTATGTATCATATTTTTTTCTGAAGTTTTTAGACAGTGGTGTCAATATATTTTCCTTAGTTTAGTTTGTTTCCATTTAATTACTTAGTCTTGCCGCTCGTAACATCATAACCATTCCCATACATAAACATATTCACATCCAAAAACAACACTAACCACCACCACCACCACCACCACCATCCGCTTCAACCATCTCACCATCCCAACACGCTCATCAACGCTCCGAGACACAAGAGCAGCAGTGATTTGGGGATGGGTAAAGGAAGGCGTTTCTTAATCACACAACCCCTGTGGCCCAACCATTACCCCAGCCTCCGCCTCCCTCCCTTATATCTCTTTATGAGCGCGGGACTGCAGCTGCCTCGATAAATGTTCCACTAATGTCCTTCCGGTGCTGATTCTTCGCCGGGGATCTGGATTATTAAAGCGAGAAATGGTGTTGGTTCTGGTTGGTCAATGAACTTGATGTGAGGCCAAAATATGGAGGTTTTAAGACGATAAAATTAACCCCTTGAGACCCAGAACGTAATTTCCATTGTAATTTGGGTACCATTAGACGATTTTTAGTGAATATAAGCAATATTTTATAGATATGACCTGTTTAGTATCCTTGTCGACCAACTAATTTGGTATATTCAGTTACTTTTCGTAATTTAATGGCTAACAACAGACGATTTTCTATAGCAAAGGAAAGATCTGGGCGTGAAGGGGTTACAGCGAGAAATGTGGTTGGTTCTGGTTGGTCAATCAGCTTGATGTCAGGCCAAAATATGGAGGTTTTAAAACGATAAAATTAAATAAATATGATGACAAAGAAACGTTTAATCGAAGAAATAAGAATACATGCATAAAGTATAGCTTTATAGTTAACTTACACCACGTATGCGGGATAAAGTTTTTTGTATACAATCTCTGAATGGATATGAATGAACACACACGTAAGACATAAAGGATAGTAATTCTTTCCATTTTCATCATTAAGTGAAAAAATAACATCAATTTGACAAGGTTTCTTCCGTAGCATCCTTCGTTCCGTTCCTCAGATTCTCTCACAACACGGATAAAAAAGAGTGGCCTGAAATAACCTTGAGTGTTCAGGGTCAAGTAACACTCGAGGACAGGAACCAAGACCGGTTCTGTGAGTGCTGGTGTCTTGGTCACGTGAGGCGAGAGGGGGAGGGGAGGGGGAGGACGGGGAGGGAGGGGGAAGGTGGGGAGGGAGGGGGAGGTGGGGGGGGAGGGGAAGGTGGGGGAGGGGAAGGTGGGGGAGGGAGGGGGAAGGTGGGGGAGGGAGGGGAAGGTTGGAGAGGGAGGGGAAGGTGGTGGGTGGACTGGCTGAGTTAAAGGCCTGAGGGGTGTGTGGGAGGTAGATAAATGTACACACACAGTCACACAGACACATACACACACACACACACACACACCACACACACACACACACACACACACACACACACACACACACACACACACACACAATCTTTCTATCTCTCTAAGTGTCTGCTACTGGAAGTATGATTGAGAAAGACGTCTATATTATCTTCGACTCCAGGTGTGTTTAACTCGTCAAATTAAAGGTAGTCTTCTTTCTGGCAGCTTAGCTTTACTGTCAAATGCTTTAGTCAGTGAGACAAGTATGACGGTTGGTGATACGACATTGCAGCTTTTATGAAGATGATTTTCACCTTTTTTATATGTGTGTGTTTGCAATAATGAAAAAAGTCAGTTAGTTTATATGTCAATGTTTTTTCTCTGTTGAATGTGACCCCATACAGGAGTAGTAGTAGATAGAGTTGACGAGAATGATGCGGTACTCATATGTGATGTGCGGCCTTGCATCTCACGCTCCCTCCTCCCCGCTACCTCATCAAAAAAGTGCTATTCAGAGAAGATAACTTAAAGCAGAGTAATCAACAGCAGCTGACCCCTTGCCCTCGGGCTGCCCACAACACCACCGACTAGACTGCTGGTGTCAAATTGATCAAACCGTAATGGAGGCCACATGACACCCACGGCAGCCCGCCCGCCAAGTTAACGCGGCGGTCAGCGAGCGTCGTAAGGAGATAAATATTCGGGCACCACCCAGGGCGTCCGTCCGCAGGGGAGGTAATGATGCGCCTGTTGCTGGAAAACTGTTACCTCGAATTTTATCACCACAAGAATCACGGTCAATTTTGTATATAATCATTATAAATCATTCAGATCAGTTAAGTCGCCATCATCTTGAACATATAATGCGTGTGCAGTAAACATATTGCCCTGAATGTTAAGTAAATTACACTACATGAGATTGAAGGAGATAAAACTGTTCAGGAAGCATGATACACCCTTGGTTTGTGGTTTTCCCTCGGTGATGGAGAGTCTTCCCTAAGTGTTTGTGTGGCAAGGCGGGGCTGCGGAGTGAGCTACGAGGTGCTTGCGGTGAGGAGCTTGTTGAGGCGGAGGGCCCATTACTAACACCCTCACCTCACCCTCACCTCAGCGTGTTTGTGGTCACGGGAGTTAAGCGTCGACGGGGTTTGCGGTCGAGTGTTGCTTCAGTCCAGTACGTCTCGCCAACCTCCTTGTTCCGCCAGTCATTCCCCCTCAATTACTGAGTCTTTATAATGGCTACAACGTAATTTTAAAGGGTTGTGCAAAAAAAGGATCTTACACCTAACTGAGTAATAGCCATCTGTCATATGTGCCCATTAATGCGACGTGCTATCCATTAATTCTCCATTAATCAAAAGAATCATCATCATCATCACCTGCCCACCTTGGAGCCCCATAACCCACCGACGTTTTTTGCCAGGTTTTTTGTTGTTGTTTTCATTGTGTCTGTAGGCCTGGCCTCTATTGGGGAGGAT
>JACEEZ010005970.1:355000-377500 GCA_016584305.1 Chionoecetes opilio
TTTCAGTAAATATAATAGTTTCTTATAAAAATAATAATTTTATGATTTTCCATGAATTTCTATGAAGAGAATAATAATTTAAGTGCACATTAGTATTCTTATTTAGCAAAGTGAATTTGGAGTTAAATAAGTGATAAATTGTATTGGTGTATTTTTGACATACTATTAAATATCTAAAATCAAAGAATAATTGACTTCTGATAATGGCATTGGATAGAACCATCAACCTTAACAACTTTGCTTTATTATTTCTCTCGGCCTAATAGTTACGGTAGAAAATGTTTTATAAGGAAATATATGGTGAATAGTGATATTAATACCGTGATTTAACCTATTTAATAACTCCTATAAGTATATTAATTAGAGGGGTAGGATATTATACCCTTAATAGGGGTACAATAATATTCCCCTAATAATTTCCTATGAGATACTTTAATAAATTATGTGAAAATACCTGGTCTTATATATAGGTTTGGTGAGGTTAGGTTAGGTTAGGTTATTTTGTTTTGTTTTGCCAATGAAATTATTAGTCCTATAGAAAACATTAATAGGGTAACAACATACAAACGTTAAGCTTGAGCTGTTTTACCTATTGGAATAATAGGTTTCTCAAAAAAGGGGTACACCTTTGATTTTCAGTAAAAAATCATATTTTCTTAAATAACTCGAAAACTATGAGGTTTACAGGAAATTTTAAGGACAGTAAAGATAAAGCTTGCGCAGGCCTTTCTGATGAGCCATAGGAACATTAATTTGGAGTTTAAAAAAGTGAAAAAAATATTTTTGCTGTATTTTTGACATACTATTATGTATTTCAAAATCTACAAGAGATAATTGACTTTTGATAATGGCATGCAATAGAACAGATCAAGCTTAACAACTTTCCTTCTATTCAATATTCCTCTAAGCCTAATAGTTATGGAGTAAAATGCTTTTATAAGGAACATACATACGGAATTTGCGGACATATTTACGCTTCCCGAAGTACTTCCGCAAAGGAAAATCCGCAAACATTTACACTTCCGCACGTTTGCAATCGAATTTGGACTTGTGGACGTTGCGGTTTGCGGAATTGTTTGCGGAAGTGCCCACCTCTGAACCCCCCCCCCCCCCCCCCACACACACACACCGTACTGAGGTCATTAAGCCAGACATCCTAACTACTTGCCGCTGTAATAGGTAGCTATAGTCGTGTATAATTTAGTTCTCTTTATCCACAGAAGTTGAAATTGCAGCTGCCGTTCCTCTGACTGCAGAGATTCCACCAACCTTCAATTTCCATCCCTAAATGAAAGGCCTAAAGTGCCTCCTAACAACCCATTCGCCCACTGCACTCCTTTCAGATGGACTTTAACACCAATGATTTTCTGCTACTTATCTTCTCCTTTTCATTCCAATTTTTTCCCTCTCTCAAGTTTTCTTGTAGATGCTTTATTATAACTTTTTTCTCCTATTTTTTCAGGTACGTTATGTCGCGGTGGCTTGTGTGGTCTGTCGACTTTGATGCTTAACTCGCTCGTGTGTGTGGGATCAACGGCTAACAGGTATGTGACCGGTGTATGGAATCAATCTTAACCCCTTGAGACCCAGAACGTGATTTTCATTGTAATTTGGGTACCATTAAACGATTTTTAGTGAATATAAGCAATGTTTTAAAGATATGACCTGTTTAGTATCCTTGTCCACTAACTAATTTGGCATATTCAGTTACTTTTCGTAATTTTATGGCTCACAACATACAATTTCCTATAGCTAAGGAAAGATCTGGGCGTGAAGGGGTTAAGTACATACATGTCGATTTGCTGTATTTCAGTGCACCAAGATGAGAAAATTAAATGTGTGAAATTTGGTATCGCATAGATTAGGTCAGGATGATGATTAACTGGAGAAATCTAGTACTACTGAAGTTAGGGTCAACCAATCTAGGATAACAATTGGTTCCACGGTCACGTTTGGTATCTTGCGGAAGCTGTTCGAAGTACTGGCCAAGGCAATGACGTCACACAGCATATAGAGTACTTAATATTGACCTATAAAAAACACTCTTTTCTCTACTTCCTGCTTCTCTTTCTCCTCCCTTCTCTCATTCTTTCTTACTCCTCTCCTTATCCTTTTCTTTGCCACCTCCTCCTCCTCCTCCTCCTCCTCCTCCTCCTCCCTCCTCCTCCTCCTCCTCCTCCTCCTCCTCCTCTTCCTCTCCTCCTCCTCCTCCTCCTCCTCCGCTTTTCCATAGCGGCCGCCCCTGGCTGGAGACATTAGGCTGGAACTGAGCCATCACCAGCCAAGATGGATTAGCCTGGAAATGAAAGTCGAAATAGTTAAATCTTTGCCTGGCTCGGTGAGGGTCGTAATGCCCTATAATCGAGTCGTCTCAGTCTGGTGTTTAAGACAGGCGTGAGGCGGCGTCCAGAACCATAGAAAGGAAGACTTTGGGGCACGTTTTAATATCATACGTAAAACAAATGAGTCTGAAAAGGTATAAGCAGAAGACTTAGGTAATCGATGTATTTATTTCAATATTTAAGGAATAATTAGACGATAAAGAGCTGACGTAGTTTTAATTTGTTATACCGATGTGAAAGTCCAAAGGTTACTGTATGGAGTCTGCAACAAAGTACATGTGCTAAAAAGTAAACAATAAGCAACAACGAAGATGGTTTTGGAGAACTTTTTGATAGGAAAAGTAGAGTGGGCACGAAAGGAAAGTGATATGTATATAGCTGTATAGAAAGTTTATTTCTTCGTTCGCTCTTCGGTTCACGCTGCTGTAACGCCGAAAAGAGGGTAGGAGTGCGTGTCGGTGAGGCTGGCTGTCTAGCTGCTCATCTTTTTTCCCGCTCACTGAACCCAAAGCGACGCAGCAGCAACATCAGCAGCAGCAGCGTCTCCTTGCCTCTCTAGGGAATCGTTCGCGATCAAGAGAGCTCAACAAAGTGTGCCGTAGGCTCGAATGTCATTTTTTTCTTCTTTATACTGTATTAGATACGCACTTTGGAGCTGCGTTGACCTCGAACGTTGACAAGTAAGACACAGATAACCTTTTTTTTTTCTCATATTGCTCTTTGATGTTTATAGTGTGTTTACATGTCCATAGTATATACGTTTTTTTTTACAATATCTGAAATACACAGTGCGTAGTACATCCTCTCTCTCTCTCTCTCTCTCTCTCTCTCTCTCTCTCTCTCTCTCTCTCTCTCTCTCTCTCTCTCTCTCTCTCTCTCTCTCTCTCTCTCTCTCTCTCTCTCTCTCTCTCTCTCTCTCTCTCTCTCTCTCTCTCTCTCTCTCTCTCTCTCTCTCTCTCTCTCTCTCTCTCTCTCTCTCTCTCTCTCTCCTCTTCAACTCCCATTTGTTTGAACTTTCACATGGCGTTCATGTAATTAGTGAATAGCCAGATAAGTGGACACAATTAGACAACTAGGAGATGATGTCCGATTAGCATAGGTAATTGATTGATAGGCCTAATTGGTAGAAAACAAATCTGAGTCTACAATTGAATGAGGTGGGAATTCGAATCTTTATAATTATAGGGAAGTCCCAAAGGTATTTTATGGTGCCGATCCTCCTACGTGGTGCCCTTGATACGCTGTGTGTGAGAGAGAGAGAGAGAGAGAGAGAGAGAGAGAGAGAGAGAGAGAGAGAGAGAGAGAGAGAGAGAGAGAGAGAGAGAGAGACAGACTTGGAGGGAAGTGAGGGTGTTTCTTACAACACCAGAACGGCTCCTAACATCTTAAAATAATTAGAGATAAGATCATCTACCATCTCTCTCTCTCTCTCTCTCTCTCTCTCTCTCTCTCTCTCTCTCTCTCTCTCTCTCTCTCTCTCTCTCTCTCTCTCTCTCTCTCCTCTCTCCTCTCCTCTCCTCTCTCTCTTTTTCTCTTATTCTCTTCTGCTCACACCCACACAAACTCCACAGTATATCCAAAACATCCCTATTCTTACACCATCGCTTCTTCTATCCCAGTCTCTTGTAAGCAATCTACAGGAAAGGGTTGCGACGACCTACGCCAACGTTAGGATGTCTTCCGGTCCGTCTAAGTGTCTTCCGATGTGCTGGTGTGGGAGTACCGAGATTTTAGTCCTCAAATAACTTTTTCCTCAGATGGTAGCAATTGCGCCATCCGACCTCCCAGGACCCAGACAATGCTGAGTAACCAAGGGACATGGGTTGAGCGTAAAGGGAAAGGGAAGAAGGGAAGGAGAGGCAACGGATGGGAGTACAAATGAAAGCTGAGGAAGTAGTGGTATAAACGTTTAAGGAAAGATGGACTATGTAGGAATAAGGAAGAGGATTGGTTGGATGTATAAGTGAAAAGTTTATAGAAGGGAATATTATATAGAAAGGAAGAGAGGATTGAAATGGTAAAATGTTAAGAATGAAGGGTATGAGAGAGAGAGAGAGAGAGAGAGAGAGAGAGAGAGAGAGAGAGAGAGAGAGAGAGAGAGAGAGAGAGAGAGAGAGAGAGAGAGAGAGAGAGAGAGAAAAAAAAATCATCATATCCCTTACCTCACCCTGTCGTTCTGAACAGTGTCACCCTTCAAACCCTTGGCCATTATTTCCCTGACAGAGGTGTGTGTGTGTGTGTGTGTTGTGTGTGTGTGTGTGTGTGTGTGTGTGTGTGTGTGTGTGTGTGTGTGTGTGTGTGTGTGTGTGTGTGTTTGTCTGTCATACCACTCGCTTCAGAGACTACATACACGGGGTAAAAAAATGACAAGAAAATATATCGTTTCTTCTCTGTTGTTGCTTGACTAGACCAATGGACCGAGGAGCTATACTTCTCTAGCCTTTTCCAACTTTTTCTTTGTACTATATCCTCCCCCTTCCCATCCATCACCACAATCATCATCACCACTAGAATCACCACCCACACACTCCTCTATCACTACTTCCAACACCACTACCACCACTGTAGCACCACCCATGGGTCCCCTTCAAAACACTTAGGAAAGATAGAGTTTTCTCAAAGATTGATGTCTGTGATTTGCATATGGTAGCACTGGCCCGGAATGGTTGGTAGGAAGGATCTTTCAACTCACAGGGCGCGCGAGAGGGGAAAAGGGGACAAGGAAGGATAGGAGGAATAGGATAGGGAAAGAAAGAAAGGAATGGAGAGGAAAGTATAGGATGGGGAGACGCGTCATTCCCTCATTCCCTCCTTCCTTGCTTCCTTCTCTCTCCCCCTCCACCAGTGCTATTGAGATATGAGAAGCTAACACTGCTGCTCATACCCTCGGAGAATACAAGCGATAGAGGTTGAAGAAATATGAGGCTAATGTATTCCCAGGATTGTTTACATATGGTGAAGCCGTGAGAGAAGCGACGGAGCAGTATTTAGGGGCAGCAAGGGGTGAGAAGAGATATTGGAGGAAAAATGAGCGACAAGAGGGTATAAAAGAAGAAAAAGTACGTGTGAGTAACAGAGGGGGGAACAGTGCAGAGGAAGAAGAACTTGTCAGTATATAGGAAGAGGTTGACGGACGTAATGGTGAAGTCGAAGATAAACTCGCAGTGCTATCGAAAGACATAGATAAGCGTGGTGATCAATCTAATCTCTTTGCGGAGTGTGTTGACGCAAAGGATTTATTTGTTCATCTGGTGCAAAGGGAAGCTATTATTTACATTGTCACGTAGTTAGATGCTCAGATAAAAAGTAGGATCATAGAGCATACTGTCTGCATTTCTAGGAAGACAATAAATATCACAGGTGTTGTGTGTTGTGCTAAAGTCATCCAAAGATTCCCGGATACATTTTGGACACACCCCTTCGCCTTCCCCTCCATGCCTGATAGAAGTAAAAACTCACCTGCATGAACCCCTCTTTCTTGTTCCCTCTTCCTCCCCTCTCATACCCACTTCCGGTGCCTCCCTCGCGCGCCAGTGTGGGTCTTATTCTCCCAAAACAGAGTTCGAGAAGAAACCTTTGCGATAAAGAGGAAGAGGAACAAAAAGTGTTGGTAAATGGTTTCTTGGGTAGCGAAGGGGGATGGGACATGGAGAAGAGGGGGACGGGGGGCGACAGAAGAGGGACACGAGAGAGCGGCAAGGAGGGTCCGGAGGGAGAGAGAAGAGAGAGGAAGGAGAGGAGAGAGGCAAGGGAGAGAGGGGGGGAGGCAGGGAGGGCGTAGGACGTGCTGGGGACATTAAGCTGGAAGGGTGCCATGTCCCCCTAAGATGGATCACTCGCTGAATTCAAGTTGAAAACTCTCAGCCGTACCATCACGGACTGATGACTTCCCGTCGGGTGCGAACCACTACCCAGAGGGAAAAAAAGAAGATGAAAATAGCGAAGTTGATACGTAGAAAAACATAAAGCTGAAAGAGAAAGATAAGAGGTAAATGTATGAAAGAATCAGGCAAGGAATATTGCGATCAGAAACTCCAAAGATGTGATAAAAATAGGCCTATGGCAAAAGTAATGGGAGAAAAGAAGGAAATGAAATTAGATTAACACGGAAAAGCACCAAGAAGGAATGAGAGAAACGTGATTTAAGTTCGGCCACGAAATTTATGAAGGAAAATATGAGGACGTGAGTGAGCAATCGCCGCGGCGCTGGCACTAAAAAACTCCAACCTCATGAAGCCTCAGGAGAAAGTTCTGTCATCTCGAGGTGTCAAGCGGTGAACAAGACGGCAGCGGGTTTGGCCTCAAATTGCTGAAGGACGGGGCTGTCCTGTGTTCCGAGCTTTTGCCCCTGACGATGGGATGTCTCGTCCCTGAGAGGTGGGCTGCCCTCTGCTGCTTATGGCTGGCCTGCAACATCACCTAGAACGATGACTTGTCGGGGAACACCCTGCAGGTGCTGTACCGCCTCCAGGTGAGCCCCTTGCTGGAGGCCCTCGAGGTGGCTGCCCACGCCGCCGCTCTTGGGACCCTTGACTTTTGGTGGTGGTGCCTCCAGGGACTCGTTGTCGCCGCGACCGAGTGTCTCGTTGCCTCCTTCTCATTCTGTTGTCAGTGTGGGAGGCTGTTGTCTCCCCACATCTTGGGCGGGGCGGCGGTGGAGCTTCTCCCCGCTCTGTTGCTCCCCTTGACTCCCCTCTGGCGACCCGCGGAGAGAGGGAGTCAGTCGCTTCGTGATATATTGCCTTACGGAACCTGCTAGTCTCTCTCTCTCTCTCTCTCTCTCTCTCTCTCTCTCTCTCTCTCTCTCTCTCTCTCTCTCTCTCTCTCTCTCTCTCTCTCTCTCTCTCTCTCTCTCTCTCTCTCTCTTGTTCCCTTTGCATCTTCTGATTTCCTCTTAATGCTCCTTTTTCTTAGATCTGTTACTTCCTTCTCTTGTGTCCCATTTTATTTCTGATATATTTTCACATGAATTACTTTTTCTTCCGTCACGTAAATTGTTTTTTAAATGTCTTACGTTGTTTACAATTTTCCTTCATCTAGATACATGAACTAATTTACTTTTATCTTATTTTTCATTATTATGCATAGTTTTCGATCACCTTAAAACTCCAGACTACAACAGTGGTTTATTTGCTCTGTATCCAGTTTTTCTTTCATTTCTTGATCATCCTTAATCACATGATCCACTAGTTTTTACTTCTTTCATTTCTTCAGATCATCTTATTGACTGTAATTACGCCTTATGCCCGTGTGTCTTCCTGTGTCTGTCTGTTAATCTGTGTCTGTCTGTCAGACTTCCTCTCTTTTTCTACTTGTCTGTTTCAGTTTGTCCATTTTTCTCTCAGTCGGTTCTTCAATCAGTCGGTTCATATGTTTCTCTCTCTCTCTCTCTCTCTCTCTCTCTCTCTCTCTCTCTCTCTCTCTCTCTCTCTCTCTCTCCTCTCTCTCTCTCTCTCTCTCCTCTCTCTCTCTCCTCTCTCTCTCTCTCTCTCTCTCTCTCTCTCTCTCCTCTCTCTCTCTCTCTCTCTCTCTCTCTCTCTCTCTCTCTCTCTCTCTCTCTCTCTCTCTCTCTCTCTCTCTCTCTCTCTCTCTCTCTCTCTCTCTCTCTCTCTCTCTCTCTCTCTCTCTCTCTCTCTCTCTCTCTCTCTCTCTCTCTCTCTCTCTCTCTCTCTCTCTCTCATTTGGTTCTAACATGGTCCTAATTAATGCATTACTCGGTTTTTTTTCTATCTTATGCAATGCTTAGTTATAAATGTTGGACTGAGTAGATTTATGGCCACAGAACCTCGCCATTAAGTGTCCTGTACATAAGAGGCGTGTGACTTGTGGCTGAAGTTGTGAGGTGTCCAGTCACAGTCACAAAAAATTATCCTTAGTGTAATGTTGTGGGAACTTTTCACTGATATCTGATGGAAGCCTTTGAAAATAAGGCTTCTTGTCTATAATGAAGTATTAGAATCTGTGTATTTACGCCAGATGGTGGGAAGGAGGAAGCAAATCTCTGTCTGGAAAAAAATATAATATCTCTATAACGGCGGTTTCCAAAGGGGTGGAAGTCTTTAATTTAGGTGTCCTTTAGACGTTTTCCCTCTTCAACGGGTGATCCTGTACGTTATAGGTGAATCATGTGTCAGCCATTAGTTGTGGGACCCGCTGTCTGTTAGCTCGGGCAGTGACCGTGAGGTGAGCGACGGAGGAACGACACAGGAAGAAACAAATATTGAGTTAAATTCACAGCAAAAAGTCTCACCTGATTCTTCACTTCCTCTGGTTAATGCGTTTTGATGGTGGATCATTCTTTTGTTCCCTGCAGCAGTGTTTGTGTAGGTAGGAGACCGAGGCCCTGAAATATGATTGTTGTCGACACATAAATGCGAAAGGTTCCGTCACCTGAAGTGAATTTACGGCCTCCGAGCGTGTATTCCCGAGGTGGCGGTGCGGTGTGGGTGTATTTTGGTGAAGGCTCGAGGGTGTGGTCTCTGAGGGTCGCGGCGTCAACAATTAAAGTAAAGGAAAGCGGGAAGTTATGAGGCATCCCCACCACACCCATAGAGGCGGGCAGACGGCCAAGACAGACAGCCAGACAGGAGGCAAAAAGGACGGCCATTTAAGTACATGCGTAGAGTCAAATATAGGCTAAGGTGTTATTTGCGACGGTCGGACGCGGAGGTGACAGAAAGGCGACGGTAAAGAGAGAGGATGACGGAAGGCGAGGGGTTGGAGGGAGCAAGAAAGAAGATTAGAGAAGGAAGGTGACTGAAGGAAGCTGAACGACAGGAAAATGAAAGAAAAAAGGGTAGAGATGAAAGGAGGAAGATAGGGGATGGTAATAAGGAATGTTAATAGTATAGTAGATGATGATAATGAGAAATACCAAGAGAAAAGATAGGAAATGAAAGGAGAAGTGAGCGATCTAGAAAAAAAAGCAATATTAAGGTTATGTGAAGCTCATGATTAACATAACACTAGAGCTTCACTTCAACAACCATGCTATGTGTCTCCAGCATATAATGAACCTTTATATATACTATGTTTGTTATTGTTATATGTAAGACCAGGGAGATAGAGATAAAGAGAAAGCTTAGCGAACCCCAGACGACATGAGCCGGATATTATTAGAAAAATAGAAATAATATGGTCTGCAGAAACGTAAGAAATCATAAGAGACAGCAAGACTTCATCAGCTGACTCTCACAGTACCAAGACACAATATATATTTCTTATGCCGTCACACCTTCCTTTATCCCTGAGTCCCGGCCTTGGCTGCTGTAAATAGGACACCAGACAGATGAGCCGACAGGTTAATTAACGATCACCTGAGGCTTACCTGGTGAGACTTGTCCTGTTATATTGTTTCCTATTTAGTTATAATTAACCCCTTGAGACCCAGAACGTAATTTCCATTGTAATTTGAGTACCATTAGACGATTTTAATGAATGTAAGCAATATTTTATAGATAAAGACCTGTTTAGTATCCTTGTCCACTAGCTAATTTGGTATATTCAGTTAGTTTTTGTAATTCTATGGCTAACAACAAACGATTTTACATAGCATTGGAAAGGTCTGGGCGTGAAGGGGTAAATAACAACTCTCAAAATGTCCTTCTCAGCATTATTTTTGTGCCTCAAAATTCATATATGCAGTAATTTACCCCAAAACTGAAATCAACATCCCATATATGACTTAAGAAATACAAGTTAGATATTAGCATCAAAATATAGCCATTATTATTATTTTTATTCTAATCGCACGGTCAAGCCACATAGAAATACACAATACCCATATTTTTTCCCGTTCAGCCTTACGAGTCTTCCATTTTCCGTACGTCTCTTTTGCTCCTCTTTGCACACAAGTACGGGATGGAAGGGGAGATAAGGAATAAAATATGTACGAGTATATTCCTGTAAAGACCAGGAGACGCAAGGTGCCCATTTATCTAATGATTCTGGTCATTAGCATTTATATTTGGAAGGGTGAATAGGTTGGTTCTCGTTACGCCATTGAGAGGTTAGCGAGGCTTGTTGGAAGGACACAAGTGGAACCGTGAGGAGGAGACAGGCAGGGAGAGAGGAAGGCAAGGGGAAAAGAAGGGAAAGAAGGAAAGAAGGGAAAGAGGGGAGTGGTGAGGGGAGAAAAGAGAGGAAGGGAAGGGGAAAAGAAGGGAAAGAAGAAAGAAGGGAAAGAGGGAGTGGTGAGGGGAGAAAAGAGAGGAAGGAAGTGGAAAAAGAAGGGAAAAAGGGAAGAAGGGAGTGGTGAGGGGAGAAAAGAGAGGAAGGGAAGGGGAAAAAGAAGGGAAAGAAGGGAAGAAGGGAGTGGTGAGGGGAGAAAAGAGAGGAAGGGAAGAGGAAAAAGAAGGGAAAGAAGGAAAGAAGGGAAAGAGGGAAGTGGTGAGGGGAGAAAAGAGAGGAAGGGAAGAGGAAAAAGAAGGGAAAGAAGGAAAGAAGGGAGTGGTGAGGGGAGAAAAGAGAGGAAGGGAAGAGGAAAAAAGAAGGGAAAGAAGGAAAGTGAGCAGAGAGGGAAAGAGGGGAGTGGTGAGGGGAAAAAGAGATGGATAGGTAGGAAAAAGAAAAGGCAATGTTTACCTGTCTAAATGATAAATATATAGGACCATACCGTAAAGGTGTCAAGATATTAAATTGAATTGATATTTGTCTGACATATTATGGTTACGAAACAGGAACAAGACGTGAAATAGAAAGAAATGAGAGGAAAAGGAGAAGAAAGAGGAATAGAGTAGGAGAGAAAGAGGAGAGGAAGATGATAATGAGGAGGAGGAGGAGGAAGAGGAGGAGGAGGAGGACGAAGGGAAGGGATATGAGGAGAGTGGGACAGACTGGCACTAACGGGAACGGGTCCTGGATGGGCAGCTCGTGGAGATTGAGAACTGAAAAGTGAAGAGTTTGTGAGGCTGAATAAGGGTGGTTGTATTTTGTGAGTAATTTGACGACGTTATCTGAAGCACTCTTATACCTTCCTCTACACCTTGCGCTCCCATACACATCCCTTGTCCATCTATACCACTCTTCTATCATCATCTCTTGTCCGTTCTCCTTCAACAGCAAATATAAGGGTCGTCTCTCTCTCTTCTCTGCTCTCTCTTCACCAGTCCTTCAATATTTTTCCAGTTTTCACAAATGTTATGATGATGTTCATACCTTTTTTTTTTTCTCTCAACTATTTTCTTCAACTCCCGTCTCTTCTTCAGTATAGTCAAGATAATTATTTCATCTATGTAGTCAGCTATGTTGCGTCATATGCTGTTGCCGGTGCTGGAGAATATGAAGGATTCCGAGGTTCTAATGAAAAACAATTCACTTGGGGTATGAATCAATTTGTCTGAGACGGTTTTTCAACGTCTTTCCATTTGACGGCCTTCGTGTAGCAATTTGAGGCTCTCTTCATGCCTACAAAGCCAGGCTGTTGACACCACTGCTGGATAACCGAGCGCCAGACCAGACGACAAGACGAGACAGTAGTATCCAGGCGGTTTTTCCTTCCAGACAGTCATATGTATTTTTTGCAGAATTCTTAGATTTTCATGATGAACTTCAACATATTTTTCGTATTTCATGATCTTATTTTTCAATTTTCTTTAGAGTCAATCAGTTTCGTTTTGTTTACTTAGGGTATCGTGCTACTTAAAGTCACATTCATGCTATTCCTTAACTATTCATCGGCCTTTGCCTGATTCTTCGTCTCCCTGGGTACCTACAGGGTGCCATCAAGGCCAGCCGAGCGCGGATCAGTGCCGTCACAAGCCAAGTTTGTCGGGTCGGACGGTGGAGATTTATATGTCTCAGAGTGAAAAAATAACACACACATAGAAGATTTATACGCACTGAGGGTGACACCTGGTGGAATGTCGAGGGGACGCTGCAGCCCACACTGTTTTTGCCGCCGGAGGGTTGCTAAGGTGAGGTTTATGGCCCTGATAACGAGCCGATGCGAATTACGAGGACGGATGAGATGGAAGTCTTAGTAGATGGACTAAGACGTGTAGTAAGAGAGACGGAACTGGTAAGAAATACAAAAAATACGGCGAAGTGTTTGCGATGATAACAAACATGTTGTGTGGTCGGTCAGTTTTGGATCTGGTGAAGACTGATTTATGAAAAAAATTGTTATATATCTAGTTATCAATCATCTATCTATCTATCTATCTACTTATCTATCTATATCTATCTATCTATCTATCTATCTATCTATTGATCTATCTATCTATCTATCTATCTATCTATCTATCTATCTATCTATCTATCTATCTATCTATCTATATCTCTATCAATCTATCTATATATGTTATGTATATTTTTTTCTTTTGTTCCTCCGACTCCATCCACATCAGAAAAATCAAACAAGTGTGTCAAGGTTGTAGCCTCGGCCTCTCACAAGATCGACTGATTTTTTATGCCTACATTTTTTCTTGGCAATCTTTCCACCGAGATGAGATGAGTTTTTTTTTTTTTTTTTTTTTTTTTTTTTTTTTTTACATCACAAGGAACTGGCCAAGGGCACAGCAAAAATGAAATGGGTAACACAAAGCCCACTTAGTTGCCAGTTCCTATAAAGAAGACATAAGAGAATAAAATAAAAAAGAGGGGTGAGCCAATATAGTTCAGGAAAAACTACCTGGGAAAGAGGAAGTGTGAGGAGCGGACAAGGTTTCAATCGCAATGAAAGGAATTGGATGTCGCCGTATTCTCCTGGCTTCTATATAATGGTAAAATAGTTTGGTATCAAGGAAATAGCTAGTGATTGACGGCTTTGTTAATTGCGTAAAACTCACTTCCAATATTAACCATTTCATAAAGGTACAAATGCTTCGATTAAAAGTATAACAGAAGAGTCATAACTTTTGAGTCTAGGCAACAGTTTTTCCGACTATAACAATACATTAGATATGAAAAGGCTACACACACACACACACACACACGCACACACAGGCACAAACACACACACACACACACACCACACACACACACACACACACACACACCACAACACACACACACACACACACACACACACACACACACACACACACACACACACACACACAGCACAAACAACACACACACACACACACACACACACACACACACACACACACACACACACACACACACACACAACATCTTTTCCTCCTCCTCATCTTTCTTCCCCGCCACCAGCGCCTTGCCTTGCTGTCCCCTTTCCCGTCTTGTCTCTCCTTCCAAAGAAAAAGTAATGAAAAAAAATAACATGGCAAAAGAATTCTTCACCACGGAGACGCAACATGCTCCATATTTTTTCCCTCCATGTTGTTCTTGTTTTTGTCGACTGGCAATTTTCGCGTTTTAAGTCGCATGGAATAACTTTTTTCTCTTTATACGTTTATTATCATTTTTTACATGCCGTCTTTTTTGCTGTTGTTTTATCTTTTCATCTCCCTTCCTTCCCTTCCCTCCCGGCCCGTGATTCGTACCCAGAGTTTTTTCTCCGTGCGTCACACCAAGGCAGCAGGATTTTCATAGTTTGTTGGCGCTCAAAAGGTTTGTTGTATAAGCGCAGTAATTTGTGCAGCCCGGCGATATAACCCAACCTGGACGAGGCGACATAAGACTCCTGACGGGGATTATTTGAGGCCTAGACTTCCTTTGCCTCAATAATTACAAGCGGCAGGTCACCAGACGGGAATAATTCTCATGACCTGTTTGGCTTTTTTACATGTCTGTCTCTCGTCTTTTCCCCGGCGTGTAGGTGGAGAAGAGGATGTAAGGAGGAAAAAGTAGAAGAAGAGGAAGAGTTGGAGGAGGAGAAGGAAGACGAGAAGTAGGAGGAGGAGGAGGAGGGGCATGTAAGGAGGAAGAGTAGGAGGAGGAATAGAGGTAGAGAAGGATAGTTTTTTTCGTACTTAGCCTTGACGGGTTTTGAATGACCGACGACACCTTATTATCTCGTCTCTTCATGGCGGTGGCAGGCGGTTGTCGGTGGTCATGGTGGAATGTTGGACGAGGTGGAAAAACGAGAAGGCAGCCATCTTTACCCTAAGGGATGCTCTCATTAATGATGTTTCCGAGAATATTGTTAGTGATATAGTAGAGGAATTGGTAGTAGTGGTAGTAATGTAGTAGTGAACGACACACGTAGATAGCAACAATATCAAAGCGAAACTAGAGAGACATAGAGAGAGAGAAGGAGAATGTGTGTGTCTATATTATGGGTGTGTGGTTGTGTTTGTGTATGTGTAAGGTGGTGGTTTGTGGCTTGGGCGATAGGTGTGGTTAGAGTCATTGTTAGGGAAGAAGGTGTTGGTTGTGGTGCGTCAAGGAAGGCTCACACACGCACACATGCCAGGAGAGTGGACAAGACATTAGTGGTAGCTGCCGCGGTGAGGGGCGTGGGAACGTGGCGGTAACAATAATGAGGCCACAGGTATTCTGTAGTGTCCCTGCAAATGATACCTGGTGAGGTGCTAACACGTAGAAGCCAACTTGTGTTTGGTGTTGTCACTGTCACTGTCACATAAACTGTATTGTGTGTGTGTGTGTGTGTGTGTGTGTGTGTGTGTGTGTGTGTGTGTGTGTGTGTGTGTGTGTGTATATGTGTGTGTGTGTGTGTGTGTGTGTGTGTGTGTGTGTATGTGTGTGTGTGTGTGTGTGTGTGTGTGTGTGTGTGTGTGTGTGTGTGTGTGTGTGTGTGTGTGTGTGTGTGTGTGTGTGTGTCTGCCTAAGGGTAGGACTAGTAGCTATATTTCTGGAGCATTCGAAGACAAAATTCAAGGAAGATTTAGCCAAGACAGAATAATTGTAAGCCACGAGAAGTCATGTCCAGGAAGAGTCATTACCGTCTTCCTTTATGTAACCTCAAAGCTGATCGGAGGCACCGGCTTTTTTACCCCATCATAAAAACAAAGGTAAATATCGTAGCTGTCGGAATGTTGTCCCAAGGTCGCCTCTGTCAGTGGCGTTGTAAGCTTTATGTATACTTCTTATTTTTATTGTTTTATTGCAGTCCTCACAGTATTGAGAAAAAGCTATAATGTGTGTGATGAAATAGTGAAATATATACTATTTAATCTTAAACCCTTTGCGCCCAGATCTTTCCTTTGCTATATAAAACCGTCCGTTGTTAGCCATAAAATTACGAAAAGTAACTGAATATACCAAATTAGTTAGTGGACAAGGATACTAAACAGGTCATATATATTAAATATTGCTTATATTCACTAAAAATCGCCTAATGGTACCCAAATTACAATGTAAATTACGCTCTCGGCCTCAAGGGGTTAAAATTACGTGACCCATAACTCCACTATTAGTATCATTTGCATTCCAGGATTTAACTTCTTACCACAAAGAGGTGATTTTAGTATTTGCATTAGGTACACATAGTTAACGCTCCACTGAGTAAAGAATATGTGCCCCAATATTTGCAACAATAACCCAGTAAATCCAAATAAAAAACGATCTAGACTAACTGTAGAACTAACTCAATTCGTCATCACGGACTCCTATATCTTCTATCATTTTTTCTATATCTCAGTATCGCATAAAGATAGAATGCTGAGGAAACACCGTTGGAAAAGTGTGCGGTTTTTCACTTGTTTCTCCAAAGCGTGAAATGTAAGCTTCCAGTAAAGGCAGAAAACCAGTATTCCTGTGAAGGCAATTTAAGGATTACCAGAGCTGGATTGTTATTATGTATTCTGCGGTTATCAGTCTCATTCCTAATTACGGAAACCCATGTTAGTAAAAAGTTTTCTTATATATTTCTGTTTTTCACAATATCCCAATGCGGACCTTCTCCCTCACATCACCTGCTGCGGCTGCATTTTGCTCCCCTCCGTCAAATGCTAGATTAACTTTTAATTAAAAAAATGTACATGCCATTTCTCTCTCTCTCTCTCTCTCTCTCTCTCTCTCTCTCTCTCTCTCTCTCTCTCTCTCTCTCTCTCTCTCTCTCTCTCTCTCTCTCTCTCTCTCTCTCTCTCTCTCTCTCTCTCTCTCTCTCTCTCTCTCTCTCTTCTCTCTCTTCTCCTCTCTCTCTCTCTCTCCTCTCTCTCTCTCTCTCTCTCTCTCTCTCTCTCTCTCTCTCTCTCTCTCTCTCTCTCTCTCTCTCTCTCTCTCTCTCTCTCTCTCATAACGTCATGAGGACTATGTTCAGATGCCTGGTGAAGACTGCGTTAGCGAGCGTGATATTCGTTTGTTAACCCGAAACTGTTTTGAGTTGAGAGGGATTTGATTCACTAAGCTTAAAGATCGGAGGGTAGTATGAACGGATTCCCTTTAGTATATGATGTACTATTTGTATGATAATTATATGACACTTCCGGCAGTATCCTCATCTCGCTAATGATCTTAACTACTGTACGACAAAGACTGCCATGAACTTTTAACACTCGCCCCGGCACTTGTTAGCACAATTTTATGAACGACAATATACCCAGCCTTAACACGTGCGCTAAATACTACCTTCTCCAGAGTTTAACAGAAGCCGTAAATCTGTTCAGCACTAACTCTTATATCACTCAACTTCAAAAAGAAAGAAAGGAGTAAAAACCACAAGGGTGAAAATAAAGCCTTTTGTGGTGATAGTTTTTGTGTGTAGCTGAATAGGGGAAATATGGTGGCAGGGAGAAGGGAGTCACGTAGGGAAGGGCGAGCCAAAAAGAGACTGAACGTTTTTGTTAGTGAACTGTGTTGTTGAAGTTTTCATACTCAGCGTTAACTGGACACATCCCCTGTAACGTAGAGGCGGAGGGTGGTGGGATGCGAGACACACCTGCTCAGGAACGTGTGTGTTGTCGTGGTTTGCGAGCGTGTGTTGCAGCGACAGATAGAGGGGATGCAACCCGCCCGTGTAGTCGTGGTGGTGGCACACACACTTCACAGCTACCGCAATGTCGTGCTCGTAGCTCTTGTCGCCGTGAAGACTCATAAGGAGAGACTGGCTAATAGAACTAAGGAATTGTGGGGAAGATTATGAAAGGAAGGAGCTGTAGTTTATGGCACGTCTAGATGTGTGCGAGGGGGAATGGCACTTCAGGAACGATTGTGGTAATAAATGAGCTAACGTAATTGTGAACGCAGGCTATAGGGACGTCATGTCATGGTTGAGTAAGGTTGGCACTCACTACTGTCTTGTGTGGCCCTTACCCAGCTCTTTACCACCACTGTTTCACTCTTTGCCGTCTTCTGCACCATAGGGTACGCAAGACTGTGATGCTTTTCCCCGCTTTCAATGACATTCTTATTTCTTTGAAGATGAAAGTGGATCTTGAATATTTCATGCTACATAATAAATAAAAAAAAATCTACAAACTTAAGATGCAAATTAAATGCATATATATAAATTTAGCATATCATAAATGCAACTCAATGCATATTTCGAGATGATTTAGACATGGAAAAACTCGGAGCTGAAGATTGATATAGTATAAAAAATAAATGTTAAAGGTATTGACGGCATTACCTAGTCTTGCTTTGTAAATCAAAGGATTCTCGAGATGACGAGGAGGCCGCGGCGTGAAGTGGGTCACATCTCGAGAGAGAAAAAATATGCCGAGGCCTGCGAGAGGGTGAAAGGCTTGAGCAGGATGCCAAGAGTAGGCATTGGCACGCGCGGGATGAGGGCGGGCACCTGGGGGAAACTTATGGCACCCTCCTTCCACCCACCTCACTCTTATTTCTGTTACTTCTGCGAGGTCGTTATGGCCAGTAGTTTACTATTGATGTCACTGAATGATACAATGTTTTCTATTTCGTCAGAACTTATATTCTCCAAGTTAAGATAATTATAAATTCATTATAGATTATGTCAAGTTTCGTGGTGAAGAATTCGTTTCATTATTCTGTCCCTCGTCACCTCTTTGATAATTATGTTTTTACTTCTGCATGTGAAGTCTTTCCGCAGCACCTTATTTTCCTCCTCCTCTCCCTCCTTCAATCTCTCCACAACCTTGTAAAATAAGGTGAATGGATGGGAAGGAAGAGAGGAAAAGGAAGAGAGATACAGAGCGTCTTGGCACATAATATAAGTGCATGTAAAATCACAATGTTATCATAAAATTTTCACAGTAGCGGTTACTCGTTGATGTGAAGAAAAACAAATGTGTGCCGCGTTGAGAAGTAGTGTGTAGGTAGTGTGTCCAAGGTAGAGGCTGTGCCAGCTGTGACACTGATGCTGCTAGTATGCGGGGATGCTGATGTAGGCGGAGGCTAATAGATGAGAGACAACAGCGCGAGAAAAAATACCTTCGTTTTTCATGAGCCAAGTGACCCTGAATACTTATCATCATCACCATTATCACCACCATCACCAACACTGCTCCGACATGCTCGCAATCCATGTTAATATATAAACAACTATTCATGTTTTTTCTCATCGTTACTTTGATTATAAATTATCTTTGCTGACATATGTACGATGCTGCTACTATTTATATTTTCTCGTATTTACCACACCTATTATTCTTGTTATCAATAGTAACACAGGCATGCCCATAATAAACATAAGTTCTTGGAGTAGGAGTAGGAAGAGTAAGTCATTGTTCTTAATATTAATAGTAACACAGCCATGCCCATAATAAATATAAGTTTTAGGCGTAGGAGGAGAAGAAGTAAGTAGTATTTCTTATTATCAATAGTAAAATAGGCATGCTCATAATAAACATAAGTTCTAGGCGTAGGAGGAGAAGGAGTAAGTATAGTACATGAAAAAGCACCACAACACAAGTGACGCCAACACTTTCCGCCTCGTTCCTCTTCCCCCCCGCGTCACCCTCACTAGGGCTAAGGGCTGAAGGTCTTTGAGCGCGTGCCAAGGCGTCTGACAGCATCCGAGAGTGGAGGTGGAAGTGAGGCAGATCTAGACAATGATTAAACAAAAAGAATAAGATGAAAAAAAGATAAATAAGCAGGTTATTTTATTTATCGGGGAAGGTGCGAAAGTATATACTATTTATTAAAATGATGAATTATTGAGTTAGTAGTTAAAGATGTTCAAATTACAAAGACGTATAATTGAAAGAACATAAATTGTATGATAAGGGAAGCTCAAATAGGAATCAGGGTAAATATATGAGTAAGCAAGAGAGTCGAGGTGTGAATGCAATGCTAGAAAGAGACACGGAAATGTGCTTGAGAGAGATAGAGTAAGAGAGATAAGGAGAGAAAGCTAGGTCGACTACAATAAGTGACCACGAGATAGGTGTCCTGAGAGCGATAGGCAGCAAGGTAGGGAGGGGAGGGGAGAGGGGGAACACATGCACTCTCGGCCATTGACCACCAGGTAGAGAGTCCAGTCTTATCAGGATCAGAGAAGGACGGGGAAAAAAAGGCACAGGTAAGGGTAGCAGGACTATTGCGTGGTTCAAGGCAGCCAGGTGAATGGAGTATTACGTTGCGGTTGTCAAGTTAAGAGGACGTAAGGGAGCGATATGATCCGACGCTCACCTGTGGCTGTCTCTTCACACCTCCGTCTGAGCTGCAAAATAACGGCACGTGCAGGGTAGAACCGAAGAAAAAGAGAGAGAAAATAGTAGTTGTTTACAAATTAGCATCTGTTTTGGTCTGTAATCTGAGAGAATCAAGCATACAAGTTACAGAAAAAACTTGGTGTGTTGATTCTGTTACCTTATTACCGATATTTTGTTTAATTCTCATATTATTTTTTGACATTCATTCCTGTCACTGGATTTTACGTAACGCGTGGAACAAAAACTGTCCTGGTGTTTCAACCCGTCAGGATGGCTCGATTGGTAGAGCTGTTGTCTTGCGTGTGTAGCGTCCCTGCGCATTCGGTCAGCGGTTCGAGTCCACCAAGTTCGTCCTGGCGTGGTGGCGCTTTGTATAGTCAATAACCTTGTAGTTGGTACTTGCAAAGTGTCTAGATAGGATCAAAGTATATATATATCCTGGTGTTTCATTATATCTGCCTCCCTTTACAACACCAGCACCAGCACACTTATTTTATTTACATGACAAAGGACTGGCCAAGGACACAACAAGAAAAGATAACACAAAGCCCGTTTAGTTGGCCAGTCCCAGCCAGAAGACAGTAAGAGAATAAAAAAGGGGGGTGGGCCAATTTAGTTCGGGAGGTGTCTTGTCACTCTTCTCTTCCCTTCCTTGCTATACATACGTCACTATACATACTCGACAGGAAGTGCGGCCAGACACCATACACTACCTACACTACCTTACCCACCATTATTATGATCAGAAGTCCTTCAAAAGTACCGCGTTGTAAGGTTTCTGTGCTGGGATGCTTGATAAGGTTATGGTAGCAGCCTTGTGTGCATAACCAGACGGATATGCGTGATTTATATGTCAATGAGCAGGAAATTAGATCTGTCTGAGTCAACATTGTATGGGATAACATGTTTTTTTGGCATGATTTTAATGAATTTCTTGTTTAGCATCGGTTCCTCTTGATAGCTGAGGAAAATATATTGGTAATTACGAAAGATGTTTGGTAGTGGGATTTTCTCTCTCTCTCTCTCTCTCTCTCTCTCTCTCTCTCTCTCTCTCTCTCTCGTCTCTCTCTCTCTCTCCTCTCTCTCTCTCTCTCTCTCTCTCTCTCTCTCTCTCTCTCTCTCTCTCTCTCTCTCTCTCTCTCTCTCTCTCTCTCTCTCTCTCTCTCTCTCTCTCTCTCTCTCTCTCTCTCTCTCTCTCTCTCTCTCTCTCTCTCTCTCCTCTCTCTTTCTATCTTTCTCTCATCTTTTAACGGGAATTTTTTATGAAATGATTATCTCTGTGTACAATTTCATGCAGCCACCAAATTATCTTGATTATTCGTTTCCCCTATTGCTTTCACCTCTCACCTCCTCCTCCTCCTCCTCCTCCTCCTCCTCCTCCTCCTCCTCCTCCTCCTCCTCCTCCTCCTCCTGCTCCTCCTCCTCCTCCTCCTCCTCTGCTCCTGCTCCTGCTCCTCCTCCTCCTCCTCCTCCTCCTCCTCCTCCTCCTCCTCCTCCTCCTCCTCCTCCTCCTCCTCCTCCTCCTCCTCCTCCTCCTCCTCCTCCTCCTTCTCCTCCTCCTCCTCCTCCTCCTATTCCTCCGTCTCTTCTTGCCATCTATTATTTTTCATCCTTTTTTTAACCTTTATAAATGTCTCCTCCTCCTCCTTATCCTCATTCGTATTTCTCTCTCCTACTTTC
Source organism: Chionoecetes opilio (assembly GCA_016584305.1). Taxonomy (NCBI): domain Eukaryota; kingdom Metazoa; phylum Arthropoda; class Malacostraca; order Decapoda; family Majidae; genus Chionoecetes; species Chionoecetes opilio. The sequence continues at coordinate 376,482 of JACEEZ010005970.1, forward strand.
ATCTGTTTTTAATTCAGAATCGTTCACGGCCCTGTTAATCACACTCTTTCCTAATAACAAGAACGAACGTGAATGAAACAAAAACAAATGACAAGCACATACACTATCACGTGACTTCGTATCGGAACAAAAACACGCGAGACGCTATCACTGTCTGGCCACTATTTCTCGCTCGCCAATCTACTCCAAGATTAATTCCTGCGATAGAGGAAATAATGTGGCAAGAGGGAGTTAGGCAGCCAGTTACGTGACGTCACTGCTAATAAACAACAGCCAGTGACATCTGCTTCCACGATTTTCACCATCGATGGTGAAAGGAAGTATTTCGCTTTTGCGGAAGTACTTCTGCAAACGCAAATCCGCAAACTTTTACAACTTCCGCACATCCGCAAACGAATTCGGACTTCCGCAATTTGTGGAAGTTGCGGTTTGCGGAAGTGTTTTGCGGAAGTGCCCACCTCTGACACACACACACACACACACACACACACACACACACACACACACACACACACACACACACACACACACACACACACACACACACACACATACACACACACACACACACACACACACACACACACACACACACACACACACACACACACACACACACACACACACACACACACACACACACACACACACACACACACACACACACACACACACACACACACACACATTCTTTACATTCGGTCGGTCGAATCAAGTATATATATCACGTATGCTGATGTCTTTCTAACATGTTCATGTCTTCTTATACAATGTTACAGCAATGAAATTAAGATAACTCTATACTTATACATGTCTTTGTTTTGTTTGTTTTAGTTGTGTGTGTGTGTGTGTGTGTGCGTGTATCTGTGTAAGTAATGTATGTATGTGTGTGTGTGTGTGTGTGTGTGTGTGTGTGTGTGTGTGTGTGTGTGTGTGTGTGTGTGTGTGTGTAATGTATGTATGTGTGTGTGTTTACTCTAGCCTTAAGTTGCATAAAAGGGACTCCTGTGTACATGAAT
>JACEEZ010005970.1:382500-410000 GCA_016584305.1 Chionoecetes opilio
GGATAGAGGATAGAAGGTAGAGGATAAAGGACAGGATAGGATAAAGGACAGGATAGAGGATAGAAGGTAGAGGATAAAGGACAGGATAGAGGATAGAAGGTAGAGGATAAAGGACAGGATAGAGGATAGAAGGTAGAGGATAAAGGACAGGATAGAGGATAGAAGGTAGAGGATAAAGGACAGAGGATAGAGGATAGAAGGTAGAGGATAAAGGACAGAGGATAGAGGATAGAAGGTAGAGGATAAAGGACAGAGGATAGAGGAAGGTAGAGGATAAAGGACAGGTTCTCAGGAATTTGTTCACCTTCATTTAGTCATGTCTAACGTATTTTGTTCGTTTTTTTGCTCTTCCAATGTTAATATGGCGGCATTTTTCTTTTCTTTAACATATTCAACCCGCAATAAATGCCTTTCTTTTCGGCATGTTTTTTTCTTCTTATATTTCCATTTCTTAATGAATCAGAATATATATTTTTTAACACGGATTTTTTTTAACTCTGAGCCAGAAGGTACAGGCATTATTCTCTCTATTTTTTTGGTAGTTGTGCTAAAAAGTTATTACATTTTTTACAGCTATTAACAAGCTGCATCCTCGTATTTAAAACTAATGATATACATAATAAAAAATAAGCAAAAAAAGACTCGAATACAGGTTTATATGGTTTTAAATAACTGGGAGCGACGGTGAACCTTCTCGTTTGACAAAAATCGGGTCCAAGGAAAGCAAAGGGGACGGGGAAGTCTAGCGGCACATGAGCCTGTGTTTGTTTGAAGTAGAGCGCTAATGTGTTTATGGGGACGCTTCACACAGACACGTGCGTTCACACACACACACACACACACACACACACACACACACACACACACACACACACACACACACACACACACACACACACACACACACACACACACACACACACACACACACACACACACACACATACACACACACATACATGCACACACACATTACCTAGCAGCTAAAATCATAAAAATAGATTACAATGACAGACAGGAAGAATGATGAGTAAATAGTCCATGTCAACCTCACGAAAACACTATCACCCCTCACCCCACAACCCTCCCCCCTTCCCCCTTCAACCCTCCCCCCTTCCCCCCCTCACCCCTTCACCTCTCCCCTCACCTGCGATCTCTCACGTCACCCACCGATAATCCAGTCAGTGTGTCTGAAGGAGAGACACCCGGCTGGACATTTAGACGGGGGGCAAAAGGAAAACTCGGGAGATTATGAGGAAAAAATAGTAGCATGGCTTGAGACTGAGGCTGATTATGGGTGTCGAGGGTTAAGATGGACTGCGTTTCATTGACGTATTTTTGGTCTCATGGATAATTTAGGGATAATGAGGAGCCGGAACATGTGAGGAAGGTGATTAGCCGGAGGGGAGATTGAATATTAAAAGACAATCCTCACTGCCGTCCTAAATGATTTTCTTTTACTCATGAACGTAGAGAAAAAAATGTTAATGGGCAAAGTTGCACCACGATTACAAAGTGAAGGCATTTAGATAATTGTCAGTTTTATTCTTTAGTTTTTCGTTTGTTTCAAGCCCTTTACAAGTGTCAATAATCTTGTTGCGGTGGTCTGCTTTATATCCAAGTCTATGATAATGATAATAATTGTAATATATAGTGACTGATAATAGTAACGATATAGCGATTATGATATTAAAAATAGGGTAAAATCGTAAAAATAATAAGCCTGGATTACTAATATTTTCATTAGCATTCATTTCATGTTCTTTGTTTTAGCGCAAGAAAAATATTATGCGTAGAAAATTCATCTGATCTTGAATTTAGTATAACTTTCTTAGCATATTTACTGTATTCGCCTAGCATATCCTTTTCTTATCATCCTTCTTTGTGTGTTAGCTTAGCCAGTCTTCACACCCTATATACCATCCTTTCTTTCAACCTTACAGCTTACCCCATCTTCCCTGCAGCCTCTCTCCCTCCTCCCTTTCCTTTCCTCTCCCTTTCCTCTCCCTTTCCTCCCTCACCCCTTCTCCCTTTCCCCTTCAACCCTATATACCATTCTCCTTTTCGACCTTACAGCTTACCCCATCTTCCCTGCAGCCTCTCTCCCTCCTCCCTTTCCTCTCCTCCCTTTCCTCTCCCTCCTTTCCTCTCCCTTTCCTCCCTCACCCCTTCTCCCTTTCCCCTTCAACCCTATATACCGTTCTCCTTTTCAACCTTACAGCTTACCCCATCTCCCCTGCATCCTCTCTCCCTCCTTCCTTCTTTCCTCTCCCTCCATCCCTTTTTTCCTCTCCCTCCCTTTCCTCCCTTTACTCCCTTCCTCCCTCGCCTCCCCGCAGGCAGAAAGGTGTGGCTCTGTCGCCTCGCCGGTCGTTAATCACAGGTATTTGCCTCACAGGATGATGATTACTGGAGTCTTCTTGCTCTCACCTTGCTCTTACTCCTGTCGTTTCGTTTCCTCTCTCATCACCTCCCTCCCCTTCCTCTCATCCTTCTCTATTTTCCGTTTTCTCTCACTCTTACCCTGTCTTTCTTTTCCCACATAATAATAATAATAGTAATAATAATAATAATAATTTTATTCTCACCTGAAGGCATACAAGAAAAAAATCATAATATATGGACGAGAGAATGAACTTAAGTACTAAAGCAAATAATTTATAATAGCTATATACCTCTATAGTAATAATAATAATAATAATAATAATAATTTTAATATCACCCGGAGGCATACAGGCAAAAAACAACAACAATAAAACAAAGAGTTAACTTAAGTACTAGAGCAAAACATACATAATAAAGGCACATGGCATGAGTACATTAGAGCACATAGTAACCCTAATGTAAGGATACGCTTCTATAGATTATGTTCATGGTAGAGAAACTAAGCTGGCTGTGTTTTCTTTAATGTGTTATTAGCTACCATTTATTCACTAACGATTACATATGTAGGTAGCATTGTGTTTTTATTGAGGTTCTTACCCACATCCACTTAAAGAATAGATGGCTCCTTCACGATTATGGTTCTTCACAAAATTACAAGTTGCAGCAGGAAACATATGCACGCAATAGATATATTTATTCTAGTTTTATTGAGGGGGGAACCAACTTCGAAATTCATGGTATCCTGTGCAATAAATATAGGAAGAACCTCGTCGCCCATCCACGCGATATTTAGAAAACTTATTTATTGCTATTACATCACTTACACCACCATCGTTACCAGCGTTACATGCATTACTACACCCATGTATTTCTATCATAACAACATGTGTTCTTCTACCACACACCCCTTTTTACTGACGTATCTCGTATCGTTCTTGAGCTTATAATTTAACTGTCTTCCAGGTTTCAATATTGTAACTAATCCAATAAACCATCGCAGCTTACACGTTAGACTTACAGTGGCGGGACGCGTTGCATGCCGGACGGGCGGTTCTTCGTGGAAAATTGTGATCCTTTAATATTGGAGTATCGAGTTGGGGTCCATTTCCTTAACGGCAACGAACAGGAGGGTAAAATAAGGTACGAAAACGATAAAAGAAATGATGAGAGGATAGAACTAGTAAGGAATGGGACCAAGATAGAAGGGTGAGTTCATGGTAATGCTGTAATGAAAGAGAGAGAGAGAGAGTATACAGAGAAATTCATTAGGTAGTTAGAGGGAAATACGTTCAAATTACAGGCAATAAAAACCGAAAGGAAATGGAGCGGAGTGATAATAAATATAATACGACAAATAGTGTAGTGAATTACAAGCACTAGAACATGACCTTGAAATATACACAAACACAACAGGGAGTAAAAAACATTGTAAACTAAAAAGGAGATCTTGTAATCAGCGAAGAAGGATATAGAGAACAAGTCACGAAGAGATTTTGAAGACATATTACATTTTTTTCCTATCCTGCTGCCGATTTTGTATTGAGAGCGACTGATTGAAGGAGATCACGGCAGATTGAAGCCAGACAGGATGTGGTGAAGAGTTTTGTGTCAATAAAGACGAGGTGAACAATAAGGTAGTTTTAGTAGTTTAGGAGGTAAGGTTAACACACTCTTGAAGGAGGTGGTTAGAAGCGCTTTAGGCTCCCGCGATAATGATAGAGAAGGCCAAGTGCAAATGGTAGTTAGTCCAAGTAATCATAGGTTGTTCATGGATGATTTAAGTGTTCACTCGGTTGTTATTGGCTTGTTGGGTGCGTGAGTTACTGCAGACTAATACTTGACTGTGTGTGTGTGTGTGTGTGTGTGTGTGTGTGTGTGTGTGTGTGTGTGTGGTGTGTGTGTGTGTGTTCCCAGTCCCAGGCATGATGAATAAGCGAGACATGTTTATTATGTCTTCTTCGATCCTGTTGTCAGAAGGAAGGAAGGAAAGAAGATGGTTGTCAATTTTGTTCAATTTTTCATACCCATCGTCTGATGTCGAAGGTCGTGTGTTTATGAGTGTTTATGAGGCGTTACACTCCCTCAAATTCACACACACACACACACACACACACACACACACACACACACACACACACACACACACACACACACACACACACACACACACACACACACACACACACACACACACACACACACACACACACACACACACTGTCTTACAAAGGGGAATAAAAGGGTATGAACAGAAGGAAAAACTGAAAAAAAGTAATTATGGCACTTGTAGAACACGGAGAGTATATAATATTTTCGATGTTACAGGCCACAGAGGTAATAATCAGCCCCTAATTACTATATCCCAAGCAGGCAATTATAGCGTCATTATGAGCCACAGAACAGGAGACACGGTGGCTAGCGGGCGGTGATGGATCAACTCTATGAGAACCTATAATCACGCTGGGCAATTAGAACACTCGCAGACGCTCCCTTTATACCATCGTGCTACATGTTTAAGACCCGTATATACGATCCTTTGCCTGCGTTGGGTTGTTCTTACATCAGTAGGGAATCGATACAGTGAATATGTATGTAATAAAGAGAAACGCTCAGATTTTTGTACATGTATATGAATAAATGTTAGGTAATACTGAATATTACACACGCACACACACACACACATATGCACACACACACACACACACACACACACACACACACACACACACACACACACACACACACACACACACACACACACACACACACACACACACACACACACACACACACATGCACACACACAGTCCATCAACTAGTTACAGTCATCTAAAATAAAAGTCAATCATATATATGAGAATGGCTGAAGCAGAATTTTCCACAAAAAGATAAAAGCCATGATAACTTGATATGAGAAAATTACATATATTCCTGGCATTCTCTAACTCTCGTATTCAGTAAAATGGGGTCTATTTGTTCTGTGAGAGCAAAATAAATTACATATATGAGACGTTAGAGTTTATTTGAATAACTAATGAACAGTACAACCCTTGATGATTCATTACTTTTATCCTCATAATTGAAACTACTTGACATAAAGAGGTAATCTGTCATCATCTTTGCTTCCTTTTATCTAATTTTTCTCTTGCTCACTCTTTTATTTACCTTCCTCTTCACACAACTAATCATCCTTTCTTTCACCTAACCATTCCTTCACGTTTCCCTCAAAGTCTCACCCACTTTTCTCACACTGTCATTCAATTCCTTTCCCTAATCTGTCCTTTATCACTCGCCGCTCCTCCTCTCACCATACCCTCATCTCTTTCTCTTTCTCCCTACCACTCCTTGCCCCCCCTTCCCCACCCTTCACAACTTCTTTTCCTCTTCTTTTCCTTCCCCACAAACCACCAGGGGGGCGTAAGGAGGCAACGTATGAGGGACGTAATTCACTCCAGCCCGCCCACGCCCACTCACCGCGTCCCGCCCACTTGCACCTCTGTCACCGCCGTTATTTCTCATTATTTCCACATAATTAGTCTTTTCTTTCCCGAAGCAACGCTGGCAACTAAAAGGAAAGTCCACGAATTTGTCCACTTCATTTGTTTCTTTTAGATTATTGTAACGCTCTCTATAGTGCAACCGTGTGTAAGTGGATAGTAATATTGATGCACTCTTACTGTTATCCTACTCATCCACCTTACACACACACACACACACACACACACACACACACACACACACACAGACACACACACACACACACACACACACACACACACACACACACACGACACACACACACACACACACACACACACACACGAGGTGGGGAGAGGGGTGCGGGAAGGTGCTGGTAAAAACCCCTCAGCGGCACGCAGCCCACCTGGGTAATTACCGAACGCACGCTACCTGTCCAGTGTACCTGTGGTTACCTGGAGACACCACACCTGCCACTGTTCCCACCTGGCCCATGGACCTTGTCACAGGCCCGGGGATGGTCAGGTGGCAGACTCGGGTGACACTTTGATAATGCGCAAACAAAACATTGAGATAAGGAATCGAAATAAAAATAGAATTACTGGTTTTATGCTTATGAAACTTCACTTAATGATACGTAAGGAAACTTGAAAGCGTGCTGAAATACCTATTTTTATACATCAATCGTTTAAAAGATGACGCAGTTTTTTTTTTTACAATTTTACTACGAAGTATGATACACACTTTAGTATGAGCAGCATTACTTAAGGTCATTTTTCCCGTATAGCAAGGGAGTTGGCCATAAAATTACAGCTGTATGTTTACTTATTATGAAACATAGTCTAATGATTTCTTCTTGTCTTTACAGGTATGTTCGAGTAGTGGACGAACTTTCTGCTCTCTAATTTCAAGGTAATGTACACTCTCAGAAATGGGGGGTATATTAAGGGTCGAATTGTTATATCGCACCATCACTACCCTTTTTAAACCCTATGTCCAGGCTGGAGGGTAGATGCTGCCGATTATACCCTTCATTAACCCTTTATTTACCCTTTTTAGACGAGAGGGTTGGAAAAGGGTATATTTGTGTCGATGCGAAACGGTATATTTGTAAGGATAGAAAAAGGGTAGCAGTATTTCATCACTACAAATACCCTTTTTCTACCCTTTTCCTACCCATTTTTTCTAAGAGTGTATCCTGTCATTCATTGTTTGCATCATTAGCTGTTATTTCGAGTGATGCAATAGAAAAGTGTATCCGTCAGAAAACATGAATGTATCTATCGTTATCTTAAGTGATCTCTATAAATACGTACTTTTATATAATTATTTTTATATCGTGGGTATTCAGTACATTTTTTCATGACTTATAGACCTTTAGTAGAGTAAAAAAAAATCTAAATCCACCGGTCACGTGATTAATATTGCTTATTTTTTAGCAGCCGAATAATTTTTAGCAGCCGAATAATTTTTAGCAGCCGAATAATTTTTAGCAGCCGAATAATTTTTAGCAGCCGAATAATTTTTAGCAGCCGAATATTTTTTTCCCTTCATCATTCAATTAATGCTTCATCAATACAGAATATACATTACCACAAATGTGTCTCTCTCTTTAGAAGCCTCGTAGTCTAGATACATTATATTCATTCTTCCTATATATACTTTTCTTTTCATTTTCTTTTCCTCTCCTTCCGTGAGCCTCTTATCGCTGCACCCCCGCACTTGTTGCCGAGGTTCATAAAGACGAGGAACGCGACGTAGCTGCCTCGTCTTCATCCAGAACTGGCGGCCTGAGGGATGGAACGAGGGGAGGGAGAGAGGGGAGACAGGGGTGAGGGGAGGCAGGGGTGTGAGGGTCGTTGGCAGGGCTGAGGTTACTGAGGGGAAGTAGGGGATGGTTGGAAGGAAGGAAAGTGGTGGAAACTGAGCCAGATGAGCAGTAAAGGGTGAGAAAAAAGAGAGGATCAGCTTATCAGGTGACGGAAGGAGTTGCGAGACGAAGATAGGTGAATTAGGAAAGGAAAAGAGAGAGAGAAGTAGTGTAAGGTGAGGTAAACTAGGAAAGGAAGAGAGAGTGGTAGAGTAAGAGAAAGCTAGGAAAATATAGCAAAAAAACTCAAAGATTGAAATAAAATAGATAAAAGACGCCAGTGAAGGGAAAAAAAGGATGCTGATGAAGTGATTTATGGCTTATATAAGAACTACTGAGGAAGAAGATAAGTAGTTTTACCTGATTGTCCAATAAATGCATATACTTAGTCGATACAGCACTAAATAATTGAAAAAATATTTCAGTAATAACATAATTAAAAAAAACCCATGAATATTCCAAAAAGTCTTACAAGTAAAAGGGTCAATACTATGAGAGTTTGTAATTGAAAATAATTGAAAAAATATTCCAATAATATTTTAATTGAAAAAAAGTAGGAATATTCCTAGAAGTCTACGAGTAAAAGGGTCTATGTTATTGGAGGTTTTAAAATCAAAGACTAGAGAACAAAACTCCAAAAGCCTGCATCTAGCTTGAAACTCTCACTACCTTTCATAACAGATAAGTAATACTGTTATCGCATGAACATTATTGATATCCCTATAGTTAATCATTCACTTGTTACTTCACCAATGAACTACCTTGCATCTTACCACAAAAAACTGCCACTAGAATCTATGAAAAAGCCTACAAAAGAGACTTATTAAGTGTTACTGTTTATCAATATACACTCTAGATCACCTTCCTGTCAGTTTATGTGGAGGGATCTGAGAAGCCTCGGCCGTGAATATCCCGCGTAAATCCCTAAGAGATGGACCCACTTTTCCTGATGACCAAGATATACTTTTCCCCTTCAGTAGGCTGGAAAAATAGACCACGAGTAGATCAAAGAAGGTCCGGCACTTAGCAGCGCGGGAGATAATGAAAAGCTATGTCGATGCCCCGTAGAGGTTTCGCTCGCGCTCCGCCTTCATAATCTTAACCTTCTTCCTCTTTACCTTGATTCCCACCTCTCGCCTTGCTCCTCCTTGCCCCACAGTGGTAGAAAACCTACACACACATACACACACACACGCACACACACCACACACACACGCACACGCACACAGCGCATAAAATGTAGGTGCAGCATACTATATTTCAATATTTGCTTATTTGGCTCAATTTTTTTATGGTATACAATTCAGTAGGTATTGATAATTGCGTAACATTCTGTAGCATCCTTTTTTAATTAACTATGGTGGTTTGTTTGACTTATTCTTTCACCACATCGTTACGCTAGTGTCCATACGTGTGGCTTTCACTTTTCTATCGCAATATTTACCACAGTCACCATCTACCAGCAATATTACCACTTTCACTGAGCACCACAATTACCACCAGTACCGTCATCACCGCAACCATCATTAGCTTCACCACTACAACCACCAGCATCGTCATCACCATTACAACCACTAGCACCATCACCACCAGCATCACCACCAGCACCTTTTTTCCACCCCTCTAACGTCTCTCGTCTGATGATTTGCAAGAAATATTTGGTTTTCGTGTCTGGTTGCATTGAAGAAACTGATAACCTCCCAAAAAAGAAAAAAAATAGTGATAGTGCAGAAAAAAATTGCCTTTGATTTGCCCACAGACCAACCTCGAAATTAGAGTTTGTGCAAAGGTGAAATAACCGCAGAAAAAAAAGTTACTCGTGCTTGACAAATGACCTGGTGATCTTTAGTTGACATATCATGGCGTGGTCCTGTCATGCCTTGACATTAACACAGCGGCACAGCTTAGTCAGGTAACGCGGCGTGGTTTGTAACGTCGTAGACAGATACAAGTCACTCCTGTCACTTTGCACACGGATTTTTTGCTACCAAGCCAGAAGAGTTATATCGGTATACCTTTTATTTGTCTTAGTGTCACTGATGGAGCTGCATTTACAGTTGCAATCAGTACATTTGGAAGCGTTTTACTGCGACTAGAATGGAGATTAAAGAGGAATAAGAAGGGGAATACATAGAGGAAAAAGAGTGGAAGGAAATTGAAGAACAGGAGGAGCATGGAGGAAGAAGAGACGGAGGAAGACACACTTTTATTAACCTCATAGTTGACCCTCTCCTCAATCCATTCATTTTTCCCATTTTCAGTGAACGCTCAGTTTCTGCAGTGCGGCATTGGCCAACAGTCTGCCTGTCTCCTCCACAAGGCTGGACCCCTTTGTTTAGTATCCCATAATGGTTAGCTCTCACACACTCCCTCACTCATCCCTTCATCTCCCCCTATACATGGCTTCCTCCTACCTTTCATTCCATCTTCACCTCTTTTTATTCGTTTATCGTCACTATCCCGTTTGCTTCCATCCCTCATGTCTCTCTTTCTAACCTGCCCCTCTCCCCTCGGCACTCATTTCCCCTCACATTCCTCCCTCAGTATTTCCCCCTTGGACCCCCTCGCTGGCTGCCGAGATTGGGGTGACACATGCTTTAGGGCTCACTACTGTATTTATTGCTTGTGTTGATTTAATTTTGTTTCGGGGACTATTTTTGTTGAGTCAATGCCAGTATGCTTGTATTGAAACGTTGTGTATATATATACCATTCAATCTGCCGGGTATAACGGGAAAGCCAAATATTTAAGGAGGTAAAAGAAAAGACATGTTTACTCTCTCTCTCTCTCTCTCTCTCTCTCTCTCTCTCTCTCTCTCTCTCTCTCTCTCTCTCTCTCTCTCTCTCTCTCTCTCTCTCTCTCTCTCTCTCTCTCTCTCCCTCTCTCTCTCTCTCTCTCTCTCTCTCTCTGCCTCTCTCTCTCTCACACACCCTCTCTCTCTCTCTCTCTCTCTCTCTCTCTCTCTCTCTCTCTCTCTCTCTCTCTCTCTCTCTCTCTCTCTATCTATTTATCTCTCTCTGTCTTTTTTACGAGGTGAAGGCTGAGATCCAGGATAGTTTTCGAATTACTCAGTTGTCTCATGGATTATTTCAAGTGCTGTGAGTCTTTGTTGTTCACATGGCAAAGACTTGAGGCTGCCAATGATGTCACCAATGATGTCCGAGGCGTGACCGACCATTGCCTTCCCTAAACCTTAGCTTAGTACCGCAGTTTTATGACACCACCTGGCGCTTGTGGGTGACATATTTACAACTAATAGTTTGTGAAGGAACAGTGAGGTTATAGTCTCCTGGCGTGCACTGTGACTTTACTGTTAATGAGTATAGAAACGTCAGTGGATTATTACCTTCAGGGATGACTGAGGAGGAGGAGCATGCGTGTGAAAAGGATACTAAGGGAGGTTTGTGTACTGAGTCATCGTAATCAGGTAAGGCAAGGAGGATGTGACTGGACGTCGGTATGATAGGAACGTTCCAAGATATATTTTACACTCATGATCCCCATTAGGTTTTTTCTCTTCTTGTATTGGCTCAGTATTATTTGTTTCTTCTGTTTCGATACATTTTTTTCTTCAATACCTAAGCATTAGACGTCTGTTAAACGTCTTATATGTCTATTGCTTCTCTTTTAACCTAAATACCAACATCTGGGCTCATATAGTCAACACGTTCTCATTCCTTTCTCGCTTATTCAAGACTACATAGCACTCTGGCACTGCACTCAGACAAAGGATAACACTTTTTGACCATTTTCTTACCAATCGACTTGTATTTTTTTCTCTCTTTTTTATCATTCGCTTGTCTGATAAAATCGTGGCTGCGGAGGAATGAGGGTTCGTCGTCATGCCTTCAGCCTGGCCATTCTTTCCATTGTCTTCCTGACCCATTTCGGAGTGACATTTGATATATTGCTGTGGAAACATTTATTGTGTTGGGGAGGGGATGTGTAGGGGGCGGAGGAGAGGCTTGGGAGTTAGTGGGGGAGGGGGAAGTAGCAAAAGAGATAAGGGATAAAGTAGTTTGTAAGACTGGGATGGAAAAGTTTGGGAGTAGTTAAAGGAAATAGGAATTATGTTTTGTAAATGATGATAGATAATGAAATGAAACGAGTAAATGAGATGAAGCAGTTGAAAGAATCTGTCACAAGAGATAAAATAAATGAAAAATAAAATAAAAAAATTTAAAAAGTTGTCTTCTACAAAAAATATTGCTGATCAGACATGCAAAATATACATTAGTCCATCCTAATGTACTTACTTTTTTCCTTTTCTTTACTGTCTGACAACTCGAACGTCAGTAACAAAACGCAGAATCTACTTGATTTATTGAATGGCTGGAAATGAATAAGTAAGAATAGGTAAAACAAATTCGCTATTACGTACATTATTAGAACAAACTAACGTCTGTCATCCTCCGAAAATCTGTGTTGCTATTCTCTTCTCTTCTTCATCTCTTCTCCCTCTCTCTCTCTCTCTCTCTCTCTCTCTCTCTCTCCTCTCTCTCTCCCCTCTCTCTCCTCTCTCTCTCTCCTCTTCTCTCTCTCTCTCTCTCTCTCTCTCTCTCTCTCTCCTCTCTCTCTCTCCTCTCTCTCTCTCTCTCTCTCTCTTCTCTCCTCTCTCTCTCTCTCTCTCTCTCTCTCTCTCTCTCTCTCTCTCTCCTCTCTCTCTCTCTCTCTCTCTCTCCTCTCTCTCTCTCTCTCTCTCTCTCTCTCTCTCTCTCTCTCTTCTCTCTCTCTCTCTCTCTCTCTCTCTCTCTCTCTCTCTCTCTCTCTCTCTCTCTCTCTCTCTCTCTCTCTCTCTCTCTCTCTCTCTCTCTCTCTCTCTCTCTCTCCTCTCTCTCTCTCTCTCCTCTCTCTCTCTCTCTCTCTCTCTCTCTCTCTCTCTCTCTCTCTCTCTCTCTCTCTCTCTCCTCTCTCTCTCTCTCTCTCCTCTCTCTGACTGAATTTTTTTTGTCAATTTATGTGAACTGATTTTTTTTCGCCTTAAAGAAAACTTGAACTTTTGAGGGAAAAACACTTTATCTGTTTCCGGTTTCCTGCCTTTGGCGCCTTCATTCAAAGGTAACGGAGAGGAAAACCTGCCGTCACCTAGGGGCACCTTGAGGCAGGTTTTTATTGTGATGTTTACTCGTATTGTGCTTAAGGAAGAGCGCACAAGTGGTCCATTCTGTGATCAATTATGTGACTCTCGTAGGGTTAGACATCAGTATGGTGATGATACATTATGCAGAATCGTGTTTTTTTTTTTTTACTGCCGATGATGTATTTATTTTACGTGATTTTGATCGAGTTCTTAAACATGAAGTTAATCGGTGACTCAGACTGTCTCACATTTTTTCCTTTTCCTTATCATCTGATGCAGTTTTTACTTGTCAAAAGGCAGTGATTACAGAGCGTGAGGCTACTTGTGTGCGTGTGTGTGTGTGTGTGTGTGTGTGTGTGTGTGTGTGTGTGTGTGTGTGTGTGTGTGTGTGTGTGTGTGTGTGTGCGTGTGTGTTTCTGTGTGTGTGTGTGTGCCATCCCATTGACTTTGCTTTACCACAGAGAACTGATTTTTATTCGTGAGTCAATAATAAAACGTCATGTCCTGGATTCATCGATTCAAGAGCGGCTTAATTTCGCTGTCAAATATTTATCGCCTCGTGTTGTTCCCGGTCGTGCGTTCATTTGGCTGTCGGAGGGACGCCGGCAGCAAATTCTACACGTGATTGGCCCCTCGCCAGCTCGCTACATCAGTCCATCGCTTCCATTAGACTAATCCTGACGCCCAGGTTAATCCATTCCTGTGTATTTAATTCATAGGTGCGACGGTGAGTACTCCAGTGTGTGTGTGTGTGTGTGTGTGTGTGTGTGTGTGTGTGTGTGTGTGTGTGTGTGTGTGTGTGTGTGTGTGTGTGTGTGTGTGTGTGTGTGTGTGTGTGTGTGTGTGTTTGTGTGTGTGTGTGTGTGTGTGCGTGCGTGTGTGTGTGTGTGTGTGTGTGTTTCATAGTGTAAGCTTATCAACGTTACAGATTAATTTTGGTCGGTTTTTTAACGTGTGTATTCTTTTTGGGTTTTTTTTTTTACCAAATTGATAGTAAACCTGATTTTAAAGAACTATTACTTTATCCTGTATTGTGTGTTAAATTTTGTGGCCTTCCTTGTTTGGTGTCCTTGTCTTTTCATAATATAGATTTGTCATTTAATATTTTTCCCTTTAAGCTGTTACATTTTTATACAGGTTTCCAAAGGAGGGATTGGCTTCCTTATAATGCTGTGAACCCCTCGCCACACGCAGGCAGGAGTAAATATGGATGGTTAGATTGATTGTTACAACTCTGACCTATCTGTTTCTGTCTCCTAATTCTGGCACTTAGCCACGGCCGTACATTAAGGAGGCCCGGCAACAAAACTGTGCTATTCCACACACACACACAGGGGCCAGAGTCACGGAAATGCCTATAGGATACTGAGTCTTGTGGGTATGGGATGATTATTTTGTTGAGCGTCTAGTGTCCTCCATATATTAGGGTGCGTCACACAGAGCAGGGCAAGGCAAGACATGCTACTGGTGCTGTACGGAGCAGAACACTTCACTCTTGTAGCTTATATACGTAGTACATTCTTATAGCTGTTGGTCCTATGCTGTAGTGAATGTACGTATATTTATTTTACTAGTCTTTTTTCTGCTCTTAATTACTTCACTGACTCACTAACGGCTGCGATCAATATCCATTATAGCGACAGTTTTCCGCCTGAAAGAAACGCTGTAAACTAAAATGTCTAAATACAAAAGACGTTAAAGATTAGACGTGTCGTAAACCTTTAATGAGGAAAGCAATAAAGTTTTAATGTTTGTTATAAACGTGGCATTTAAACACGACAATGATATCGAAATTTTCATCGTTGAGAAATATCTGTGTAACGCAAATATCTGCAAGAATAGTTTCCCTCCCAGCTAACAACGTAAGCATACATGGGCCCATTCTTTAAGTTGAGAGCTTAACTGCACCGATAATTTAATTGAACTGTACTAGCAAATCAAAAGGAATTAGATTGTTTGTATGTCTCAATAGTTACCTCGTACGTAGCTCCAGTTATGTACAGGTAGTGGGTGACCAGGATCGGATTGGGACCAGGAGTTATAATGATGAAGGGCGCCAAGAGGTCCTGTCGGCAGGTGATGAGAGGGAGAGGGAGAGGAGTGACAAGGGTGGAGAGAGGAAATTTGTTCCGTCGTAAGAGGTAATGGCTCATGGCAAGAGAGCTGTGGTTGATCTTTATAGGATATGAAAATAATGTAATGTATTTAGCCTGAAATACTCATTGCCTTATTTATATTGGGAACTGATTATGTAAACGGAAGCATTAATGGATCACCTATGCAGTGTGAATGAAGAGAAATATTGAAGAATCACATTTAACTGAAACTGAAACAAGTGTGCGCAGATAAAGAATACAAAGAAAGAAGTGCGACGTCTAGGAGACAAAGGAAGGGAACAGAGTGGTGTAGAAAGTAGGGAATTGAAACATCTTTTGAAAGAGAGAGAAGTGACATCTAGAGAGACAACAGGAGGAGGGAAGGAGGGAGGCTGAGAAGGAGGAGAAGGAGGAAAATGGAGATGTTGGGGCAAGCGGCGGGTTCCAAGCGACGGTGTATCTATAAGTCTTGTTTCTCCCTCATTTCCAGTCCTCCCGACCAAAAAGCCAACCAACAAAAACGGGCGAGGTTTGTCGGGGTCTCAGGGCCCCGGGGACGTGTGCGATTTGTCTTCCGACGCCACCCAGACCCAGTAGCACCCTCTTCCCTCTCTCCCTCCCTCCTCCTCCTTCTCTCCCTCCCTCTTCCCTCCCTCCCTCCCTCTTCCCTCTCTCCCTCCCTCTTCCCTCTCTCCCCCCTCCTCCTTTCCTCTCCTTAGCTGATGTATGGTAGAAAGGGAATGGAGACAGAAAAGAAGAGAGGGAGGAGGGAGAGAGTGGAAGTGATAGTTGTAATTATGGCAGTTAATGATGGTTTGTGGTTATGGTATTGATACAAGTATATAGTATGGTGTGGACGATTAGTGGGGGTTGTGGTGGAGGCTGTGGTGCTCTTAGTGGTACAGAGGCAGTGTTAATGTGCTGGTCCATTACTTGATGAGTATAAATTCTAATGGTTTCCCCACTTTTGTAGGAGTAATTTTTAAGAGTTATTGCAGTCACTAACATACGAAAAAGAAACTCCAAAGAAAATCAGTTAGTTCAGCACAGATATACTTGGGCTTTGTACTTTTTTGCGCTCGGTGAACGCATTAATCAGTTTTTTTATTACTGTTGTGGATCATTTAGAGTCTCTTTGTAGAAGTGATTTAGCGGCAGCACGTGTCTTCCCTGCTTGGCCTCCCGTGAGTCACCTGGGGCGCGGGTCAGGTGGCAGGCAGGTGCGTCTTGATTAACAGGCGTGCGTGCCGCCGCGACCTGCATGACGTGTGAATAATTTCTGCTTTCCCCCGAGCGTCTCATAACCTTGACAACTCTATGTAAATACGTCAGTGGCAGTGTTTCGTGCGGCATTTTCATTCTGGACTAAGTTAATTAAGCTTTACTACTTGACAGATGATAACCTCGCATGTTTGGCTTTAATATAGATTTACAGGACGTAGGAACTCATTTGCTTCCTGTGGTTTCCTTGCAGCATTACATCACGATAATTGTAAAATAAGAACATTTCGTATATGAACAATTAATATGAAATTCAAACCCATGACGACATAGTGAGAATGTATCTGTGTTGCCATACCATTTTACTCACAATTATTGTTCTGTTGCGTAAGAAGTATGCTCGTGAAATATATGGTTCGAATATGACAATTGATGGAAAATATTTATTTGATTTCGTTTATGAAATACAGCACTGCTATATAACTGCGGAAACATTGTGTATACATGATTTATTTCTTATTTTCCGGCATTTCAGACTGAATATAACTACTGCAATTTATTGACATTTTGATTTTGTAATGCCCGATGTCAATAAACTCGTGATTTTCAATTTTTTGACACCTGTGTGATTTCTTTCCGAGTTTCTCTTCATCCAGTGACTCAATTAAAGCCTTCATTGCTCCCTAATGCTTACTGGTACTTGTAATGGTATTTTTATTGACAGAAGATACAAGTCAGGCCTTGATAGACGCTTTCTGGAGCCCAATAAGCCACAAAACTGGATGCCTCGCGCTTGAGATGAGTGTGGCGTAGCTTCAGCACCCAGTAGCCACGTTTTCCCTTACAACTCGCTCGCGCCAAACTGACCCATTTTCCCTGATTTACTGGTGCTTAACCCTCGCGGCGGCGGGCTGGGCTGAAGGACGCAAGGGATTCCAGACGCTGCTTCTGGCCTGGGTGGTCTGTATGGGTGGGCAAGACACGTGAAAGACTCATACATCCCTCAAATCCTCCCTTGGCCAGTAATGGAACACCAACTTTCGAGCGGCAAATGCTCTGGGGACGGACGCCGCGCGACTCTTGTTTGAGCCAGAGGAGGCGGGGTTGCCAGGGCGGCCCCATTGTTGGCGCTCGGCTGCGGCTCCATGCTGGGGACCACTTGGACGCGGCTCTCGTGGTGGCTCTTGACTAGTACTGAGAGGACCATTGACATAAGCTAACGCGAGGCATGAGGGGAAGTTGTCGAAATAGTAGTTATGGCCGTTGACCTTTTGAAGTGGTCTCGACGTCTACTTTAGATATTCATTCGATGACATGTGAAGAAAAAAAAATCTATTACTAGGGTCCTATATTACATTTCCATCTTATGTAAAGTACGTGCGATCAGATCAATGCTTGAGACATTTCCCTTCTCTTGACTATTTTTAAATGTTAGTAGTTGTAGTCAAGTAATTGTCACTCAAATGAATTCATTTTCCCTTCATTTCCTTTACTACATATTTACTTATCCTCTTTTGTACTCTTGCACATCCAGCGCTTGCTATTCATCCGTACCGTTCCCTCTCTTTCCTCTTTCACTTTCCAAGTAATATAAATCCGCTTTAAGCTTCTCCCCTTAATCCTTTGAAGCTGGAATAATGTTTTTTTCCTATGGTATCGTATTTCTATGCCTTAATCAAAGAGGGAAACACTAACAACTAAGCTATACAGCTATCCGCTTTATTGCTTTGTCTTTGATTTAACCCTCAATGCGTATTTAAGTAGTATTACCTCCTTCACTTTTTCTTAACACACACTTCATCCCTTCTCACTGTATCACCAAAGAAACTTGATGATTGACGTACCAGAGGAGACGTTCATAGTCGATCTGAGGCCAAAGACACGACTCTATATTATGAGAGTAAAGATCCCTCCCTCGCTTTTCTTGTGAGGCCACCAACTCTGTACCCTTATCGATTGCCTTGGGTCTAGAAAAGGATATTCTCCCTCCCCTCGCCTGGCTGAAAGGAAGGTCTGAGGGGAAAGGAGAGGAAGGCTAAAGGCGTATACACACATGAATACGCATCCGGGAAAATACTTCTAATATGACAGAATTTAAATAATGCTATGTGATAAATTGTAGTGATAATGATGATGATAATGGTGATGATAATAGTGATGATAGTGCTAGTAAGAAATTGATACGAATATAAGTGTTGATAGGCAGTTGGTAGTCAAATTTATATAGAAATGTCACTTTTGGTTCCTGAGGAGACAACAACAAATAAATTTTTAATGGTAAAAACGAAATTGTGAGAAAAACGCTCAAAACGAAAGCCGGATTAAGAGAATGGAAAAGGTGTAGAGGCGAAGGCAGGGAAGGAGGAGGGAAAAAAGGATGATGAAAATGGTTACAATGAAGACAAGATTTACAGTGAAAGTGGTGATGATAATGATGATACTACTACTACTACTATTACTACTATTACTACTACTTCTACTACTACTACTATTACTACTACTACTACTACTACTACTATTACTACTACTACTACTACTACTATTACTACTACTACTACTACTACTACTACTACTACTACTACTACTACTACTACTACTACTACTACTACTACTACTACTACTACTACTACTACTACTACTTCTACTACTACTACTACTACTACTACTACTACTTCTACTACTACTACTATTACTATTACTATTACTACTATTACTACTATTACTACTACTATTACTACTACTATTACTACTATTACTACTATTACTATTACTACTACTATTACTACTATTACTATTACTACTACTATTACTACCACTACTACTACTACCACTGCTACTACCACTACTACTACTACCACTACCACTACTACTACTACTACTACTACCACTACTACCACTACTACTACTACTACTACCACTACTACTACTACCACTACTAACTACTACTACTACTACTACTACTACTACTACTAATAATAATAATAATAATAATAATAATAACAATAACGATAGTACAGTAATATTAAAAGCAACAAGACTAAACAATGGAAGAGGGTGCGAATGAAAGGAGGAGGGAAAAAAGTGATGATGACAGAATAAAGGAAAAAAGAGGAGGAGGAGTAGGAAGAGGGAATAAGAGGAGGAGGAAGAGGAGGCCAGAGGGAGGACAGAACATGCCTCCAGGTACCTAAAATAACCACCTCAGCGTTAACCCTTGTTAGTGTTTTGGCTTCCCTTCTACTTTTGTTCTTGTTGATTAGCGGACCTTGTTAACCAGGCATAGTGGAAGCCTCTTGTGTCCTCCCCGGCCCATCATCTCCATTGTACGGCTTGTTTTGTAGTAAAGAGATCCGCTGGAGATAAGTTTGAGCCTCTTAGCTTTTTAATAGTTGTTAATAATCACTTTAATCACTTAGGTTACTTTAGTTTCCATTTATTTAACCAACCATGTTAGTTATTTATATGTTTTTCGTTTTGTACCTGGTTGTTTTGTAGCAAAGGGATCCACTAGAGATAAGTTTGAGCCTCTTTGCTTCATCCATCCTCTCCAGTTTATTTTCTATAGTTAAATTAATCACTTCTATCACTTAAGTTATTATATTATCCATCTATTTAGGAATACCGGTAGAAGAGAAGGAAGGTGAAACAGAAGGCATAGGTATACAAAAAAAATAGGGAGGAATAGGAATAATAATATAAGAGAGAAGGTGAAACAGGAGGCATAAGAATAAAAAGGAAGAAATAGGGAGAAATAGGAATAATTATATAAGAGAGAAGGTGAAACAGGAGGCATAGGAATATAAAAAGGAAGAAATAGGGAGAAATAGGAATAATAATATAAGAGAGAAGGTGAAACAGGAGGCATAGGAATAAAAAATATAAAAAATATGGAGAAATAGGAATAATAATATAAGAGAGAAGGTTAAACAGGGGGCATAGGAATATAAAAAGGAAGAAATAGGGAGAAATAGGAATAATAATATAAGAGAGAAGGTTAAACAGGGGGCATAGGAATATAAAAAGGAAGAAATAGGGAGAAATAGGAATAATAATATAAGAGAGAAGGTGAAACAGGAGACATAGGAATATAAAAAGGAAGAAATAGGGAGAAATAGGAATAATAATATAAGAGAGAAGGTGAAATAGAAGGCATAGGAATAAAAAATAAAAAATAGGGAGAAATAGGAATAATAATATAAGAGAGAAGGTGAAACAGGAGGCATAAGAATAAAAAAGGAAGAAATAGGGAGAAATAGGAATAATAATATAAGAGAGAAGGTGAAACAGGAGGCATAGGAATAAAAAAAAAAAAATATGGAGAAATAGGAATAATAAGATGAGAGAAAGTGAAACAAGAAGCATAGTTAAACCAACCATGTTAGTTAGTTATATATTTCTATTTTATGATGACCTGTTTAAGCGCAGTCTTTTCTCCTCGTTGTTACAAAATTCGTTCTCAAATCTTGTCAGTAATTAGCTAGAGGTGAAGGGATACACACAGTCACTCCAGGTGCGTTGCTTTTTTGTGGACCAGGAGTGTTTTTGTTCCCGTTTTGAAATGTCTTGTAATGGACACCTTAATGGAATCCAGTCATGGTTTTTTTTGTGGTCACTGGTTAATCATCCGGTTACGTAATAGGTGAAGGTGAATTCTGAAAGACGGAGCTTAATCCCTATTGTCACTTTTTATTCAATTATATACTTCAGACAAGGGTTGGATGCTAAGGAGGTTAATCTTAATCTTGGATCTTAACGCTTGTTTTAGCCAGTGATATTCTTAAGCTATCATGGAGTTCACAGTGTTATTTAGTATTATTTAAAGTTTCATCTCACTTTAACCACTTGGGACCCAGAACGTAATTTCCATTGTAATTTGGGTGCCATTAGACGATTTTTAGTGAATATTAGCAATATTTTATAGATATGACCTGTTTAGTATCCTTGTCGACTAAGTAATTTGGTATATTCAGTTATTTCTCGTAATTTTATGGCTTGACAAGACAATTTTTTTATAGCAAAGGTAAGATCTGGGCTTGAAGGGGTTAAACACAAGCTATGATTAGTGGATATACTTAGTTCTATGTACAGACACGTATAAAAGCAGAAAAGACTAGAATAAACTAATCGGAACCCCGTATGTCCTGTATGTGTTGAAAAATTAGTATATGTATATTCATAATAATGTATAGCTTAATGTGTGTATCACTTAACCCCTGGAGACCCAGAACGTAATTTCCATTGTAATTTAAGTACCATTAGACGATTTTTAGTGAATATAAGTAATGTTTTATAGATATGACCTATTTAGTATCCTTGTCCACTAGTTCATTTGGTGTATTCAGTCACTTTTCGTAATCTTATGGCTAACAACAGACAATTTTTCACATAGCAAAGGAAATATCTGGGAGTGAAGGAGTTAAATTCACATATACATAATAGATTAGGTGCAGTCCAGCTATTAAAATAAAAAAAAAGTGAATGACAGACCTCGTACGAAGGTGTCTTAGGAAATAATGACTTTTTTTTTCGTCAGCCCACCAGTGAACTTTTGTGTACGTGGTAGTTACGCTTGACATGGCGGTGAGTGTGGGTCACCGAGACGTGTTGGAAAGTACAGGAAAGGTCACTCCTTCAGCGCGTTGATTGTCAAACAGCAGCTATTCTGAACAAGGGTACACACCATGGTACACACACACACACACACACACACGCACACACACGCACACACACACACACACACGCACACACACGCTCAGAAATGAGGGGTATATTAAGGGTAGAACTGTTACATCGCACCATCACTACCCTTTTTATACCCTATGTCCAGGCTGGAGGGTAGATGCTGCTGATTATACCCTTCATCTACCCTTTATCTACCCTTTTTAGACCAGAGGGTTGAGAAAAGGTACATTTGGGGTTTGAAAAGGGTATATTTAGGGTTGCAAAAGGGTATATTTGTAAGGGTAGCAGTATTTCATCACTATAAACACCCTTTTTCTACCCTTTTCCTACCCTTTTTTTCTAAGAGTAACACACACACACACACACACACAGCACACACACACACACACACACACACACACACACACACACACACACACACACACACACACACACACACACACACACACACACACGCACACACACACACACACTGGTTTTTGTCAGTTTTATGCTGCTTTAGGTATGAAAACTAGCCGTCCAGGACTCATCATTGCCTTCTTTTATTTTTTTTCTCGTCTCTTCTTTTTTAGTTCGTATTTTTGTCTCCTATAATCTTCTCTGCATTTATTTCATATCATATACATTCATTCTCTCTCTCTCTCTCTCTCTCTCTCATCTCTCTCTCTCTCTCTCCTCTCTCTCTCTCTCTCTCTCTTCTCTCTCTCTCTCTCTCTCTCTCTCTCTCTCCTCTCTCTCTCTCTCTCTCTCTCTCTCTCTCTCTCTCTCTCTCTCTCTCTCTCTCTCTCTCTCTCTCCTCTCTCTCTCTCTCTCTCTCTCTCTCTCTCTCTCTCTCTCTCTCTCTCTCTCTCTCTCTCTCTCTCTCTCTCTCTCTCTCTCTCTCTCTCTCTCTCTCTCTCTCTCTCTTCATAATCACGGGAGAGGTCATGCACGACTGGCAGTACAGCTCGAAAATCCGCATTCCCGTCATACAGAAGTCAGTGATGCCGAGTAGACTGATGCCCCGCGGCGCCCCTTGAGTCCGGCCCCTCCAGCGTCTACCCTCCTGAAGCTCTCATTGGAATCTGCAACCTATCCATTCACTGCCTCTGTGTCTGTGCCTTAACTTCATCCTCCTGCGGTTGTCTGAGTCTGTCTTCTTACTTCATCCTCCTGTCATTCTTTAATTTGATATTTCTTAATTATATATATTTATTGTTTTTCTTCACCACTCTACTATTGTCTACTTGTAACAGTCCTTCTTTCTACTGCCTCTGTGTCTGTGTTTTAACTTCATTCTCCTGTCATCCCTGCTTTCATTTCTTTCTTAATTAGTGTCTCATTCTGCGTTTCAACTATTGTCTTCTTGTATCAGTCTTTCTCTCAATTTCTTTATGGGTATATCAATTTTTTTTAGGTTAACGTGGGATGACTGGAGCGGCTTTGGTATTTGATGGCATTTTATCTGAATTCTTAGCACTTTTTATGGATGCTACCTGTCCTTTCCTTTTACGTCTGTTTAGTATTTCTTTCTGCTCGGCTGTCCACATTGCCGTTCAAGATAAGGAGTTTTTGACACCATGTCGCTATGTCTGTGTCACTATTAACCTCTTGAGACCCATAACGTAATTGCCATTGTAATTTGAGTACCATTAGACGATTTTTTTTGTGAATATAAGCAATATTTTATAGATATGACCTGTTTAGTATCTTTGTCCATTAGCTAATTTGGTATATTAAGTTAGTTTTCGTAATTTTATGGCTAACAACAGACAATTTTACATAGCAAAGGAAAGATCTGGGCGTGAAGGGTTTACTAAAGAAAACATATTGTAAGAGACAGTGTTAGCCTTGGAGTTTCCCAGCAGACACCTCAAGAGTCCTCGTTCTCGTTCTAACATTCCATATTTCTAAGTGCCATGGTGTATTATCCTGCCATTGCCTCACCATCATTTTTTTTTAGCTATCACATCATATTATGTAAAAAATATCCTGCCTGAGTTGCGGCCAGTGTGTATAAAATCATTGTAAGAAACTGTATTAGCCTTGAAATTTCCCAGCAGACCCTTTTTACAATGTTCGTAATATAGATATTTATAATTGTCCTTGTGTATTACCCTGCCTACGGAGCTCATCATAAAAAATAATATCACTCATCACACCATATGGAAAAAAAATGTTGGACATGTGACAAGCTGAGGCACGTTAAATATAATCACCAGTTTTTAGTATACCAAAAGCTGCATTATCACTGTCCACAATGGAGTGTACCCTAAGGAGTGTCTTGCAGTGGAGGGTTGCAGTTACAGCCTACTGGTTGCCTCAGCGCTGCGTTCTGGATCACGCTTCACACAACCTTTTTACGTTGCGAAAAAAGAATAATAATCAGGGCATGCCAACTATACGGTCAGGCGCTCACGTGTTGCCTCGTTACATTGTTTTACTCAAGAGTTATATTTTACTGTTGTGAGCATGCTTACTTCCTCCAACTTCACCACAACTACTATTACTATTGTTGCTGCTCATGTTGTTATTAGCATTGTAGTTTTAATTGTCTCCGATTTTTATACCACATTTTGTTCTAAGTTACGTAGAGTCGTATAGTTCTTAATTTACTCCTTCCATAACGAACAGTATTACTTATCAATGCATCTAGTCGTTGCTTCTGTAGTCCCACCTTATCACAACTCACAGATGTCATGTACTAATGCATATATATCTTGTTCTGCAGGTACGTGCCCGAGTAATGGTTCCATCGTCCCCGCCTTCAACCCGTGAGTAATTGTTGAAGGTCTTGATTTATACAATAATGCATGAATAAAATCTTGTTTAGTATAGACCTACAGGCCTCTTATACGTGCTTTGTCAATAATTGGTGGAATAATAAGCCCAGTCTTAATATTAAGTCGAAATTGACCTACATCAGGAAGAAAGTAGACTCTTGGACAGAAAAAGGAAATAAGTTTTTCCTTGTTAGAGAAGAGTTACGGCGTAGAAAGTTTGATACTCTAGCCGGGATTAAATATTAAAAAATAATATGTCTGTCTGTGTATGTGTGTATGCGTGTAGAAGCCATATATAGACGCGTAACAATGAACATTAAAAAGCACATCCATAGTTTTGCTTTAAGGGTGAAGGGGAACAAGACGAGAGAGAGAGAGAGAGAGAGAGAGAGAGAGAGAGAGAGAGAGAGAGAGAGAGAGAGAGAGAGAGAAAGAAAAAAAATAGTCACATATTTTTTGTCTCTTTATCCTGTCTGCTATGGAATTCTTAGGCGTGATGAGCTTGTCATTCCTTTAATTGCAAACTTTGATTAAGGAAATGACAGTAATGGACCCTTTCTTGATTATCGGACCATTTCACACCATTAATTACCAGGTAGCAATCGAGAAAGACAAAAAAAAATACGGTTTAATGTAACGAAGTAGGGATGCTGAGGATCGATACATAATCTTATATAGAATCGCCCATGTACTTAGCGGAATGAGAGGCTAAAATAAAACGCTAAGGTAATTGTTACGAGGTGGAAATGGTGTTACAGAGAAGGGATGGCGCCAAGGGAAAGATTCAGGAGCAGTGGAGGCTGAGGACCGATAAGGGATGGGAGTGGACAAAGGGGACAAAGGGAAAGGGGGGAAAATATATGTTGTGGACCTGACTTAGAGGAAGAGAAGGGAATGTAGCACAGAAAACCTTGGGAATGTTTTGGAGGGTATGAAGATGCTGGAAATGAAAGGATGAGAGGGAGGATTGATTGTCTTAGTGATGCATGGGAATAGGGAAAGACATCATTGTTTTATTCGATGTTTGTTTTGAATGTTTGTGAAATTTGGGTACGTCCTGACTGACTTTAATGAAGGGAATATTTGTAGTTGTATTGATGATAGTGTTAGTGGTGGTAATACTAATAGAAGTGGTGGTAATTACAGTAAATGATGTTGTTGTATAAGGGTGAAGATAATGTTTGTTTGTAAGTGTGCAAGAGAGAGAGAGAGAGAGAGAGAGAGAGAGAGAGAGAGAGAGAGAGAGAGAGAGAGAGAGAGAGAGAGAGAGAGAGAGAGAGAGAGAGAGAGAGAGAGAGAGAGAGAGAGAGAGAGAGAGAGACTCGCTTCGCTCTTACACCATTGAATTCTGTGGTTACCATCCATTAGCAAGAAAATGACGGTTTTAACAGCTATCACCACAGACCACCACCAACAACAATGCAATACCATAAAAAAAAACCACCATTATCACTATCACAACCACAACCACCATCACCAGCACCACCATCACCGCAGCCACCAGCATCATTACATTGCCATAGTCTTCACACTACCACCACCATCACCTCGACGCTAACATTACAGCACCATCACTGCCACTATATCACTAATACTACAAACTACGATACATGGATACAATGATTCTATAAGGATAAGGATTCAATAATGATTCATAAAAGCGGCCGCATGTTAGGACCTGAATGAGAGGGAAATATTCCGTTGTTAGTTAAGATAATGGCAATAATGATGACAATAGTAATAATAATGATGATAATAATAATAATAACAATAAAAATGCACTTCAAGACCAAATAATCAACATACAGTAAACCCTCTCTAAATCGAACCCGTATAATTCAAACTTCGGATAATACGACCTGTTTCAGGCCAGTTCAAATTTTTAAATAACTTTCCATAATTCGAGCAAGGTTGAATTATCCTTAGCTCTACTAGTGGGAGTCCGAGCACTCCCATGCGGTGCGTACCACGGCTGCCCAGCGTGATCTGATATATGATAATTTATATAATCATCGTATAAATACGATAGGCGGAGGAAGAAGGCGGGAGGGGGAGGAGGAAGAAGGGGAGAGGCGGAGGAAGGGGGGGTAGGAGGGAAGAGGAGGAGGAAGGAAGGGAGAGGGGGAGGAGAAGGAAGGAGGTGCACGTCAAGGAAGTGAGGAGAGGAGGAGGAGAAGAAAGGGAGGAGAGGAAATGGGAGGATAAGGAACTATTTTTTTTAAAGTATCCTTCGCTTTTTATACAATCCTTCAGAGTCCTTCACGGACCTCTTCGCTCCTTCACGCATCCTACAGGAGTCATAGGAGGGCATTAGAAGTCCCACAGGATTGCTATAGTATTCCTGGGTTTTTATAAATACTTTGACAATCGCATGGGTGGCTCAAATAGGGATTAGGTATAATGTTACTAATACTGAAAATACTAATACTGATCATTATATTAAAGTAATAATAAATCTAGCAATGCCTAACATTTTTTTATGTCTTGTAGTAACTTTTGTCTAATTTGTGATTTTTTAGGAATATCTGGAAGTATCATGTGATTGTGAATTGGCTGAAATAGGGACTTCTAATCACTGTAACCTGAAAACTGACTCCATATTCGTGTTCAACATGCCCGAAAACTGTTAGGAACCGATTTTCCAGGAAATCTATTTTTCAAAAAATATTTCAAATTTTGCAAGGGGTATGCCTTGGTTTTTTTTTTAAATCACATTTTTTTCAATAACTGAAAAACTATAGCAGATACGTTATTATTATTATCCTGTGGTATTATAAGTGTGTGTATTTATACTTATAGTATAAATACAATGGTTTTGGTGAGTACAAGTAGTAATACCATCTGTGCTGTTTTGGCATGTTTGAGTCACTTATTATTGTGTGGAGGGGCTAGAGGTAACCATCGGATAATTCGGACTTTCGGCTAAT
>JACEEZ010005970.1:412500-422500 GCA_016584305.1 Chionoecetes opilio
GGGTGTAACACGAGTTTATGCAAATATTGATACAGGTGAAAGAACATGTAATTCTAAGCACAAAATATTCTATAACCATATGCTTTTTGAAGCTTCCTTTAGACGTGAGATGAAGTTAGAAAAATTAGCGCGGCCAGTAATTTCACCATGGCAGGCGACTGCCGCTCGGTGACATTTTGAATGATTTAATCATAATGTTTACTAGTAATGGAGCATTACATTATCTTATAACAACACAATTGGTATTAATGGACATGTTATTACTAAATAAGCAGTACATGAGAACAGCAGGGCTGTAATAAACAATACTGTACAAGGCTAAGTGGGCAACGCTTCGGGGCGGGGAGGAAGGAGGGACTAGGCTGCGAGGCCTCACGCCGATCAGCTGAGTCACGTGTTCCATCCTACCCCTCCCTGACACCATGCCATGTAGCCTTCCTTGTACAGTATTGTTTATTACAGCCCTGCTGTTCTAATGTACTGCTTATTTAGTAATAACATGTCCATTAATACCAATTGTGTTGTTATAAGATAATGTAATGCTCCATTACTAGTAAACATTATGATTAAATCATTCAAAATGTCACCGAGCGGCAACCGCCTGCCATGGTGAAATTACTGGCCGCGCTAATTTTTCTAACTTCATCTCACGTCTAAAGGAAGCTTCAAAAAGCATATGGTTATACAATATTTTGTGCTTAGAATTACATGTTCTTTCACCTGTATCAATATTTGCATAAACTCGTGTTACACCCTGTATTCTCTGGCGCCAGCGGTGTTTATTTCAGAACCTAAGCACATAAGAACATAAGAAAATAAGGAAGCTACAAGAAGCCGCGAGACATACACGTGGTAGTTCCTGTTACTTAACCCCTTGAGACTCAGAACGTAATTTCCATTGTAATTTGGGTACCATTAGACGCTTTTTAGTGAATATAAGTAATGTTTTTTTTATAGATATGACCTATTTAGTATCCTTGACCACTAACTAATTTGGTTTATTTAGTTATTTTTCGTAATTTTATGTCTAACAACAGACGATTTTTTATAGCAAAGAAAAGATCTGGGCGTGAAGGGGTTATTACCTACCTACATCCACCTTCATCCCCATTAGTTTGAGTTCCTCCTGAGTTATATCCCATCGGTTCCTCGTGTAGCTTAAAGGTTAACACCGCAACTTGTGATGGCCGTCAGCATCCACAGGTTCCGGTGCGTGAGCTCAGCATAATTTGTGATCTATTAAAGTGCGCCAAGGGAGAAAGTGCGACCTTTATACCAAGCCACAACAATCGCCCATCCTCCTTCCTTAGTTTTTCGTCCCTTATAACAGCAAGTCCAATTTAATGCAACCTGTGGACGGGCAGCAAATAACGTCTTGTAAAAGTGTTGTCATTCACGTCCGCCAGTCGTGTAAGGTCAGAGAGGGGGAGACGCGATTCCTGTCTTTCAGAGTCGTCGCCAAAGGGTATTTCGAGGTGTTTTTCGTCTTGCTACTCGTCCGCCATTAGCCATTTGTCATCTGTCTACTTCCTCCTCCTTCTCTTTCTCTTCTTTTACCTTTTTCATTCTTTATTTGTGTTTATATTAGTTGTTATAATTGTCGTTGTTGTCACCTCGTCTGCTTATTCTCTCTCTCTCTCTCTCTCCTCTCTCTCTCTCTCTCTCTCTCTCTCTCTCTCTCTCTCTCTCTCTCTCTCTCTCTCTCTCTCTCTCTCTCTCTCTCTCTCTCTCTCTCTCTCTCTCTCTCTCTCTCTCTCTCTCTCTCTCTCTCTCTCTCTCTCTCTCTCTCTCTCTCTCTCTCTCTCTCTCTCTCTCTCTCAGGTAGTGACTGTCTCCTCCCCCTCTTCCTCCTCCTCTTTCTCTCAATCTTCCACCTCCACTCACTCCTGTTTCCTCATCTCACTTTCCTTTCGTTTTGTAATATTGATTTAATTGCTACCTTCCCCTCACCTCCTTCATTGGTGCGCTTGGTTCCCATCCTCCAGTCTGTGTTTGCTTCTCTCCGCATCAATTACCTCATTATCCACCTTCTTTCTCTGTTTTACTCACTCTTCTATTCTTACTTACTTCTCACTTTATTTAAAATCCTTTATTTCTTGAGCTACTTCCTTTTTTTCATCATTTATTTACGTAATTTTTGCCTCTGCTCGGTCGGACGCGTTTCTTTACCTGCAATTTTTTCCTGTTGTTATTGACTTCTATACACTTTCTGGTGTTTCCCGAGGCACTACAGTGAAGGTTTTTCCTATGGTTTGTTTGTCCTGTTTTGACTATACGCCTCGCTGGGACTGACTTTTCATCTCCCTGCCATATATATGCAAAAAACGCTCACGGCAACACACACACACACACGCACACACACACACACACACACACACACACACGAACACACACACACACACACACACACACACACACACACACACACACACACAACACACACACACACACACACACACACACACACATACACAGGAACATATACACACACACACACACGCACACACACGCGCACACCCGCATGTATACAAACACACCTTTCATAAATAAAAAAGAAAGAAAAACATTTAGGCCTACCCGTACATACATGATATCGCATACATAGAAAGCACCCACATACACCGTCAAAAAAACTTTAACACCCTCACCTGTACACACACACACACACACACACACACACACACACACACACACACACACACACACACACACACACACACACACACACACACACACACACACACACACACACACACACACACCCCTTATTGACGTTCCACTTCTCTCTCGACACATTTATGAAGGCAAAGTGAATGAGTAGGAAGAGTAGTAGTAGGAGGAGGAGGGGAAAGAAGATATTTTACACCTGTCGCTGTCATTCACATTTAATATACCTCTCCTTGCCTTCTCACCTGTCCGCCTACTCTTCTCTTTGCCATCCTGAACCCACCTGTCCCACCATCACCACCCACCACCCACCATCACCCACCACCACCACCAACCACTACCACCACCCACCACCACCACCACCACCACTACCACCACCACCACCCACCATGAGAAACGACGAAGGAGAGAAGGTGGAAGACATCACCCGCCTGGGAAAGGGTGGAGTACTATCATCATCATCATTAATTTGGCCGCAGTGATCGCGGGATCATTAACAGAAGGCAATTAGGAGAGAACGAAGGATGATTTCAGGAGTCAGGCTCGACGTAATTAATGAAGAGGTTAGACGTTGGGATCAGGGGTGTCGCGGGTGGCTGGTCTCCCCTCCCTTGTTTGACCTGTAGGGGGGAGGGGGAGCATGAAGAGGGTGGCGGGAGGAAGAGTGGACGGAGGTGTAGGAGGCAGATGATAAGCGAGGAAGGTGAGGAGGAGGAGGAGGAGAAGGAATAGAGGGAAGAGGAGGAGGAGGAGGAGAGAGAGGGAGTAGAGGGAAGAGGAAGAAGAGGAGAGGTATGGTGGTAATGGGAAAATGGTACATACAACATATGGGTGATAAAGAAATGCTTATGCAACGAGAGCTGATCTAAAATTGGAAAAGGCAGGAATAGAGTCATAACGTAGAGATGAAGGACAGCTTTCATCACATAAAACCGCAGTCTGTTTCCGTGCATTGTTAACCCCGCGATACCTTTAGGAAGTGGCCACTTATAGGAACCACAGGACCACGACACTGCTGACCGACCCGTAGGGCTGAAAAATTAATGACCGCTCTGCTTCCTCTTATTAAAATTTCCGGCGCCGAATTTTCCACAGCATATATCACGCGAGCAGAACGGAAGGGTGGCTGGAAACTGCCCCCTTTTTTTTGGTTTGTGTTTTACGAATTATGGAGTTAATGGTTTGCGCGGATCACCTTACTTTGAGGGCGAGCTGGCGACGGTGAGGAATGTCCGGGAAACGTGAGAGTAATTGGTGAGAAGGGCGGGGAGTTTCAGGCCCGTAGCAGCCCGCGGGATGAGCCACGTTCCTCCTGATTTACAATGTGTTGCTACTTTTGTGTGGGATAACCCTGGTTTTTGGGGTGAGGGAAGAGGGCGATGGAGGAATAGAGAGGCAGAGAAGTGGAAAAATATTGGGCCAAAAGTATTATTCACCAAAATATTATTCACCAAAATTTAATATAAACTATTTTGTTATTAATGAAGTTTATTTTCTTTGTGTCATATTCATCCAGACTCAAGATTTTCTGTAGCCTTAAATTATTGAGTGTTATCAGTTTGACCTCTAACGTTGTTCTCTCTTCACCCCCGTGTTTTTCTCTAAGCGATCTTATCCAGAAATGAGAATAAAAACTATAGGTTGTTGAACCCAATGGCTTAGCTTTTTTTCTTGAAGTGACTGCATGGTTGGCGAATTAGACCTATATCTAGGAAGCTTTTTTTACCAAGGAAGTGGGAGGACAGGGACGCAGGAACCCGGAAATGATCTTAAACAGTGTATTTTTTTGTCAAGTGTTTGGAGACGAGGTTGAGGTAAGACTGGTATCATTACTTTTTTAATCATACCTATACTTACTATGAAGCCTTTGTCGGTAGTGAGGAATCGAACAAGTTTGTCACCAGAGGGTTAAGAAACTAGGCACAATTGGGAAGGGTTAAGCCAAGGCATGACGTAGTAGGCCTATCTCCAGTGCATAGTCTTGGAAAAGTTCTTCAAAGCTTCGGTCTTCCCACACCTTACGTTCGGTCTGGATTACGTGACACCACCTGGATCCCCGGAGGCTGATGAAGGACAAGTCGCGAGTCGTTCTGTCCTGCGGCGCTGGTTGTGTGGCGGCGCCGTGATCAGTGGCAAGAGTTGTTATGAGGTCGCAGCAAAGAGTAGGCTTATACGGATGCCTCACAACATATCGTTTCGTTTGATTAATGTCTTAGGCTTATCGCTTAAGTCCAAATGGAGGTTGCCCTTGGAAATGCTGAGGAAAACTCTATCATCATTAGTTACCATCTTGTGTCTATAGCATGTTGACCGCACTTGTCGCAATAGTAACGCGGGTATTAGCACGGCACCTCTTTACCCCTCACGTGAAGGCGATGCTTTGGGCAGACGTGTGGGTCGTTTCCCATGCCCTAAAACCACCTAGGCCTACCATTTATCTTTTAAATCATAACAGAAATGCAAGTCATAACTTATAAGTCTTTTTTTTTTACCCTGAATGATCTCTGGTCCTCGACATAACGCCCCGCAGTACAGACATGAAGCGTCAGTTATCGACTAATGTTTATTCAGAGTGTGTGAGGAGGGCTGAGAGGCACAGCCCGCGCCCTGGACCGCTAGAGAGTGCTTGTGTTCCTTCTTATAGCAAGTCACAAACCGCTGCACTTCCTTGCCCTAACAGCTAAGAACTAAAACTGATACAATAAACTAAGTCGGCGCTCAGGTTATGGAGAGTGAGAATAATTAAAGCCTTTCTATGTAACTCGTAGACGCAGGTTAATTACTTCCCGCCAGGAAAGAGGCTCGCCGCCCACCTGGCCGCGCCGTCCCGGGAAGCCTTGCCTCGTTGGTATTCCTGAGTCACTCCCGAGCTGTACTGATACAATGAATCAGGCGTCCTTCCTTTTTTGTGTTTGTCACTAACCCTTTATTTCTTTGATTCCCTTATTTAGGTTTGGTGTGTATAGAATTATGACACTTTTCTTCTGCATTTGCCACTTCTGTAAATTGTAATTGTTATATCCAGTTTTTTTTTGCTGTTAATTGTCATTTTTAGGCTACTATCATTTTTTATATATCCTGGTATGAAGGATACGTTAAAGCCCATTAGGCTCGACGTCTCGTTATAATTTTCAAGATTTAAGAATGTTGATCAAACCTCCTTAGTTGGCAGTGTGTGAAGCTTTTTGTTCGATACTATCTACCCATCCAGGCGAGGTTAATTTTTTTTCTCGTCCACTTTAAATATTTCATCTCAGGACCCTAAACCAATGACCCCCAGTCTCTTAACCCCACGCCAGCGATGCCAGGCTCGTGACCTCTGAACCTTAATCCAACAATCACGGCCTAGAATCCATATATTTCACGGCGTGCCAGCTACTCGCCATCTCTCCATAGCCTTTTCTACTTTTTCTTGCAGTATATCACATTTTTTCTCATGAATTCTACATTTTTCTGCCTTCCTGCCTTTTGTGCTCGTACCTCCATCACCCGAGTGCCCCCTTCCACCCCTCCCCTGTAGCGTAGGCCGATGGACAACGGTAAAGCGAGAGCAGCCCGTTATCCCCGCCGGGTGCATTACACTGCAGTCCCAGCCTTAGGCCTACACACATGCAGGTCGGTAGGTCAGTGGGGCTGAGGGCCGTGAGCCTAGCTGTCCTGCGGCGCTGTACAGGGACGTGTCGGAGGCTCGGGAGGCATGGACAGGGGATTTTTCTATGTTTGGACGCGCTGTTTGCCTTCGTGTTTGAATGTTTTTTGTCATTCAAGTTGAATTTGGTGTGGAGGGAAGGCCAAAAAATATTGAAAATCTGAAGAACGGAATGCATGAATCCTACGTGATGTATGTATAAGGTTTTTCCTTTTATTCCAACATGTGAGTCGCAGTTTTGATGGAAAAAAGAAATTCATGAAAGCAACGAGTTTATTCTCATTTTTTCTGAACATGAATGAACGCATTTCTGGAAGGAGTCAAGCAGAAAGCTGTAAAACATGGAGAGACATTTCCAGGATGTCCAGAGGTGACTGACCTTACTAGGGAGAGAAAGAGGGTTAGACTGGACAGGTATGGGGGACAGCGTGGGAAGAGAGATAGAGAAAGGGTCCAAAACCTCTGAAGGGAGTGAAAGAACAGGGAGAGGTGTGAGTGGCAAAGTAACCTAAGCGATAATTACACTAGGAGTAAGAGTAGAATCAATGTAATTAATAGATGGAGTAGGAATGGAGTGATGTAAGTGATACGTGACTACCATGAGGGAGGAAAGACAAAAAAAGGCAGACAGGTGATGGATGAAAGGGTTCCATTGTTTTGTGCTTGTACGATCAATATAAAAAAATAATAGGCTGATGTGGGTACCTTATGAGAGAGAGAGAGAGAGAGAGAGAGAGAGAGAGAGAGAGAGAGAGAGAGAGAGAGAGAGAGAGAGAGAGAGAGAGAGAGAGAGAGAGAGAGAGAGAGAGAGAGAGAGAAGAGAGAGAGAGAGAGAGAAGAGAGAGGAGAGAGAGAGAGAGAGAGAGAGAGAGAGAGAGAGATTCAGATTCAGATTCAATACTTTTATTCACAATTGAAGTACAGTTGTGAAAAAGACTGTTTCATAAGAACAGTCTTATCTCAGTATACATAGGATGAGCTGGTAAAGGACATCGAATATGAGGGGCATAGTCGTTGAGTTATAATAATCTAAACACACATGGGCCAAGGGGAGAGAGAGAGAGAGAGAGAGAGAGAGAGAAAAAAAAATATCTAGGCCTACTGATCTGCGCCCCCTCAGGTGAGAGAGGCGCTTTGTTTTTTATCTTGTATCTATTGTTTTTTTGTGTGGACGTGATCGCTGTGTGTTGGATGATCGATAATGCATAACACATGACGTGACGTAACTGGGAACGCCGTATGTTCTTTATTGTTTTTACACACACACACAGACACACACACACACACACACACACACACACACACACACACACACACACACACACACACACACACACACACACACCCACACCCACACCCACCCACACCCACACACACATACACACACACACACACCCACACCCACCCACACCACACACACACACACACACACACACACACACACACACACACACAGACACACACACACATTCGATAACACCTATTTTTTCACCTTCCTACCTCTGTCTCTTCTCTTATTTACGTTTTTTTCCTTCCATGTATGGGACGTGTGTGTTACATCTGTCATTTTTTTAGCTCACGTACAGTACATGTCATTATGTCCTGGTCAGTGTTCCGGCTGGCTCCCTCCCCTCTCTATCCCTCTACTCCCCTCCCTTCCTCTCTTCCCCTCCCCTCCCCTCCCCTCCCTCCCCTCCCCTCCCTCCCTCCCTCCCCTCCCCTAACACAGGCCCACACACTCGCGGGTCATTACTATTCATGCTCTTTTTACCCCACGATTTATGAACTTTAATTGTGGGACTTTTATTTCCCTCTCGTCCACATACTTGCTATCATAATTTTGTGGGATAATGTCCAGGTTTTAGGGGAGGATTTCATTATCTTTTTTTCGGTAATTATGTGTTGTCGTTAGCATGGGATCCAATGAGTTCATAGTCAGGAGGCAGTGAAGGTGATGTATACTTGGTACACTCCTTATTTTTTTTCTGGGAAGTGTGAAAAAAGGCATGAATTTTCGTCACTAGTTTTTTTTCTTCAATCTCCATCATCCTCGCTGACGTCCACCTGGCCGTTCTGGTGATGATAAGAGGCAGGTGGTATGCCATTATCTGTCTCTCCACCTTCCTGAGCCTTAGTCTGCTTCCAAGAGATAAAATAATGCTTAGTATTGTAGTTCTTTTTAAGGATCTTCATTGACCGTTTATTACGAGGCAATTATATTAACTCTTACCTAAATTCATGAACGTATATTTTTTTTAGCTGTAGAATGTCAGTTTTTGGAATATTTAAGATATTTTAACTGTGGTGGACGTAATTCAATGTTTCAGTACACAGATTACGATGTCATATTTTCTCACAGGTAAAGTGTTGTGGCAGGCTTTTGGGGCAAGACTTTCTGTAACACTGTATGATAAGGTTAGGAAGACCATTACAGGAACTACCTCGTGTAGGTCTCACGGCCTCTTGTAGCTTCCTTACTTTCTTATGTTCTTATGTTCTTATGTCCGTCTTCAACAAACATTGCAAATATTTCGATTAAGTACTCCATCAAATCCCCATCAGCAGTTGATCACGAGATGGCGGGTTAACCAGGGGGAGGGGAGGTCTGCTGCGTGGGGAGTGGGGAGGGGAGGTCTGCTACGTGGGGAGTGGGGAGGAGGTCTGCTGCGTGGGAGTGGGGGGAGGTCTGCTGCGTGGGAGTGGGAGGGGAGTCTGCTGCGTGGGAGTGGGGAGGGGAGGTCTCTGCTGTGGGGAGTGGGGAGGGAAGGTCTGCTGCGTGGGGAGTGGGGAGGGGAGGTCTGCTGCGTGGGGAGTGGGGAGGGGAAGGTCTGCTGCGTGGGGAGTGGGGAGGGGAAGGTCTGCTGCGTGGGGAGTGGGGAGGGGAAGGTAACACATGCCTGGGTGACTGCTGTCGAGCATTGCATGGAAAAGGAACGAATGATGCAGAGTAATTTGCTAATTGAATGTTACTGCATCCCTGTGTGTGTGTGTGTGTGTGTCTGTGTGTGTGTGTGTGTGTGTGTGTGTGTGTGTGTGTGTGTGTGTGTGTGTGTGTGTGTTTGTGTGTGTGTTCTCTGTGCCTACGTATGCATCAGCGTGTGTGCGTGCATATGTTCGCGTGTGAAACAATGAAAATAAGTGTACATACAATGTGTCAACATGAGCATATGGGGAAGTGTATGGAATGCGAACGAGAAATAACATTTGTATTTACAGTTTTCACTCCGCACTTCACTGGACACTGCCGTTACATTTTACGTGAATCGATGTTTTTTCTTTCTGTGCCTGCATGTGTAAGGGACACTTTTATATATTATCCTTCTATAACTCTTCCAGGTAAAACTATACATCACAAGCCAGACGATCAGATTATCCCTAGCAACCTCGTTCCGTAACTAAACAAACGTTCTGTGTTCGTCATTTTACTTTGCATTAATATTAACATAAATTCATATTATCTTCCTCATAGTTCTACTGTTATCTATGTCTTCCTATATCATAATCATGAGGTGTTGTACATAATTTTTTGCTACTTTTTTTTATTTGCGCTTATCATTGCATTATTTCACTGTTTATCACATACTTATTTCTTCGTTTTATCTTCCGACGTTATTAGTTACGCATCTGAAATCCTCGAATTATGGATAGTATTATTCCAACACGTACCCGGTTCTATTCTATTAC
>JACEEZ010005970.1:432500-445000 GCA_016584305.1 Chionoecetes opilio
CTGGAGGACTGGACTCGAACTCGGTGGCCGGATCAGCTGGAATGATCGACGACTCGGACCCTTCATGCGGCCAACTGGAACGCCGGGTATGTGTCTCCGTCCAGGATTCCAGGATTCCAGTCATTCGATTCCTGTTCTGTAAAATGTCCTTAAATCTTTGAAAAAGGATGAAGACGTAACATGAAAATTTACTTTTTTCTCCATCTCCCTAGCGAGTGACCCATCCTTCAAGGGGATTCTGAATAACGATGCAGAACAATGTGCGCATCATGGATACCAAAAACACATGCGGAAGCGTCTGTTTTTAGCCTGTGGACGATGACAGGTCACTGTACCTGGGTATGCTGCATATATCCATCCAAATTGTGCCCTGTTGGCTAACTACTTACTTATCGTGAGGAATCTTCGATAGAACAACCTTTCTGGTGACTTGCTAGCCTGGCTGCCATGTTTATTGAAAACGTTGATCCGGGTTCATGAGGATTTTTTTATATCTCTAAAAAGAGAACAAAAGTATCTTAACATTCATTCCTTTTATTGCAGATAGTTACTCCTCTTTCAGACAGACACATTCTCTAGGGCAGGCAGGACATTTCATTGCTCACGAACGATATAGATATCTCCTCAGCGACGACTAGGAACAGCATAGCTTCCTCAAGGGTCGAGACTCCTGATGAATGAGTCGGCTGATCACAATCTGAGCAGCTGACCCGAGCTTGTGTGGCCGCGGGACCGCCGGACGCCACCACTGTCTTCTTCGTTCCTCGCGTTCCTCCACCTCACCTCAGAATGTCTTATTTCTTTTCCATCATGCTCCTCGCCCCATGATTTGTCTTTATAAGGGTAAATAATTGTGTTCATGGGACGCCTTGCACATTAAAAAATTAAACCTTATTGCTATAATTGTTGCTATTGCTATTTGCTTATTGCTAGATATTGCTTATCTTTATTACAGTGAACGAGTAAAAGTGTTTGAAAAAAATTGATAACCCACAGAGCCAGTATTGTAGATGAAGATACATAAGTTTTAGGGAGGGAAGCTTATGTTGTACTTGAAGGAAATCGACACCGTAATGAAAGTAAGGATGCGTATACCAGGACACAGAGACACACGAGGAAGAGCTCATCTCAGAAATCATAGAGGAGAATGGATAAATTGAAGCGCAGCGTAGCAGAAGAGAGAGGAAATACGAGCAGTGACAACACAGACTCCATGACGCCAGTACAAGCCTAGACCAAGGAGCAGGAGGCGGGGGAGGAGGATCTGAAGGGAGGAGGAGGAGAGGGAGAGATAGAGAAAGAGAGCGGGACCCAACAAGGCCTTGGAAGGAGAAAGGGAGCGACGGAGGCTGAGAGAGTAGAAAAGAAATGAGTAAAGCTTTCCAAAGAAGAGTAGGAGATATATAAGGATTTTGGATGTTCAGGAAGCTGCTTGTTCTGAGGAAAATATCATTGCTATACGGAAAGATTTAAAGATGATAATAAAGATAATGGTAATATATATATTTTAGTATTTAAAAGAAGAGAGAGAGCGTAGAAATGACTCAACAGAGATAAGGATACGAACAACAAAGAAGTAATATATTAAGAGGGAGTGACACCATCGCTAGCAGATAAAAAGCACACACACACAGTCACACACACACTCACACACACACACACACACACACACACACACACACACACACACACACACACACACACACAGACATGTATGTATATACGTGCACCAAAAAACACATTGAAAAAATAATAACCATATTCGACTCGTAGCGACAGCGTCCGACGATGAGGCAAGTCATGTAGAAAACGAAACACGACGAAAAAGGCAAAAACTATGTCATAAACGCAAAAAAATAAACAGAAATAATTGGCAGAGTTTCGAGAGGCAACACAATTCTATAGTCTCCGTAACAGGAAAGGAGCTGGTAGAGGCAAAAGCAGAAACATTTCAAATAGGAGCAATGACAACAACAACAACAACAACACAACAACAACATTAGTGACAACAACAATAACAGTGACGATGCCAACAACAACAACAACAAACAACAACAAAGGGAGTGATGGCAGCAGGGTTTGG
The DNA here is from genome assembly GCA_016584305.1 of Chionoecetes opilio. Taxonomy (NCBI): domain Eukaryota; kingdom Metazoa; phylum Arthropoda; class Malacostraca; order Decapoda; family Majidae; genus Chionoecetes; species Chionoecetes opilio. The sequence continues at coordinate 434,584 of JACEEZ010005970.1, forward strand.
TAGCAGCAGCAGCAGCAGCAGCAGAGGGAGCACTAGAAGGGGAATGAGGGGAGAGCGATAAAACGCGGGTATATGTCAGTGTCAGGAATGTCCTTCCGCTCTTCTCCACATGTGAGGACACAACCCAAGAAAATCAATAAGCGGGAACACTTGGTTTTTTTCTCTCTCTCCAGATTTGGAAACGATACGGGACGATGTATTATATTTACTTACAACATGCTGAATACATTTATTGATTAATCTAAATACCTTAAGATAAATCAAGAAAAAAGACACTAGAATAGAACTAGTTTTAAGATAGAACACTTTGGGTTTTTTCCCTCCAGATTTGGAAACGATACGGGACGATATATTTTGTTCACTTACATCATACTGGATACTTTTCCATTAAGATTAATCAGTAAAAGAACGTCTTAGATTAGACTTATTTACTTAGAACGGTCATTGACTTAGACTTAGACTGGTCATTGGTTATCTTGGGGTTTTTTCCTCCAGATTTGGAAACAATACGGAACGATATATTTTATTTACTTACATCATACTTGATACTTTTCCCTTAAGATTAACAAATAAAAACAGTACACTAGACTAGACTTACGGTATGAAGATGGTCATTAGTTATCTTGAAATCTCACATCTTGAAAAAAAAGGAGAGTTTCACGTGAATGACATAAATTAACAGCTTAACTCCCTCTCGTTTGTATTGAGTGATAGCGCGCGGGGGTTTTATCCGCGTGTCTGGCCTCCGATAGTGGCAGCCTCATTAATCGTCTGAGACACTCGCCACGGTACTCGGGACTCGCTAATGATGCGGCCCAAGAACGAGGAGACTTAATGAAGACCACGAGGATCAGGAGTGAGAAAGTTACATACACACACACACACACACACACACACACACACACACACACACACACACACACACACACACACACACACACACACACACACATACACATATACATACACATACACACACACACACACACACACATACACATATACATACACACATACACATACACACATACACAAACACCTACACACATACACACGTCTGAGTTCTTCACTATAAAACATTTTCCGATATGAGAGAGAGAGAGAGAGAGAGAGAGAGAGAGAGGAGAGAGAGAAGAGAGAGAGAGAGAGAGAGAGAGAGAGAGAGAGAGGAGAGAGAGAGGACGAGGACAAGACAGACAAACAGACGGACACGGACAGAGACAGACGGGCATAGAAAGGCACAAACACATACAGGCAGACGAGTTGACAGGCAGAGTGACGGACACGTAGGCGGCACAACACATATTGAATCCTAAAAGAAGCTTCGTATAAAATCTATGTTTACAGTGACATTTTGAGACTTTTTAAGCAAATTCTTGGATATTGAAAGGTTGGAAATAGACGATGGTGACATATTCATATTTCGAACTAAGCCAAAATGGTATAGGAAAAGTTTGATTATTTTCCGTTTACATCTTTTTCTTTCAATATGTGGAAGGAAATATCTAAACCAAGACCCTAAACCCTAAAACAGACCTTTTTTTCTTCTTTTTAGGTGTGTATGTACGTTAGAAATCGCTGTCATCATTTTCTACCATTGTATTGTAATGCAGTATTTTCGGTGTCGATTTTTAAGTGGTTCAGTTTTTTCTTCTTCTTCCCATTGTTACTTGTTCTATTTTCCTCGAAGGGAGAAAGCAAGAAGAACAGCAAGAGAAAGACAGCCGGGCAAGAGCACTGAAAAAGCTCAGTAGCAAACAACACCGCCATTAGTTTTAGCATAAACACATAAAGTTTAAAATACAGCATGCCATTTCACGAGTTTTATTGTATTGAAATCAGCGTCACTATTGCAGTTGTAGTTTCTCAGTTTTAACCGCTATTGTAGCTTCATTATTGCTTAAATTGCACAATCTGACTGAGCTTTATTACTTCGTGTACTTTATTGTTTAACGAAATTACTGGTGAAACGGTTAAGGATGCCCTTTGTCGAGGCCTGAACTTTCTTCCGCCGCCAACCGATTCTTACCACGACCTCAATTTGTTAGCATCTCCTCCCTTATTATTCCTGTAAAATGCCTCCTTATAAAAGCTTATTATGCCTGCTTTTCCCCCCTGTCCTGATGGTGAAGACTCTTGGTTTGTCGCGTTAGGTCACCCAAGTACTACACACTATCCTTAGGTCGCCAGTAGGATGCCGGGATCCACTCACTTTCCTTCTTTTCGTCTCTTCCTCCACGTTTTCCCTCCTTCCTTATCTCCTTTGCCTTCTCCCTCCTTCCCTCCTTCCTTCCCTGCCTTCTTTCCACCATCCGCCAGCTGGGAGGAGGCCCCGTATGGCACCAGCCTTGAAAGAGTTATAAAATTTTCTTCTCGACTTATTTATGCTTCAACTTTCTCCTTTACCCTCTCCAGTGTAAAAAAAAATTATAAGTTGCAACATAATAAATAAATTGATATAAAATTAATTCATAGAGGGGCAGTTTAAAAGTCAATGCAAATACTACACAATCATCTGCTGTTGATATATATCGTTATCATAACATTAACTTAAGTGTCAGCTAATGGTGTGTTCTTATTGATTGTCTGAGCCGAGAAGTAATGGCGATGATGGCAGCGACGCCTTTCACGGTAGTTTTAGATTCTCGGTTCGGCGTCGCGGTAATACGTCGACCTTCTGCCAGCGCCCCGTGTGTGCAGCTGGTCGGTCACCCAGCACAGCAGCGGCGGACAGGAGCAGCTGGGCGTTGTGTCCTGGGGATGTATGCAGTATTTCTTGACCAATTGCTCGGAACTTGCGCCGCCTGCACTGGAGCACTTTGGAATTCGATACTCAGTTATTTATGTCTAATAACAAGGGAGTTTCATGCAGCAGGACGTAAGTTACCGCGTTATGTTAATGTGAAGCGTCGAGTGGCGGCCGAGTGACTCCTCACCGCCGCCGCCCGCCCCACGCAGCTCCCTATTATACACAGAATACATGATGAAAATAACTAAATAAGTGAGGAAGGAGTCGCCAGATCCTCCGCGGACCATGTTATATATTTCATAAATATCGAGGTGGTATAAATATTTAAGTTCTGGAAATGAAGAACTTGTGGAGCTCTCCGCGGCGAGTCCCAGTAAGGGTGACTGTACCGTGTGTCTCAAAGGCCGCGACGCTTTTACGAGACAACAAATCCGGTTTACGAGTTTGTAAGCGACCTTCGGCTATCGAGATGCAGCGCCGCCAGATACTGTAGTGGTGAACCTAACAATGGAATACCTCATGTTGAAATGAAGACACGGACAAGCATTAACAAAACGAAGCAACAAAACATAATAATAATGAAAAAATGTAATTAATGATATCAGTTAGAATAATAATGATAATACTAATACGTAGATAATGGTAAACCGAACAATGGTATAATTCATGTTGAAATGAAGACACTGACAAGTATTAACAAAAAGAAACAACAAAAGATAATGATGATAATGATAATATAATTAGTTATATCAGGTATGATAATAATTATGATATTGTTGCTATTATTACCACTATATATACTGCTATTATTGTTGTCATTAACTTTACCATTTGTCTTGACAGCAACAGACAGATCGCTCATCGAAAAGTTCATGTCTGATTACGTCACCGCCTCACTGGCCATGAACTGCGGGTCAGTGTCTGCTTTTCAGGTCCTGGTGCCTGGAACTGTCGCCTGCTGGGTCTGCTGTCAGCTGTGTCAGAGCCTTCAGCTGGAAACAAGATAAAACAGCACAACACATTAAATTAAGGGTCATGTAAAAGTGCAACATCCCACAGTCACGCAGGACGGCAACCTTGAGGTACAACTTTGGGGAAATGATTCATAAGTGCATCCCAGCAAAGCTCTGTGTTGACTCCTTCAGGTCGGCAAGAAAGAGTTGCCATGGAAACCGAGGACGCTTCCACGACAACCACAGGCATTTGTCCCGCTGCGAAGACGTTGTCAAGCAGAGCGTCTGGTGTCTTGCACTAGCTTATTTCATTGTTGTAAGTGAGTAATCTGTGGCTAAGCACCCATTGGTAAACACAATGCTACTAGACACGCCAACTTCCTAACATATATAAGAAATGATGTATACAATTGATGCATAAAAGAGATAATATTGTAAAAAAACAAACTACGAAGGGCAACGACAACTGAAAAAAAAGAGAAGAGTTCAGAATCTTTAGTCTTTCCAGAGAAGACATCACTAACTATAAAAAACAGTCTTGAGAGTAAGTCCAGCGCGTGTGTTTCCAACAGTGTAGTAGTGTGGTGCCTACTGCACTGGGGTCGGAGCTAGAACAAACCCAGATGTGCTTTGTTCAAACCTGATTTCTCCTTTTTTGTTCTGGATGTGTGTGTGGTATGTGTGGTGTAGTGATGTGTGTGTGTGCATGTGTGTAGTGTTGTGAGATGTAGGTGTGTGTGGAAGGTGTGGGGAGTGGTGATGTATGTGTGTGTTGTTGTGTGTGTGTGTGTGTGTTGTGTGTGTGTGGTGTGTGTGTGTTGTTGTGTGTGTGTGTGTGTGTGTGTGTGTGTGTGTGTGTGTGTGTGTGTGTGTGTGTGTGTGTGTGTGTGTTTGGGTGTGTGGTGTGTGTGTGTGTGTGTGTGTATGGTGTGTGTGTGGTGTGTGTGTGTGTGTGTGTGTGTGTGTGTGTAGTGTGTGTGTGTGTGTGTGTGTGTGTGTGTGGTGTGTGTGTGTGTGTGTGTGATGTGTGTGTGTGTGTGGTGTGTATGTGTGTGTGTGTGTGGGGGGGGGGAGGGGGTGAGGACGGACATATGTACAAAGTGTGTGGTTGCTTAGAAACGTGTAAGTATGTATGTGTGTTGATGTTTGATTGATGTATGTGTGTCGGGCAGGGATGAGTCGAGACAATCCGTCGCAAAACAAAGACTGCAGGAAGGACAGCGGGAGGTGGACGTTTATATGGTTATTTACTGTCATTGTTATTATTGTTGTTGTCATTATTATTATTATTATTATTATTGTTGTTGTTATTATTATTATTATATTATTATTATTGTTGTTTTTATTGTTATTATTGTATGTGGTAATTAGTAACTAGTAGTGATAGATAGGGGAAGCGACAGTATAGTAGTAATAGTAGTAGAAAATGTGGTAAAAATAGTAATAACAGTACTAGTAGTAGTAGTAGTTGTTGTTGTTCTTATTGTTGCGGAGGCACGAGTAACTTCTCTAATATCTTGTTGCATCTGTATCACATGTGTAGCATTCTATTCATGTAGTAACATGTGGATATTGATTTTCATCGGCAACAAGTTTGACCCAGAAGACAGTAAATGCTTGTGTTTTGTTACCTTCCGCCTGACTGTGTGAAAAGACTACGATTTGGAAGCATTTTACCCTAAAGTCTTGGATACTCTGGTTAATCCCTTGAGACCCAGAACGTAATTTTCATTGTAATTTGGCCACCATTAGCCGCTTTTTAGTGAATATAAACAACATTTTATAGATATGACCTGCTTAGAATCCTTGCCGACTAACTAATTTGGTATATTCAGTTACTTTTCGTAATTTTATGGCTCGACAACATATTCTTTTTTTATAGCAAAGGAAATATCTGGGTGTGAAGTGGTTAAGGTGTATAGATTACCTTCTTTTATTCCATCTATCAGTTTGTATGTTGATGTATTGATGACTCACATGATAACCCAAGTGGTTTTTTTTTAATGTTAAGGTCTAAGATTTCATTGATAAGTCTATGATGGATAGAATGTGTCGGTAACTCTTGTTATTTTTTTTTCTTTTACTTTTTCCTGTCATTTTTTGGTGTGGCATCCCTTCTAAGGGTTTGGTGTGATGAGCGACTCGCAAATGCCTGTTCGATAGCCAATTTCATATCCCGTCATGAACTTTGCCCACTATCCTCACAGCCTTGACTTTACCCAGCAACTTGAGGTGAACTTTGTTAAGGGTTTCATCCCGACAAAAAAGCAAGACTACCAATATGGAGGGAGTTCTTTAAGACACAAACACTAGTTAGCCTTTATAATACAGTTAACAACATAAACTGATACACGGACGAATATAAATCACATGTGTTCTACAAATGTCAGTAGGACGTAGCTGGACCAAACAAATATTGAACTATCACTATCAATGATATACTTCACCCTGCCGGAGTGGTATTAAAACATCAGTTCTCATTGAGCTAAGTGGGTCTTCTAAAACACATGGCTAGAGGGGAAAAAGGGGTTTTATTGTTGCCATTCAACAATTAGCAGAAAACAGCCAGTGAAACATGCACTGAAAAGACTCGTAAGCACCACTACCACCACCCATTCCCTACTAGAGCAGCGCCTCACCCAGCAGGGAGCAGCGGCGCCTCGGTCCCCAGCAGCGGCCGTTGCTTGGCGGGAGCGGTAGCCACCTCGGCCATAAAGATCTTAACGTCTGACACACAGAACGACGAAGATCGTGAAAAGGCGCAGAGGTAAATTTAACGTTGAGAGTTAATATTTTTAACGACAGTTTAGAAAGAATAATAAGAGGGGTAAGGAAGAGCTCGGCTGGCGGGGCAACGAACTGTGTTTCTATTGAAGAAGGAGGAGGAGGGGGAGGCTGAGGAGGCTGAGGAGGGGAAGGAGACGGCTAAGGGGATGTGCCGTACAGCGCCTCACGTAGAGAGCTACTGCGGCTCCGAGTGTCCCCGCCGTGCTGCTTCCTCTCTCATTTTTGCCATGTTAAAGTGGCGCACAGGCCAGTGAGAGATAATGGCTCTTTTACATTTAATGGTCCTAGTGGCCGGCGCTAATGGTGAGTAAGCCTTACATCCCGCGGGCTGCCCACCATCAGGCTCGGCCGCCGGCTCGGCACGGCGTTCCATTGCAGCCCCGCACCGTGGTTCTCCCTCATTTGTGGACGTGGCACTGCCTACTCCTTGTTGCCTATCATGAATGTATCAATGAAGGTGGTAGTAATAGTGATGACAGTAATAGTAAGTGGTAATGATAGTTATGGTAATGAGAAGAATTATAACAGTCATTTTTATTAGTATTAGTATTGTAGTTATTATCATGATTACAATTATTATCATCGTTGATCATGAGTCTAAGCTGGACCTTAGATAAACGTTGCATGTCAATCAATACGTATATTACACTTATTCAGTGCAACTTTGTTATATAAGACTAATGTGTAACCTGAAATACTTTCCTAACAATATTTTCCTACTTTACAGGTGAGGCGTGGTCCAGTGGAGAAAGTTTATCAGGTAAAGTACTATGGGATGTCCTAATAAATCATTGAAGTCAAAAGATCGTGAATAAGAATAAAGTTATGTGTGTCGTAAGAATCGGAACAAAATTCATGGTAGTACCGCGAATCACTCGTTGCCATGTCATTTTGATCTCATTACCGTGTAGTATGTAGCTTCCTTCTAATCGACTCGTGTTGCCAAGATAGAGCAGCGGAGAGAAGTCTTGTGGCGTTTCAGTCTATTGAAAAATAAGTACGCGCGGCGAGTTGGAAAGAGAAGGAAAAATGACGCGTAGAGAAAATAACACACAGTTTCTTGACAAAATACACCTTGTAAGTCGAGCCATGGCTGCAGCACCCCTGATGCCAGTCATTTTGGTCAACAAGTGAATTGTTAACCTCAATTTTGGGGAAAGGCGTCTTTCTCCAACTTGACGAGACTAGTATAGCCTTGGATGGCTTGCCAATTGTCTTGAGCTGAAGATTATGGAGCCTTACAGAACCCGAGAGTGCACGATATGGTCGCTGGAGTGTCGGAGCAAGACGGGAAGATTAGCCGTTGAAGTGAAGTGTGAGATCGTGAGTAAACGCGAAAAAGAGAGAAAAAGAGAGGGAGAGAAAGCACAGTAGCAATATCAGCAGGAGGTAGGATTGTGGGGGGTGGGAAGAGAGGGAAAGGGGGGTGACATGCAGTGCGTGTGTGCGTGTGTCCATGGCGGCGTCTGTGCGTGCGTGTTGGGTGCGGGAGCAGCGGAGGAGGAGCCAGGGAGCAGTCGCCACCGCTGCCGCCACCGCCGTCCCGCGCCGCCCGCCTCAGTCATGTTGCAAACAGGTGCCGCCTGCATTTTGCACTCCGTTTTTGCCAGGGATCGGTGGAACAACTTGGTGCACGTACGCCCTCCCTGCTAGGTGCCGGGTGCCGGAGGGGTAGGTCTAACTATGATATCTTGTGCATCACTACCAGCCCTGCTTTGGCCTCCTGCCAGTACCGCTGTTTTCCTCCTGTGAAGTGCAGTTTTGTGTTCTTGAACTCTTCTTGTGTTCTGAAGAAAAAAAAAATGTTGAACGCTGAAGTTGTGCGTAGTGATTATCTTTGCCATGCATCACCGTGACAATGCGTAGCGATGTGAGGTGTGTGAGTGTTGTGTAGCGCGGCAATAAAACTACTTGTCGGCTAATTCGCGTCTCAAGAATCAAGTACATTACAGGAAACAAAACATCTCGCTAAATCCACGTGCGTTTTCAGTCACGGAGAGAGTCCCTAATCCCGTGTAAACAAACCCGTCTCTCCCCCCGGACCACGTGTTGCCACTCATTGAGCTAATTTGCAAGTGGAGCCCGATGAACACAGACGAACGAACCCACACACGCCCGCGGACCCAGATTCTACCCTCCCTCCTCTCCCCCTTGGCCCCCCTGCCTCTGGCCCCACGCCGTCCCCCCGCACACTGGTTAAAGGGGTTGTATCGGTCATGAGAATAGCCGCCCCTACTGCCTTTGTTTAGTTTTTTATTAAATTTGCCGCTGGTGTCTTGAGTTATATGTATGTTTTTTTGACACTAACAACTCTGCAAGTTCCTACAATCCCAGGAGGTCCGGGGCGTGAGGGAAGTCGGAGCGCGTCAGTTGCAGCGGCCGAGCGCGAGTTTCTAATTAGGTATTCGTGCTTAATTGCTGCGAGGGAACCGTTTAAGTCAGTGACACGCGGTGAGGTGTGCAGGACGGGAGATTCCCCTCGGGCGTCACGAAGGTACAGACCAACTCACGCGACCTCTCTTGTTGCTCTCTTGACTAATAAATGAGACGTCAGGCGACTCACGTCCTGCTCAGCACGCTCTCTCATTAACGTTTGCGGCGTGGCACTAGTTAACACGCCTCGCTGAGACGTCTGTATGCAACGTAGATCCTTGCTGCCACTTTTTTTTTCTTACGCCAGCAAAGTGACGCGAAGAGACGTGAATAATTAACAAGTTTTGGAGAGAGTAAGGTAATCATCACGTCACCTGAGCTCAGCAACAAGTTGGCCTCCACTGTAGGAGTCCAAAAGTGATGATGGAAATTACGAAACAATATTCAGTTTTCATCCAGTGGTTGGTAATGGCTCGCTCTCCCTCCCTCTCTTTCTTCCTCCGGCCCTCTCCCACTCGCCCACCGTCTCGCAAATGACGTTATATAACTCAAAGGAAGTTAGCCACTCTCCTACTTTGTTTTTTAACGTTCGAGGCTTTTTGCTCTCATGTATATATGATACTTCAACGTGTAGGGCGAGGAAAGAGGACGGAAGATGCTAGGATCCTACAACAGGCCGAACCGAACCCCCGGCGTCTTGAAGGAGTACAAAAAGATGGCTGTAGACCCCCGACACTGGCACAAACTTGCAGGCTCTCCCCTTTTTCTCAACCTTCGGTGCCTGGATGGCGGCTCCTCTCAGCAAGAAGAGGTTCTCCCACCGGCACACGACTCTCCTCGCCATGATCTTGTGAACCCTCATAGTGAAGGCTGCCAAAGTTGTATATGAGTGTGGTAGTGCTGGAAGGAGAAAGTTGCAAGGGTTGCAAGCGGGCAATGCACTGATCAATACTTGTGGAGGGAGTCACGTGTGAAGCGGCCGATCCGACGTGGCCTCTCCGGCTCCACCGTTTTTGGGCGGGCCTTGGGCTATGTTCCCTCTACTTTCCTGTCTCTATGTACACCACGCGGCCGCCACGCTACTTGTCATTGCCGTAGTGATCTCGTAACATGATGTCATGTATTCCTGCAATGTCACTCAGTGCCGAGGAGACGTTTAGCGGTTCATTACACGAGTCACTCACTGCCAGAGATTTTTTTCCCTCTCTTTCCCCGCCTCATGCCGTGCTGACGGACGAGACGGCCGACGCGCTGCCGATACATGTCGCTAAACACTCAACACTTGCTCACTCGCTCCTCAGTTACATTCATTAATTTGTCAATCAATACCTTGCATTTAGTGCATCCACTGTCTCAGTCACTCCTTGTGAGCTGTATTTAGCCTGGATGTTTTTGTTTCAAACAAGATTCTGGATGTTGTTGAGATTGCAGCAAGCCGTTTAGAAACTATGAACTGTCTTGTTAAAACATTTCTTACAAATGTATTTTATATGCATGTTACAAAAATGAGATTGCTCGTTAGTTCTTAATGTTTTTTTTAAACAACTCGTAAGAG
>JACEEZ010005970.1:450000-452500 GCA_016584305.1 Chionoecetes opilio
ATTTATTAGATATGTAAATAGACGTAACAAAGAGATTGACATATAATTATAAAGCTAGAACAATAGATGAATTGATGTAGATAAATGGCGAAAGAAAGGGGATGAAGGCATATAAACGTAGAGAGAGAATGGAATAGTAAAGGAGTATAGATAGAATAAATAGTAAATAGTGGAGTAGATAGTAAAGGAATAGAATGGTGGAATAGCAAAGTAGTATAGATAGAATAAATAGTAAATAGTGGAGTAGATAGTAAAGGAATAGAATGGTGGAATAGCAAAGTAGTATAGATAGAATAAATAGTAAATAGTGGAGTAGATAGTAAAGGAATAGAATGGTGGAATAGCAAAGTAGTATGATAGAATAAAGTAAATAGTGGAGTAGATAGGTAAGGAATAGATGTGAATAGCAAGGAGTATAGATAGAATAAATAGTAAAAGTGGAGTAGATAGTAAAGGAATAGAATGGTGGAATAGCAAAGTGTATAGATGAATAATAGTAAATAGTGGAGTAGTAGTAAAGGAAGTAGAATGGTGGAATAGCCAAAGTAGTAAGATAGAATAAATAGTAAATAGTGGAGTAGATAGTAAGGAATAGAATGGGGAATACAAAGTAGTTTATAGATTAGAATAAATAGTAAATCGTGGATGTATAGTAAAGGATTAGAATGGTGGAATAAGCAAAGTAGTATAGATAGAATAAATAGTATAGTGGAGTGATAGTAAGGAATAGAAATTGGAATAGCAAAGTAGTATAGATAGTATAAATAGAAATAGTTTGAGTAGATAGTAAAGGAATAGAATGGTGGAATAGCAAAGTAGTATAGATAGAATAAATAGTAAATAGTGAGTAGATAGTAAAGGAATAGAATGGTGGAATGCAAAGTAGTAAGATAGAATATAATAGTAAATAGTGAGTAGATGTAAAGAATTGAATGGTGGAATAGCAAAGTAGTATAGATAGAATAAATAGTAAATAGTGGAGTAGATAGTAAAGGAATAGAATGGTGGAATAGCAAAGGAGTATAGATAGAATAAATAGTCAATAGTGGAGTAGATAGTAAAGGAATAGAATGGTGGAATAGCAAAGTAGGTAAATGGAGATCAGGGAGATGGGAAGGCGCGGAGAGAGTTGTGTGGGAAGGACATAAACGAGGTGGTTGTTGTTGTTGGTATTGCCTAGTGGACAAGTGTGTGTTTGTGGAAGTATTATTGTTATCGCCGAGTGGTGTGTTTCTCACCTGTTTCCCGTCCATGGAAGGAAGGCGTTGTATCGTGTGGGTCTAATCTCTTCTTTGCTTTTCCTTTATGTCTTCTTCAACTGTATCGTATTAACATTCCCGCGGCCACGTGCACTTAACCCCTTGAGGCCCAGAACGTAATTTATTTTATTTTGACTATACATTAGACGATTTTAATTAATATAAGCAATGTTTTATAGATATGACCTGTTTAGTATCCTTGTCCACTAGGTAATTTGGTATATTCAGTTAGTTTTCGTAATTTCATGGCTAACTACAGATGATTTTATATAGCAAAGGAAAGATCTGGGCGTGAAGGGATTAAGAATATAAATATATATGACGATTCAAGCTCTGTAATGGCCATAAAAACAGGATTTTGATGGAGTAGAAAGAACACTTGCAGAATCTGTGTACTATTTTTTTCACGTGTGTGTGTGTATAAAATAGGGATGAGCAAAATGGGTTCTGTAAACAATAAAAAACTACAGCATGAATTAATAACGTACGTCACCGTCAAAAACGTAGCCCGCACATGTATATTTTATGTGACCTCAACGAGAATGGCCGAGCAAACAAACAGACGGATTGATAAAAAAAAAAAGTATAACCTGTTAGTGGGTGTTCTTTTCGACCGCCACCATTAGCACCACACACACACACACACACACACACACACACACACACACACACACACACACACACACACACACACACACACACACACACACACACACAGTCATACCACCCACTCACACCTTCACCCAGCACGCCCAGACTATAACAGTCCACAAGCACACACTGCCTTCAACGGACAGCATTAGCACACTGGTTCAGAGCGTTGAGATAGGTGAGTCGAGCAAGACTGGAGTAGGGAAAAGGATTAGAACAGGGAGAGAGAGAGAGAGAGAGAGAGAGAGAGAGAGAGAGCGAGGAGGAGAGAGAGAGAGAGAGAGAGAGAGAGAGAGAGAGAGAGAGAGAGAGAGAGAGAGAGAGAGAGAGAGAGAGAGAGAGAGATCAGTTTCTACTCCAGCGTTTTCTCGGTAATGATGTGGATAGTGGTAGATGATAAAAACATCGATGGTGGATAAAGCAAAATGTAGGCCTTCAAAAATGATACTGAGGGCAGGAGATCAATAGAAAATGCAAAAAATAGGAAGAAAAAAAAGCAGTCACCCTTAGTAGGACGTCAGAAGGCGGCGATACACATGAGGTAAATCCGGCAGCGTAGGGGAACAAAAATAGCTGTGAGGTCCCAGTAA
>JACEEZ010005970.1:460000-475000 GCA_016584305.1 Chionoecetes opilio
CCTGCTTACCCGAGTGAGTTAAATAATCAAGAATTCATGAGCAAACGATCACCGCCCATGAAAAATGTTACTCCATGCATTACTGTAAACATCTTGTGAAAGACTTAGTATATGCTATCGACTTCTTAACCTGACTGTGGATACATTTAGTGGGAAAACTCTCTGAAAATGTTGCCAGTTATTTGGTGTTACTTAGTATAGTATTTATATGAACAGTTAATTGTTTTATGTCTTAGTGTAGTAGTTAGTTGAGTAGGGTTGACATTCCTCTTATCGCACCCCCGAGAAAACAAATAAAGATCTCGCGCAGTGATGTCTATATGTAGCACGTCACGATATTCTCGTTTCATAAGTAAATGTATTAGTTTTTGTATCATTTCATTACTCTGTGGTTTATATTGAGAGGGTGATGCTTGTTGGGTAGTAATTATAATGTCTATCTTGACTCGTTTCATGTGCGGATAGTGCATAGTTAATAGATACAGTGCATGACCTATGTGTTAATACTCCCTTGTTAGTAAATTGTTAACCCTGATAGCTCTGATAGTCACCCCATGTTCCGCGGTAAAGGTCACCCATCCACCATAGGGTAAAACCTCCAAGGCGACGGAGGCAACACGCTACATGGGTCACACTATTCACATTAGATAAACTTGATTGCCTCCGTAGAACCCAAAGATCACCGTAACGATTTATAAGTAGTACCGAGGCCAAGGAATTGCTACGTACTGCGGATCAACGTAATGTCGAAACGCACTTGATTTGGCTCAAGCTTAGTGTGAGTCCAGCAATGATGTGCACGGCTAGTGTTTACCGAACATCAATGGCCAGTGTGTGTTGACCATCTCTGGTGTAACACAGGATTTGATTTTTTAGCGTAACACAGGATTTGATTTTTTGGTGTTACACAGAACTTAATTCCTTGGTGTAACACAGGACTTGATTCTTTGGTGTAACACAGGACTTGATTCTTTAGTGTAACACAGGATTTGATTTTTTGGTGTTACACAGAACTTAATTCCTTGGTGTTACACAGGACTTGATTCTTTGGTGTAACACAGGACTTGATTCTTTGGTGTAACACAGGACTTGATTCTTTGGTGTAACACAGGACTTGATTCTTTGGTGTAACACAGGACTTGATTCTTTGGTATAACCACACGTGTACCTTTGATTCTTTGGTGTAACACAGGACTTGATTCTTTGGTGTAACACAGGACTTGATTCTTTGGTGTAACACAGGACTTGATTCTTTGGTGTAACACAGGACTTGATTCTTTGGTGTAACACAGGACTTGATTCCTTGATGTAACACAGGACTTGATTCCTTGATGTAACACAGGATTTGATTCTTTGGTGTAACACAGGATTTGATTCTTTGGTGTAACACAGGACTTGATTCTTTGGTGTTAACACAGGACTTGATTCTTTGGTGTAACACAGGATTTGATTCTTTGGTGTTACACAGGATTTGATTCTTTGGTGTTACACAGGACTTGATTCTTTGGTGTTACACAGGACTTGATTCTTTGGTGTAACACAGGACTTGATTCTTTGGTGTTACACAGGACTTGATTCTTTGGTGTAACACAGGACTTGATTCTTTGGTGTTACACAGGACTTGATTTTTTGGTGTAACACAGGATTTGATTCTTTGGTGTAACACAGGATTTGATTCTTTGGTGTTACACAGGATTTGATTCTTTGGTGTAACACAGGATTTGATTCTTTGGTGTAACACAGGATTTGATTCTTTGGTGTTACACAGGATTTGATTCTTTGGTGTTACACAGGATTTGATTCTTTGGTGTTACACAGGACTTGATTCTTTGGTGTTACACAGGACTTGATTCTTTGGTGTAACACAGGACTTGATTCTTTGGTGTTACACAGGACTTGATTCTTTGGTGTTACACAGGACTTGATTCTTTGGTGTAACACAGGACTTGATTCTTTGGTGTTACACAGGACTTGATTCTTTGGTGTAACACAGGACTTGATTCTTTGGTGTAACAGGACTTGATTCTTTGGTGTTACACAGGACTTGATTCTTTGGTGTAACACAGGACTTGATTCTTTGGTGTAACACAGGATTGATTCTTTGGTGTAACACGGATTGGTTCTTTGGTGTATACACAGGATTGATTCTTTGGTGTTACACAGGATTTGATTCTTTGGTGTACACAGGACTTATTCTTTCGTGTAACACAGGATTTGATTCTTTGGTGTTACACAGGATTTGATTCTTTGGTGTAACACAGGACTTGATTCTTTGGTGTAACACAGGACTTGATTCTTTGGTGTAACACAGGACTTGATTCTTTGGTGTTACACAGGACTTGATTCTTTGGTGTAACACAGGACTTGATTCTTTGGTGTTACACAGGACTTGATTCTTTGGTGTTACACAGGACTTGATTCTTTGGTGTTACACAGGACTTGATTCTTTGGTGTTACACAGGACTTGATTCTTTGGTGTAACACAGGACTTGATTCTTTGGTGTAACACAGGATTTGATTCTTTGGTGTAACACGGGATTTGGTTCTTTGGTGTTACACAGGATTTGATTCTTTGGTGTTACACAGGATTTGATTCTTTGGTGTTACACAGGACTTTATTCTTTGGTGTAACACAGGATTTGATTCTTTGGTGTTACACAGGATTTGATTCTTTGGTGTAACACAGGACTTGATTCTTTGGTGTAACACAGGACTTGATTCTTTGGTGTTACACAGGACTTGATTCTTTGGTGTTACACAGGACTTGATTCTTTGGTGTTACACAGGACTTGATTCTTTGGTGTTACACAGGCTTTGATTCTTTGGTGTAACACAGGACTTGATTCTTTGGTGTAACACAGGACTTGATTCTTTGGTGTAACACAGGACTTGATTCTTTGGTATAACACAGGACTTGATTCTTTGGTGTTACACAGGATTTGATTCTTTGGTGTTACACAGGATTTGATTCTTTGGTGTAACACAGGATTTGATTCTTTGGTGTAACACAGGACTTGATTCTTTGGTGTAACACAGGACTTGATTCTTTGGTATAACACAGGACTTGATTCTTTGGTGTTACACAGGATTTGATTCTTTGGTGTTACACAGGACTTGATTTTTTGGTGTAACACAGGACTTGATTCTTTGGTGTAACACAGAACTTGATTCTTTGGATTGGTAACACAGGACTTGATTCTTTGGTGTTACACAGGACTTGATTCTTTGGTGTAACACAGGACTTGATTCTTTGGTGTAACACAGGACTTGATTCTTTGGTGTAACACAGAACTTGATTCTTTGGTGTAACACAGGACTTGATTCTTTGGTGTAACACAGGACTTGATTCTTTGGTGTTACACAGGACTTGATTCTTTGGTGTTACACAGAACTTGATTCTTTGGTGTTACACAGGACTTGATTCTTTAGTGTAACACAGGACTTGATTCTTTGGTATAACACAGGACTTGATTCTTTGGTGTTACACAGGATTTGATTCTTTGGTGTAACACAGGACTTGATTCTTTGGTGTAACACAGGACTTGATTCTTTGGTGTAACACAGGATTTGATTCTTTGGTGTAACACAGGATTTGATTCTTTGGTGTAACACAGGACTTGATTCTTTAGTGTATACACAGGACTTGATTCTTTGGTATAACACAGGACTTGATTCTTTGGTGTTACACAGGATTTGATTCTTTGGTGTAACACAGGACTTGATTCTTTGGTGTAACACAGGACTTGATTCTTTGGTGTAACACAGGATTTGATTCTTTGGTGTAACACAGGACTTGATTCTTTGGTGTAACACAGGACTTGATTCTTTAGTGTAACACAGGACTTGATTCTTTGGTGTAACACAGGACTTGATTCTTTGGTGTAACACAGGACTTGATTCTTTGGTGTAACACAGGACTTGATTCTTTGGTGTAACACAGGACTTGATTCTTTAGTGTAACACAGGACTTGATTCTTTGGTGTAACACAGGACTTGATTCTTTGGTATACCACATGACTTGATTCTTTAGGCCCGTCCTCAAACGCGGCCAGATTGCTTCTCATTTTGAGGGTAGGCGAGCCAAGCGCGGCCCCTTACAAGCCATTTCTTTGGAAATTTATGAGGTTGGCCCGTTTCAGCACTATATATATATATATTTTTTTTTTGTGTGTGTGTGTGTAATGTCGTTCACCTTTATACTACCCAACCTTCCTTACTTCTAGTCCATCCTTTTCTCCCTCCCATTTCTACACCCACTTATGTTAACCTCTTCATCCTACTTTTTTTTCCCTGCACTCATAGCATTAAAAACATAAGAACATAAGAAAATAAGGAAGCTACAAGAGGCCGTGAGACATACACGTGATAGTTCCTGTTACTTAACTTAACCATACCTACCTTTCATCCCCATCCATGAGACCATCCAGCCTCCTTGTAAAGCTCCTTATTGACTCTTCACTAACTAACTAACGACTGAGTCCATTCCAATAATTTACCACCCTATTTATGAACCAGTTTTTACCTATTTTCTTTTTAAATCTACATTCACCCTCCGCGGCCGCCACCCTCGCTTCCCCCACGCCCACAGTGTTGGCCTCGACCCCTGTGCGCGACTGGCCCTGGTGTTGCCTGACAGGGATAAAAGAGAGCGTGACAAGTGGTGGCAGGGAGGTGGTAGTTGTGGACATTGAAAATAGCCACACTGAGCAAGAAACAATGAAATATAGTAAGCAATTGAAAAAAAAGATATATTATTTCATGTCAAGGTTTCTTTTAATATGATAAAAGCTATGATATTTATTATGTGTGAAATTCATGAGTATTGTTTTTTGGTATCTTATTGCTGTATCAAATATTTCGTTTGAGTACATGTGCTATAAAATTATCGTTTATGTATACTTCTTGCTCATGATTGATAAATATGTATCGTCTTAGTAACTTCTATCATGACGAACTCTCAGCAATACCATGAACCATGATAACAGTTGTCCTCATTGATTTCTAAGACAAAGGCCGGGTATGGTACGTGAGAAAGTGGTGCGTCAACAGGCTTTGATTATAACCCTTGTATGTGAAAATCTCCGCCGACATTCCCAGGTATAAATCACGCCATTAACTCAAATACGGGTAACATGAAGGTCCAGGGCTCGTATCAACACATGTAACTAACGCCTCTAAACACGTAAGGCGCAAAATAATGAAGGCTAACACAAAATCCGTTCATGATTGAGGTCCCATATATTATTCCATTGTTTGAAGACGAGTTTTAGGAAAAGAAGCCATCATTCCTTTTGTCCTTGGTGCTCCTTTGATAGTGTGATGAATGGATATTAAGAAGAAACAAAGCCCTTACATCTGAATAAACCCACACCAAGTCACCTCGATAACAGATGCTCAAGGAAGGTACGAATAAGTCGGCTTAAAAAGTGAGAACATTTATTGCGATCGCCATATCATCATTAATTATCAGCCAGGAACATGACAAACCACACTACAACACAGGTAGTACCAGTTCCAGTTGACGGATAACAATTGTCTGCATTAACAACCTGCTGTAAACAAGTATAAGCTGTGAATAGGGAACAAACTCTAAAAATAGGAACCCTTGGCATCATCACTGCTTATACAAAATGCACCTTTTCAGCACCCTCTCCCCTGCCTCCCCTCCTCCGTAACTCCCTCCCTAAGCGTCGCCAATCTCCATAGCAAAGAGGTTACTATCAAATTACTCGCCACCCCGTCTCTTGCCCTGATTTCATTTGCCTGAATATTGATGAACAACATTACCTTTAAGACTCTTTTTCCACCGCGAGCTGCGAGGACCCGCGGGGGGGGCACAAGGGGAGACGAAAGAAAATATAGTAAAGAAGAAAGAACGAAGGGAGGAAGCGAGAAAAAAAACGGGAAAGAAAAGAAGAAGAAGGTGGAGTTTGGTCATTTGGTTGAAACTGTTGCTTGAAATTTGATATTTTTGATACTGCCATAGTTATTTTTGTTATTAATGTTGTTACTATTATCGTATTTTTCTTATTAATGTTGGTTGTGGTAGGAGGTTTGTTAATATACCGTATTTTTTACAATGAGGCATCTCTCTCTCTTTCTCTCTGTCTCTGTCTCTGTCTCTGTCTCTGTCTCTCTCTCTCTCTCTCTCTCTCTCTCTCTCTCTCTCTCTCTCTCTCTCTCTCTCTCCTCTTCTCTCTCTCTCTCTCTCTCTCTCTTCTCCTCTCTCTTCTCTCTCTCTCTCTCTCTCTCTCTCTCTCTCTCTCTCTCCTCTCTCTCTCTCTCTTCTCTTCCCTCTTACCTTCCTTCCTGCTTCCCTTCTCATTTCTATTTTTTATTCCTTATTGCATTCCTTCCATCGATTTCCTTCCTCCATCACATCTCCATCTCTTCTCTCATCCTTCTTCCTTACCTCGTCCTCCTCCTCCTCCTCCTCCTCCTCTCCTCCCTCCTCCTCCCCCCTCCTCCCTCCTCTCTCTCCTCCTCCTCTCCCTCTCTCTCTCCTCCTCCTTACATATATTGCTCTCGTATTCCTTCAGTTCATTTTTTCCAATTTGTAGTTTCGCAGTTTCATCGTCATTATATATTATTTTTTAGCATCGTCACATTCATTTATCATGTTCTTCTTATTCTACTACATTTTCTCTTCTTCTTTTTATTTGATTTTGCGTCGCCTTTTGTTTTATCTTTTTCTACCTCCTCCTCCTCCTCCTCCTCCTCCTCTCTTCTTCTTCTTCCAACCTCACGTTCATAAAGTCGAGGCAACGTCATCTAACTTTACGATACTGCGCTCTACGGTCGTTGAAGGTTATCGTAAACTATTTAATCACTTCGGTATGAAAGTTTCTTCAGTCGTGTCTAAAGAAAATTCTCGTTGATTATTGTTTGTAGAGGTTTTTTTTATGTCTCTCCCTCGTTTGATTAATATTTTTGTGTACCAAGTGTAGTGATTTTTTACATTTTATTTACATTACATTTTCTAGTTGCAGATTTGAAATGTTTTGTTTAAGGTTTGTTCATATACTTGTGCATGTAATCAATGTAAAAAGCTATATCATATTTAATCAGTTCATGCATTTCTAGTTTATGTTAGTACTTAGTGACTGTTGGGTAAGAGTGTCAGTCAATGCGTGGAAACGTGCTGCTAAATCAGTGTATATATATATGTCAATAAAACGTTTCATACATTGATTGTGAATATATGGCGAGCACCGACCACTCAACACACAGTATGAATGGTAATCGGGCAGCATTGCAAACACGTCAACTCATGTACCACTTTTCGCACCTCACTGAGTGGTAT
The DNA here is from genome assembly GCA_016584305.1 of Chionoecetes opilio. NCBI lineage: Eukaryota > Metazoa > Arthropoda > Malacostraca > Decapoda > Majidae > Chionoecetes > Chionoecetes opilio. The sequence continues at coordinate 467,304 of JACEEZ010005970.1, forward strand.
AAAACTTCTCACGTCCCACACATTAGCAGCATGTATCATTCTGCGGCTTAATTGAAAGGAGATGTAGTCAGATGAAAGATAATCCTTAAACAGGTGGTACTGTGAATACATCAACCCCTTCGCGCCCAGATCTTTCCTTTGCCATTAAAAAATCGTCTGTTGTTGATAGCCATAAAATTACTAAAGGTAACTTAATATACCAAATTAGCTAGTGGACAAGGATACTAAACAGGTCATAGGTATAAAATATTGCATATATACATTGAATTCGTCTAATGTACCCAAATTACCAATGGAAATTACGTTCTGGGACTCAAGGAGTTAAAAGACAGTGTGCTTACCAAGGTGTATAGTCCGTATGAGTCTTTCCGTTTCTTCCTTGATCTTCTGTAGCACTCTTTTCTTTGCCTTTCCCTCTTGTCATTCCCCCATCATGCCTTCGTTTTCCCATCACCCCCATTCTTTCTCCCTTCATTTCTCCCTCTTACCATCGGAGAAACCATGAAAGCACTCGTGAATCCAAAACAAATTTCAATCCCTGAATTTATATGGCGCAAGGAATTTTTATGCGTGCTCCCCTTTGGCTTGAGTTAGTGTCTTCTCAGTAGAGGCGCGATTTTATGTGTAGAATTTTACGGCAATGTCTTGATGCATCAGCGTTTATTGCAAATGGAAGTTGGACAGTTGCTATACTTGCATTGTTAGGACGTCATTGTAGACAAACTTGTATTGTGTATTTGTCTATATGAGGGATTTTATCATAATTATAAGGTTTTTAGTTGTACCTGTAAGACAAATACTTAAAAATCTCAAGTTACAGTTTCCACTTCTTTCGTCTTCCTGGTTATAAACAAGAGTGTTCTCCGTCGCCATCTCTCGTTAATCCAAGCATTCACATCCTCGGTGTAACTCTTTGATGTATCATATATCCTAATGTCATCACTCGTTGCTATGATGGCTAGGACAACAAAGTGTTTCTCGCCCACCTGTAAGCGCGGACGTCTCGCATCAGGAACGTTTGCCTTAATTTGTTTTCGCGTGGATCATTTTGTACGAGGTCTGACGTCAATTTATCACATGTGTCGGCGGCGAGGTGTCGGGGGGAAGGAGAGAGACGGAAATACCGCGAAACCTGGCTGGTGACTCCCGTAGAATGAAACCTTTGCAACAGTAATTGATTTGTTGTTCGCGACGGGTAAGATGCAGAAATATTTGGTCTTGTATCGCATTTGGGATTATGACATCTTCTTGCCTTCTACTTTGTGTTCAGCGCTCATTACCAAGATGATTTGATTATTGTCTTAGATTTTATGATTTCATTAGTGTGATGTTATAGACAAGCACTTGAATGTTTGTTGTAGTAAAGACATGCTAGTCAATATTATGAGAATATTACAATTTTCGAAGACTACTGAAGAAATCAAGAGCAAAAGCAGTGACACAAAAAATAAGACGCAAGAACAGTAACAAATAATAACATTGACGCTAATAAACAACAACTACAATAACAGTTTCTACTACCGCCGCATATTATCGTAGCAGCAGCAGCAGCAGTACTAATAGTAAAAACACCTATTACAACACTTAATAACCATAAGTCACAGCGTAAAAACATACAAAAGCAGCAAAATGAGAAGAAGAAAAACTAATTCTGTTCACATCGCTAAACCATCAAAATGTTGTAACTGTGTTCATAAAAATGGGTTTCACGTTGCCCATCGGAACTAAAGGTTTCAGGAACTTGTAACTTTGATGAAGAGTGACAATATATGACTGAGACTCGTATTGCTAAGGGGATGAGCTTGTTTTCCCTGTTTGTTGTATGTGAACTTTTGACAGTTTATTAATTTGGTTCCTCGGTTGGCTGGCTGGTTGTTAGTGAGTTTATTTGTGTGTGTTGTGTATCCTTTCGTGTTCGTTATTATGTTGCGTTGTTTGCAATTAATGTGTGTGTGTGTGTGTGTGTGTGTGTGTGTGTGTGTGTTGTGTGTGCGTGTGTGTGCGTGCGTGCGTGTGTGTGTGTATGTGTGTGTGTGTGTGTGTTAAGGAAACAAAGTAAAAGACACAAGATTTTATGCCAATCCTAGACGTGAAGGCGCCATGGAAGAGAGAAAAAAAAGAGAGAGGGAGAGAGATAGAAAAAAAAGAGAGAGAGAAAGAGAGACAGACAGGTAGACAGACATACACTAACGGACAGACAGTTGCAAAAATACAGACAGACGGGTGGTATATATCGCATTCTACCATTTGCTCTTTTTATTTTTTTCTTATCCTCCGTTCCTCCCGCTGCATCCCTCCCTTCTTCCTCCCTCCACCCAATGTTCAATCGAAACTAAATTTTTTCCACAAAACTAACTAATCCTCTCTCTCTCTTTCTCTCTCTCTCTCTCTGTCTCTCTCTCTCTCTCTCTCTCTCTCTCTCTCTCTCTCTCTCTCTCTCTCCTCTCTCTCTCCTCTCTTCTCTCTGCTCTCTCTCTCTTCTCTCTCTCTCTCTCTCTCTCTCTCTCTCTCTCTCTCTCTCTCTCTCTCTCTCTCTCTCTCTCTCTCTCTCTCTCTCTCTCTCTCTCTCTCTCTCTCTCTCTCTCTCTCTCTCTCTCTCTCTCTCTCTCTCTCAGTACTTGTATCAGGCCTCGGTTACTTCTTTCCATGGACTCCTAAGTTATTATTTCAGGTGAGGGAAACAGGTACCCAAAATCTCTCCTTCTTCTTTCTAGTCTCTTCCACGCCTGACTTCTTTATGATAATCACATAATTTCTCATTCCTGAAGAATATATGATTAAGCCACTTTCCTTCCCGTAGGTATAATTTTTCTTGAAATAATATTTGAGGATGGTGAAATCTGCAAAATTCAAATAAAAACAAAGTAACGTCAATTCTTTTCTTTATATATATTTTTTTTCATGTCGCTTCGCTTTTTCATATGCCGTTTTAAAAAATGCAGAAAAATATGAAAAGATGTGTGTTTTTTATTCGTTTTGCATTCCGGCAAATATTGTTTTTTCAGTTTTTATTTATTTTTCAGAGGCGGCCTTTTGACATTGGACTGCTCGCTTCACCCAAGTGTAAAAAAATGTAGAAGGTGGTGCATACCATATATAGTATATGTTATATATATATATATATATATATATATATATATATATATATATATATATATATATATTATATATATATATATATATATATATATATATATATATATATATATATATATATATATATATATATATATATATATATATATATATATATATATATATATATATATATATATATATATATATATATATATATATATATATACACACATAGTGGTAAGAAATAAGTATGTTATATCGATATGTGTGCATGTGCCTAAGAAAAACATCTTGTTAATAATCAGACAGTATTGAACAGCTCGTTGACAATGTTGAGCAGCTCGTACGACACCTGACTGACATGGTAACTGTAATGAACAATGTACTTACTGTAATACATTTCCACTTCTTATAACAAATTCACTCGCATCGAATATTGGCAGATTATGTTGGTGTATAATTAGTTTTTAGCCAAACGTTCACGGCTGGTTGTGTGTTATCATTACGCAGTTATTATCACGTGTTATTATCATCATCATCATCATCATCATCATCATCTCCGCCATTCCCTCACCACTAGCACCGTCATTCCACCTCCGCTAATCACCATTCTCACGCCCACAATGATACTGCGGGTCACGTGTGCGTAGTAAATAAATGAAGTCATTAAGACTGCAAAACCCCTATTTGTTAGATACTTAATCATAGACGGAGAAATATATTTTATGAATTAATGTTTTCAATGTGGATTTCTTTGGCTGTTTTATTTAGCGTTTTGTGATATAATTTTTCTGTGGTTTTTGAGATCATGGAGGTCTTGATTTAATTAGGAAAATAAACTATGTTATTCGAGACGACCGTATGTTTCACACTTGGGCTCTGCAGTTATATTATTCAGAACATAAGAACGTAAGAAAATAAGGAAGCTACAAGAGGCCGCGAGACCTACACGAGGTAGTTCTTGTAACGATAATTATTGAACGAGCTGAGAATGTAGTTATGAGGGCAGTGGGCGAGGGAAAAAATGACTTCATTGTGTTAATGGAACGGAAGGGCAGCTGAGTGCACTGTTCTGTGATCGTTTCTGTAAGCATTCATATTTTTTCATCATTTTTGTGCGTTTCATTTTGTTATATATGTGCACTTAGGTGTAAATATACAATGTTTTTTATAATATATTTTCCATTCTAATTTACGTGTGTACATGAAAATATGTGCTTTTATACTCTATGTAAAAAGTTTCATAGGAAGCAATTCTGAATTATGAGAAAAATGGTCTCTTTTAGTTAACACGGAGCTCCGGCCGTTGCCAGTAAAAGTTGGGTTAGAATAATGTGTTAAAAAAATTCCTGTTAATATTTCTACTCTACTCACTTTGTTTCTTTTGCGAATAATACCGCGAAGAAAAAATAATGAGTTTTCATTAATGTGTGGTGAAGGCAGTTGTATGATCTTTATTAAGAGTATAGTAGTGGGCGTTAACTGTGTTGGATTTTTTTTTCTTTCTCTCTCTTTCTCTCTCTCTCTTTTTTTTTTTCTCTCTCTCTCTCTCTCTCTCTCTCTCTCTCTCTCTCTCTCTCTCTCTCTCTCTCTCTCTCTCTCTTCTCTCTCTCTCTCTCTCTCTCTCCTCTCTCTCTCTCTCTCTCTCTCTCTCTCTCTCTCTCTCTCTCCTCTCTCTCTCTCTCTCTCTCTCTCTCTCTCTCTCTCTCTTTTTTCCTCTCTTTTTTCTCTCTCTTTTTTTTCTCTCTCTCTGGTGTACCTATAGAACATTCGCAAAACAAAATCTTGAAACTCGTGCAACATGTAAAACAATAACAATGTGTGCGTGGCTTCTGATAGGTCACAGCCCGTGTCAGGTGGTGGGGCAGGGGATGATCTAGCCTTGCAGGGTGGTGTGCGGGGAATCAGTAGCTGAGGTGTAAGGGAATCAGCAGTCGTCAGGTGGTCAGTGCGGCGTCAATAAGGAGCTTTAACCCCTTCACGCCCAGATCTTTCCTTTGCTATATAAAATCGTCTGCTGTTAGCCATAAAATTACGAAAAGTAACTGAATATACCAAATTATCTAGTGGACAAGGATACTAAACAGGTCATATCTATAAAACATTGCTTATATTCACTAAAAATCGTTTAATGGTACCCAAATTACAATGGAAATTACGTTCTGGGTCTCAAGGGTTTAAAAGGAGGCTAGATAAATTAATGGATGGTGATGAAAAGTGGATATAGGTAGTGTTAAGTAACAGGAACTACCACGTGTAGGTCTCACGGCCTCTTGTAGCTTCCCTATTTTCTTGTGTTCTTATGTTCTGAGGTGTGCTGGACGCCAAGGTACGATGGATCAGTGTAATTTTGTTGGGTCCACAAGATCCTAAAAGGAGCAGTTTCATAGCCTTGCCATCATAAATCGGCATCAGTTGCACATTTTTATGAGCGTATAAAGCCAGGGCATAGAAAACGACGGGTCATGTCACATTTACTGTTTCTCCTAAAAAGATACGACGGTCTTTTACGTGGGGAGAAGTCATTTGATATTGTGTTATTCATTACAGAGTGAGCCAGTCAAAAACGACACCTTCGCCTTGTTTTTGTTTTATTTTTCTGCCTCGTTTTCTTTCTATATATAAGAAATGTGGTAATACGCAGTAACCAGTACATATTATGACAACAATTATTGAAAACTGGTATAACTTATCGTCTCGTTCTCAGCTGAGTAATCGCAGTTTATCACATTAATATCACCTAGTTTATATTTTCTTGCTTAAATCATTTTCTTTTAGTAGAAGCTAATAACCACACACTTTACTTCATTATACTACTTAGCTGTTTGCGTTTATTATCAACTTTCTTTAATAGCTAAGGTTATTACTATAATTTGGTCTTTATTAAACTACTTACCTTAATAATAACAGTCGCTACTTTGCTGATTAAGTGCCACAACTTCTTAATGTCCGAGTTGAAACACTTGCACCGCCGGAGCCTTGGACAGCAGGGGTGAATGACCTACCTTGTCTTGAGCTACGACGGATGAGGTTAATTTGTGGATGTTCTTCGAGACTTACGATTCAACACAGGCGGGTTAGAAAGGTCCAGTCTTGTCCTGTCTCATTCACAGCCGCGCACGAGCAGTCAAAGTGTCCTGCAGGGCATGTTTCTCATGAGCCAGGGGTATATTTGTACAGAAAGGTCAACAGTTCACCAATTAACCTATTTCGAGCCACAGTATTGAGAACAGGGGAGGAAGGGAAGAGAGGCAGTCACATTCCCGGAGGCTTCATCACAGGCTGGTCATGGTCGGCACGGGAGGTCTCTGATTCGAAAACAAGCAGTGTATCACGCCGCGCGGTCTCACCTCCGAATCCTTAAATCTTGAATAATAGCGGCAGAGTCCTCGTCTCTGCAGATTTTGTTCTGCTGCACTGTAAATGTTTTCTACCGACCTTTTCTCTTTTTTCTGAGTAAGAGAAAGAGAAAAAGGGTATGCTCATATATATTTTTCTTTCTTTCTTTTCTCGTGGTATAAAATGAATCTAGTTGTTTTTTTCGGCTGTGTGAGGAACACTGGAAAATACACAAGATATATTTTTTCAACTCCTGGTGAGCAACAACCGCAGAGTTTTGTGGCTTTTTATTGGTCGCGGAGTGAGAGGGAGCGCGGCCTCCCTCCCCTTCCCTCTTTTATTTACCGACCAAGAGGGCGAAAAACTCATTATGACTTGTTTCAAGGCGGCCACGGCAAAGAAATAGTCTCTTAAGATAATTATATATTATATATATATATATATATATATATATATATATATATATATATATATATATATATATATATATATATATATATATATATATATATATATATATATATATATATATATATATATTATATCTATATCTATATTATGTATATATATATGTTATATATATATGTATATATATATATATATATATATATATTATTATATATATATATATATATATTATATATATGTGTGTGTGTGTGTGTGTGTGTGTGTGTGTGTGTGTGTCTGTGTGTGTGTGTGTGTGTGTGTGTGTGTGTCCAATATTTATATATGTTTTGCATCGTCACCAAATTTCCGAACTGTCAGGAGAAATTAACGCAGTAAACATAAATATAGCCTTTACAGGGAAATGAAATTGTCTATAACATATTTTGAAAGTAAATTGAAAATGAAATAATGAAAAATGGTTAGCAATTGATTTTTATTCAGACATTTGGTGAAAAAAATCATTAATACAAGTTGGCGCTCGCAAAACAAAAGGGGAAAAAATATTTTCTAGCTTGCAGCGGGAACACTCAGAGGCCGGGCGTATATACCGATTTTATTTTTGGCAAGAGATACACATAAAATGTTACTGCAGTTTTACGGCTGCAATAGACGGTAAAATATGTATATAGCGAGAAAGAGAAAGAAGATGTAACGTTTTTAATATGCTGAAGCAGAGGGGAAGTCGCTAAAAAGAGGCGGAAAATTTATATGCAGAAAGCCATTATAAGAGGGGAAAAAATCACCGCGATAATGAAGGAGAGTCTTTGCTGGCAGACCGGAGGCGACGCAGACCCTGAGACCACGCAGACCTATAGGGATGTCTGTCTGGATAA
>JACEEZ010005970.1:482500-510000 GCA_016584305.1 Chionoecetes opilio
TTAACAAGCTGAAATATCAGTTAAGAGGGAAAGAAAAGGAAATCAAGGTTAGTTTCGTATTTTTTCATGTTAACACTGACTTTTTTCCGTATCATTAGATGGGCCTTGAGAGCCACCATCAGTACGGAAAGATCGGCGACATAAAACACGCCTCGTAAGGAACTAATGGTTTTATGTCGGTCATTTAAGGAGATGCGGTTGGACACACTACGATGAAAAAAGCTCCTCGTAGGCCACTTGAGAGGAGGCGTTCGGTAGCCATTGTGGTTTGGAGGTAACACAAAAGAGCTTCAAAAGAATACAGGTCTGGGGGACGAACAGCAACGTGCAATTTTTTACTTCCATAGACCGGATTCTTTCGCGAAGAGGAAACACTTGAGGAAATGAGCCCTCCATTCCCTGCTTATTATGGGGCCGAGTAATGTCGTTCCTCTTCTTCAATCCTGCCGCACTAATGCTACGGAAATATTTGTATCGGTTAAATAATTTCCACTGAGAGTACATATAATTTTGATGCAGAATAATACTTGTTTATCAGCATACATATAGTTTATTTAATGTTCTGTATTTTCTGTGTTGTGGCCACGATTGTTCCGCGACGCTGCGTCCTCTCTCATGATCAGCCGCGCGTCACCATCACGTACAGGGCCACATTCCTTTATAACACTTCGTTGAGTTTTAGCATTAACCTCCATTAACAATAAAAGTAACATCTCTAAATGGTTACCTTTCATAAAAAATAGATTCAAAACACTGTAAACTCGAATCTTTTACACAGTCCTGTATGTCCTGTAGTTGACCCTCTTCTAAAAGTTCATCCTGCGAAGATTTTTAATACCGAGGCTAAATGTCACCAATTATTTAGTTATTGAGTATAAAAATGACGTGTTTACGACCTTTAACTGTGCTGGTTACGGGGCCAACATGCGAGTCCCGGCCAATAACAGCAGCCGACCCACAGCTTCTGCTCGCCCTGTGTCGCGATATCACCGAGGTAATGCCCAGGATAACTCTGCGATAGTTGCCAGGGGAAGGCTCTGTTGCTGTTCAGGCCAGGGGAGCATAAGGGTGTTCTGGGCAACAAAAACGCTAAATGTTGACACCCTCGGCGATTAGATTGTAAGAACATCCTCTTTCTCCTCGACAATCCATGTGATATTTTGTTTTTGCATCCATATCATGCCTGTCTCCCTTCCTTTATTCTGTTATTAAAAATGTTTACATAAAAGAAAATGTTGGAAACTTGCCGGGACTGACAGGATAGCAAAAATTTCATCCCTTTTTGGGTGCAATGTTCAGGATTCTCGGAAAAATTGAGATTATGTTATATTTTGGAATCAATTATTGATATTTACATTATACCTTAGCTTCAAGTGTGTGTGTATGTGTGTGTGTGTGTGTGTGTGTGTGTGTGTGTGTGTGTGTGTGTGTGTGTGTGTGTGTGTGTGTGTGTGTGTGTGTGTGTGTGTGTGTGTGTGTTTATTCATCATTGTTTAATTGGTTTACTGCAACACACACACACACACACACACACACACACACACACACAACACACACACACACACACACACCACACACCACACACACACACACACACACACACACACACACACACACACACACACACACACACACACGAGTCACCCTTCGAGTCACCTCTGGACGCCACGGATGACTGACTCGCCGCCTTGAGTCAGGAGCAGCATAGTGCTAAGCCAAAAGGGACATTGATGACATACTATTAGAGGATATGCTTGAGAGCCATCACTTCATAGCTTCTGATACCAAGACCCTCAATTCGTGCACTAAAAGAAGAGTAGGAAGAAGAAGCGAATAAGAAAAAGAAGAGAAAGAAAGAGGAGTAGTAGGAAGAGAGGTAACAAAAATTTCTGGTTTCTTAATGTCGCAACTGAACACCTTATTGTCCGAGGAATTGTATCGTGTCTCGTAATAAGAACACTTACCGAGACCTGGGACCTTGGCATTCTAGGACAAGAGGATGTGTCATTATGTTATGATTCATTTTTTATAAGTTTAGTGTGAATGAGGTGGTCGTTGTGCAATAAAACAAAAAGAAATATGACGGTGTATAAAAAAAAAGGCCTCTGTCGTGTAGAATGGAAGTCATGCGAGAAGAGATAATGAAGAGAATGAACCAGAAATATTATTTGAAAATATACAACTATGAGACTAACGTAAAAGCTAAAGCCAGCATATGAAATCATAAACACAAGAAAAAGATGTAAAATATGCAGAGAAAGAAGGTAAACGTGAAAGCTGAAACAACTGCGTCACAAAAGTTTTTTTTTACGGAGGAAAGTATAGGAAAAGTATATAGAAACATAAGATACATGTTTTTGCATAAATACATAGGCGCTTGCATGCATACATACATTTATACATGCATACATACATACGCACTAATTCAGAGAAGGAGACACAGGAACAGACAGGGGCAGGCTAGCAAGAACTCGGCAAGGAAGAAGAAACTGACAATTTCCTGAAAATACATACAAGAAGGAAAATTATGTGTGCCTGAGAGAGAGAGAGAGAGAGAGAGAGAGAGAGAGAGAGAGAGAGAGAGAGAGAGAGAGAGAGAGAGAGAGAGAGAGAGAGAGAGAGAGAGAGAAAGGCAGAAACAGAAGGCAGGGGCAGAAACAGAGACAGAGAGACAGCAAGCGGGGACGGGAGGGAGAGAGGGATGAGTACATGGGCTTCTGGTTTTACGTGAGGCAATTACGGCCAATAAGTAGCGTTCTTGTAGCCTTGGCCACGTCTGCTGAGCCATCGGCATGCGCCATCGTTCTGGTATGTTAACTTGGCAGCCTGTGTTAACTTAGGAATGCTAGCAGAGTCTAAAGAGAGAGAGAGAGAGAGAGAGAGAGAGAGAGAGAGAGAGAGAGAGAGAGAGAGAGAGAGAGAGAGAGAGAGAGAGAGAGAGAGAGAGAGAGAGAGAGAGAGAGAGAGAGAGAGAGAATGGAAAAAAAACCACAAGGACACATTGCATTGTTATTCTTAATGAAGTATGTGTGCACGTACTTCTAAAAGATTTATTTCAGTCATTTGCCGAAGAGGCCCACACGCTGATGTATATTCACTTCACAGAGGGAGAGTTCATGCGGCGTGGTGGGTCGCAGTCGGGCTCATATATAATAAAATTAAAGTTTTCACGTCGTCCGTTCAAATTTACAAGGCAATTATGGTACCCAGTTCTCATAATGCCTGTTGCCTTTGCTACAAGAAGCTAGACAGTATTACGTTGAGCAAGGGATGAGATACGAGGGAATGGTCGTGGAGGAGCTCTTCAAGACGTCCTCAGTGATAGGTATCAGAAGCAAGTGTTAAGTAGAAGGGCGGACGAACGAGGTGCTAATGATATGCATCTCCAATAGGTCAAAGGTCGTTTTGTAAATAACAAAGTGCGTCAGGTTAACATCCGATTTGGTGTGTTGGCATTTTGTGGCCTTAATACTGGTAAAATATTCGCTTATTTTCGTGTTTATTTCCGTATACAAATTGGAGTTGTTTTTTCCTGTCATGTTTATCGTTGTTTTCTTCCTGTTAGTATTTTCGTGCAAGTTGTTCGCTGGTGAGAGAGTTTATTTGATTCTTGTCTGCGGTGATTTCTGCTTGATAAACATCCACTTTGCATCCTGTGAGGGGAAATAAGACCTTTTATGTTGTCACTTCTGCATGATGGTTGCAATATGCAATGACTGGCTTCGTAGCTTCACCTTGGGGGCAAAAGCTACTGGGTACACTTGCATGGGGTTATTCAAGTTAGCCTTCATTTTCCACACAAATTTCCCACTTTACTACTATCATCTTTCTTGTTTCGTTTCATTCGAGTCTCCGTTTTGTTGCCCCGACTCACCTCTTCCAAATACACACATTGTCAATTATTTCCATCCTGTGACTCCCTCTTCCCCTTCTCCACCCTCCCATCCTCCTTCCTCTCCCTATCTCCATTCCTCACCCCCCCATCTTGCTCCTTCTCCTCCTATCTCTCTTCCTTCCTTCTGTTCTTACACCCACGCGCTTGATTGAACAGGTGAGAAATGCTTTGTTATGGTTCAAGAGCTTTCACCTGGTAGCGAGGCAGCCCAGTAGACCGGTTTTGCAGTATCTCGCTTTTATTTTATTGTATATGTCCTCAACGTCCTTCGATTTCCCTCTATGTACTTCCTTGCTTTGACCGCAGGATAATTACATTTTTTTATTAGTCTTCTTCCCCTTTATTTGATTGCATTTCACTTCATCGAATAAGAGGGTAGATCTTGACGCAGAGGTGAGGGAGAGAAACTAAAACTGTTGTCCATGAATAGTAGAAAGATGTTTTTTGATATTGCATTAGTTTGCGTAGTTTGTGTATGCGTGTGTGTGCGTGCGTCCAGGGGTGAACGTAGTATGTGTATGGGCATGATTATACACTGAAGCAATTGAAGATTAGTATACGTGTGAGTGCGTGTGTGTATGTGGGGCAGGCAGCAGCAGTCATCAAGCTTGTGCCACCGACAATAACCATAAATTCTTAGTTCACCGCGCAAGAAACTCGATTGTTCTTTTTGGAAATGTTTTTATGCCCGGCGAAATGACGATGTTCCGGCGGTCGCCTGGCCCCGCAGTGCTCCCTGTAAACGGCTCGCACTGCCTCGCTTTGCCGCGTCTCAGACCCACACGGTCACCGACCTCATTCTTTCACCCTTGTTTCACGCCAACGACAGTCTTACAGTGATTCCTTTTCCTTCCCTTCCTTTCGCCTTTATACATTAACTACCTCTACTTACACCCTCCAACGGAACCATAAAATGCACATTCCGCTTCTCATTTCACGGAACACTTTGGCCGCTAAGAGGGTAATACTCCTTCCTTCATGGCATCACGGTACTTCCTCCTGGCACTCCCGCCCATCACTCACTCAGTGCCGGGTCATGCAGAACTTGAAGCTGCGTTTCTGTTAACACTCTATCTGACCTCTGCTATCACCTGTATTTTCAAGCCACGTTAGAAATGCGACTTTCTGTCATCTTCCATTGCAATCAAAGAGTATCTTCGAAACTCACTTCCCGTAGGAGTTTCAGCCTTCTGTCGTAACTCTCCAAGGGTTGTCGCCAAGAGTGGGCTTCTAATATGTGAGGTAAATAATTTTGCGCCTTGAAGTGGAATCTAATCACCCTCCAGCTCGGTCCTTTAGATGTGACCGGCCGCCGAGTGAGACAGGACTCGCCGCTCCCTCTGCTCCCCTAGCCCGACGGGGGGACGGTCTTGCATCACGCTCGGTCGCCGTCTTGTTCTTCATTTCGGCAATATGTACCTGGTCCCGCGCGACTGTCGGTTACCACAAATTATGAAGGCAAAAAGAGCTCTCCCCCAAGCACCCTTATAGGACCGGAGACACGTTCGAGCAAAGAGAGTAAAAGGTAGAAGGCGAAACGTAAGAGAACCTGATAAAATATAACATAAGACACATAGATAAAAACTTGGTATGAAGACCACGTAAAAAAAATGAAACAAAATACTTTGGAAGTAAAAAGGTGACTTTGGTGGGAAAAAAGAGCTTAAAAAAAAGTGAAATCGGACAGGTTTCAAAGGAGAAAGGAAAAGAGCAAAGAAGAAAGTCGAGAAAAGTTAATCATCATTTTGTCACACACTTTGGTGAGACTTGAGAGAGAGAGAGAGAGAGAGAGAGAGAGAGAGAGAGAGAGAGAGAGAGAGAGAGAGAGAGAGAGAGAGAGAGAGAGAGAGAGAGAGAGAGAGAGAGAGAGAGAGAGAGAGAGAGAGAGCCATTCGTTCATTCGTTCAGTCAGTCAGTGCTCCTCCGACAAAATAGAGAGAATTCATATTTTCGCTTTAGCGCAAACAGAATTATTTAATTATTTTTCCCCCGTGAGAGGCAGGATATTCATTCGTTTAATTGGAAAATTCCGCCAATGGTGAGTGGTAAAGCCATGGACTGCCAAACCCTCCCAAGCCAAGTGTCCGAGCTGTCAGAGCGCCAGCTTTTATCAATACTCTGCTTTGATGAAATAATAATAGTATTTTCATAACCCCCCCTCGCCCCCCGTCCCTCAGAAAGGAACACTGATGACTCGTGTGGCCTGTGTTTCTTTGTGTCACTGGTGGTAGTGGTGGTGGTGGTAGTGTTGTTTCTCTCTTTTTGTCGAGTATCGTCAATATATCTTTGGATGTGCCCTTTGATTGAGAACGGTTTTGGTGTGTGTGTGTGTGTGTGTGTGTGTGTGTGTGTGTGTGTGTGTGTGTGTGTGTGTGTTGTGTGTGTGTGTGTGTGTGTGTGTGTGCGTGTGTGTGTGTGTGCGCGTAAACAAAAACACACACACAAGGCGGAGAGACTAGAGGGCGCAGGGGTGAGCCGATTTAAGTGTTATCTCAGATAGTCATCCCGAGCATGGAATCCGAGTCGTTGTTTTATGCGTGACAGAGGAGCAGAAATGCGTCCCTTCGTTACCGTGGAGGATGTTGGGGTGGAGGGATAGTTGAGTTGTCTTTGGGAGAGGACGACGAGGAGGAGGAGGAGCAAGGAGGAGGATGAAGACAAAGAGGAGAGGAGAAGGGGTCATAGTTTAGTACAAGGGAGACTAGGGAAAGGCTTAGAAAAAATAAACAAAGCAGTAGAGATGGATGAGAAATAGCGGCTCTAGAAAGGGAGAGGTAACTGTAGGTCCATGAGGAAAGGAGAAGGGTGGAAGGAAGCATGGCTGGAAAAAGGAGGAAAAGTGATGTTTGCATTCATTTTACTAACAAGTGCGAGGTAAATCCAGTAAATATACGAAAACTTATAACGTGGTGTTTATTGGACTGCGTTATGGAAAAAGTATGAAAGACGTTGCAGGAGTGGAGAGGGTAAAGGGATGTGAGACCAAGGCTGTAGTGAACAAAAGATTGGAAGAAGATATGTACAGTGCATGTAAGGTATGTGTTGCCTATACGTACTTATTATCGTGATCAGTAAATTTTCAAGGCATATGTATAATTCTTGATAACAGAAAACATCCTTCAACATTTGCACGTTCCATGATGCATTTCAGTCACGTTTCAATGGGATAAAAAAATATAATTATCTTTGTCGTGTATCATTAATGACAGAAACTCAACTAACATGTACACATATCTTGTAACATTGATTGAAAACAAGGTCATTAATGTCACCCGTCATCGTATTTGACCTTCACAATACTCACACGAGACTCGATTTCTTTTTTATTGAGACGGAGAGAGGGAATTGCATTAGTCAAGAGTTCTGTTTCCGCTCCATTAATTGTGATAGTAAGACTGTTGAGTGACGGTGATAAATAATAGTTGACAGCAGGAATCTCAGGTCTAGTAGTAAGTACTTGGGTAGCTCTGCAGAGGGTGGGTTGTCTGAAGAGGAAAGGCTGCGGTGGTGAACTCGGAACGTTGGCAATGCTCGATATGTTTCATCCATTAAGTGTATCTGATAAGACGAAATGGCAAGTGTTTTATCGCGTACTTTGTGATAACTGAATTGAGATCTGAATGTCAATCCTTCCATCTCTCAGTTCTTCCTTTTTTTTCCTTTTTTATATGGACATTCCTCGGCCTGTCGGTGTCTTCTTTATTATTGTCTAATTCCCTCAGCTTCTTCACACTCTTACCCACCATTCTCATTTCTTTATATGTATTCTTTCTTACTTTATCTCACTTAATTTGTCTGATTTTCTGCTTCATGCTTATTTAAAGAATACGTAAAATTCTGCACATCAACATTATCTCTCTCTTTATATTATTTATGTTTCATGTTTTCGTGACATCATAACTCCTCCTCCTCCTCGTCCCCCCCCTCCTCCTCCTCGTCGTCCTCCTACTACCCCTCCTCCTCCTCGTCGTCCTCCTCCTCCTCGTCGTCGTCGTCCTCCTCCTCCTCGTCGTCCTCCTCCTCCTCGTCGTCGTCGTCGTCCTCCTCCTCCTCCTCCTCCTCCTCCTCCTCCTCCTCCTCTCGTCGTCGTCGTCTCCTCCTCCTCCTCCTCGTCCTCCTCCTCCTCCTCCTCCTCCTCCTCCTCCTCCTCCTCCTCCTCCTCCTCCTCCTCCTCCTCCTCTTCCTCAAACTTTCAGAGGCAAAGAATCGCCTTTGTATCGCTCGCTTTAATTAGATGGATCAAAACGCATCTCTTGCTTCCCGAGACAACAGGCTCACGGGCGGCACAGGAATTTATGTGAAGAGCCTCAGGGATCCGCATGGCTTCCACCTCCGATTCTTTGCAGTGTATAGCATTGTTTGCATCCCGTGTGTGTGTGTGTGTGTGTGTGTGTGTGTGTGTGTGTGTGTGTGTGTGTGTGTGTCTAAAAGAGATGAATACGTGAAAGTTATGATCGACTTCCTACATCAAATGCCTTATTACCCAATTTTTTTGCGCTTGTGGAATGCATAACAGTCATAGCATTGCGTACTTATTGTTTTCTTAATCATATTTAACATTGATTTGGAATTTTCTTATCCAACGAAATGAATGTCAGTGATGATGTAGGTATTTGTACACTAGTATTGTTGTTGTTGTTGTTGTTGTTGTTGTTGTTGTTGTTGTTGTTGTTATTGTTAATAGTAACTGCTGTGATTCCGAGACAGTCATTAATATACAATATATAGAACACTTCGATTTGCTTTTATAAATTAATGTATTGTACGTACCTGGTGATTGGAGGTGAGGCCATGGAGACTGTGGTGGTTGCGTCAGGTGGCGTTCGAGACAACAGCGGCTCTTCAGGGCAGGATAAGACGTGGTGGTGATGGCTATGAAGTTACAGCAATTCTACTACAAGGGGCCTTATACTCTCTCTCTCTCTCTCTCCTCTCTCTCCTCTCTTCCTCTCGTCTGCTCTCTCTCTCTCTCTCTCTCTCTCTCTCTCTCTCTCTCTCTCTCTCTCTCCTTCTCTCTCTCTCTCTCTCTCTCTCTCTTCTCCTCTCTCTCCTCTCTCTCTCTCTCTCTCTCTCTCTCTCTCTCTCTCTCTCTCTCCTCTCCTCTCTCTCCTCTCTCTCTCTCTCTCTCTCTCCTCTCTCTCTCTCTCTCTCTCTCTCTCCTCTCTCTCTCTCCTCTCTCTCTCTCTCTCTCTCTGTTTTAATCATGGTTGAATAATTATAACAGTTCTGAATCCATACTGGTGTAAATTTTTACAGCGCACGGCATAAAGCAAGGCGAATGCACATGAAAATCTGAGTGAGGACAAAACTTCACTCCAAAACCGGCAATTCTCGTGAAGCTGTTTGAAAAAAAATTATACACATGTGTATTTAGTGAAATCCTACACCAATCTTTCGCTATATGCATTAAATAATTGTTGAACGGACGAACAAAATCACGAAATGTTGCAGAGAGCTAAACCTTTTAATCTTTTATCCGCTGTTTTATTTTATTACATGTATATAGAGATTTCAATACCCAATCACTCAGGGGCGCGTTGGGCTGCACGCCGGGCCCCGCCAGCCCAGGCGTGGCGGCGCGGCGCGACCTCAGGAGGGCTCAGTGGTGACCTCGACTTCATGTATATAGAGGCAGGGGCGTATCTATAGGGAAAGTAGAAGTGTAGTAGAAAGGAAGTAGAGGAAAGTAGAGACTGTAGAGGACAACGTTATATGTGTGTGTTTGTATGTCATGTACTTAAAAAACACCTTAATATAAATAGGTTTATAATCATCAGCTTTATTGGAGAGTAACATAGAGTATAGAAGTACATAGTATATAGAATACATAGCATATAGAGTACAATGTTTTGTATGCATGTGTGTGTTTATGTCATGTACTTGAAAGCACCCTAATAATAAGTACATAATAGTCATCAGTTTTATGGGAGTCGAAGTAAAAAGATGACCTGTTTTCAAATCATCTGAAAAGCCTCTCGGTTTTCTCTATTTCAATTTTTGTTCGCAGTTTTCCAAGAGCCAAGTTGTGGAATTAACCTGCACGAAAACTCAAAATTCGAAAAGGATGAATATTTGTATCCACATTCAGGAATAGTAATAAAAATGGAAAAAAAAAGCTCAGAGGAAAAGAAATACTCATATGTAGGGGTAAAAATGTTATTTACGTAAACGCATCAATAAAACCATATTGCTTCGTCTCAGATTTCTTTTATGTCAGCATCACGTCAATTAAATTACATGAAACAAATTGCGTTGTAGTTATTCTACAGTGAGGCTTATATTCTTTTATTCTTTCATTATCTAAGTTGAAACTGAGCCTCGTCCGCTACCACATGGAGCATTAAAAGGAGACTACATCATTTCATGGATGGGGATGAAAGGTGGATGTAGGTAGTGTTAAGTATCAGGAACTATCTCGTGTAGGTCCCTCGGCCTCTTGTAGCCTCCTTATTTTCTTATGTTCCTATGTACATGTGTTGGTAACGAGAAGTCTATTTTTTGGGAACATTATCTATATAAGACTTAATGACCGGGTAAAAGTGTTCCCTCAAGCCTTTTTCTTTACTGTTAATATTTCCTGCCGGGGAAGAGGCCGGTCACCGTGTCCTGGGCGCCGAGTAGCAGGTCTTTGTCCACTGGTGATGGCCTTGTCGAGCGCCACAGAGGCTTGCCTTTTTCATATCGCCTTTTACAAAATACCTCTGCATGGTGTGATGTTCAGAGGCCGGCGTTCTTAATTATGTTTTCTCTCGTAGTGGATCAACACAGTAGCATTTATAACAGTGAAATACACGCGCGCACACACACACACACACACACACACACACACACACCACACACACACACACACACACACACACACACACACACACACACACACACACCACACACACACACACAAAAAAAGAAGAGAGAGAGAGAGAGAGAGAGAGAGAGAGAGAGAGAGAGAGAGAGAGAGAGAGAGAGAGAGAGAGAGAGAGAGAGAGAGAGAGAGAGAGAGAGAGATCCAAATATAAACATGCAATATTATTTAAGCTTCCTGCCTTTGTTTTCGTGTTTAATCTCTATAAAAGAATGAGCTAATACAAAGTGATGGATAGAACAAATTGAATTGTAATAAAATAAATTGAGGTAATTCATTGGGGTCGTTTTGTATACTGAGATCCGTGTATTGTCAGTGGTCTTTGGCTTCATTAATCTCCTGTTTGTGCATCAGTGGCGATGAGGCACAGGCGAACATGTTACACGTTAGTTCAGAGCTGAATGGGTTTTTTTCCCCATCGTTTGTGTAATTTGCATGAGGTGGAACGAAAGTATTATGTTGAATGGTTTATATTTCGATATTTAATGTTAACTATACAATGCTTACTTGAAATGGAAAAGTTTAATCAAAGTGTTCATCAAGTTTTGTTCGTTCGTTTTTTGTTAGTGTTCCCTCAAAACAAGTTGTGCTACATCTTTCTCATCCGCGAAATTATCATCATTAAGCGCTATTCAAACTAACTTTTGGCATTGTACAAACACCAGCACATCAAAGCCACTAAACTCTGCTTTCCACACAATGCTTAGGTTACTCAAGTTGCCTTTAAAACAAACCTGAAGGCTTTAAATTATCATTATTGCAAGTTTTCCTTTCCATTCCTCCGTAACACCTGGTTATACACCCTCTCCTTTACCGTCCAAGTGAAGAGGGAGACCGACTACAGCGGGGAACAAGGGAAGGATTACAGGCCGGATTATGAAGCATGAATGCCTTGTAAAAGGATTTATTCAGGGGAAGACTTATGGCCGTCGACTCTTTAGATGAAGTGAAAAGAAGGTCAAAGTGGTACAGAGGCGGGAGGGACAAGGAAGAGAGAGAGAGAGAGAGAGAGAGAGAGAGAGAGAGAGAGAGAGAGAGAGAGAGAGAGAGAGAGAGAGAGAGAGAGAGAGAGAGAGAGAGAGAGAGAGAGAGAGAGAGAGAGAGAGAGAGAGAGAGAGAGAGAGAGTAATGCTGAAGGGGAAGCTGAAGATGAGGAATGAGGAGGGAGGTATATGAGAGAAAGGAAGAGAGAAAGAATAGGGAAGAGGGTGAGGGAGAGAAAGGGGATGGTAAAGTGCTATGAGGAGAAGGGACGGGAAAGATATAATGGCGTAAGGCAAATACTGGATCTCTGACTCCCTTCCTTCTTTCCTTCCTTCCTTGCCATGAAATCATATTGAACAATGTACACCTTGAAAGCAAATAAGAATATTTGACTTAATTTGATACTTATTAGGATGGTGTTGGTGACTTATATAAAGGAGGAGTACTATTTTTTTATCTGTAAAATCTGGCTATGCTTTGTTTTCAGTGGTGTGTCGTCTATAGCCGCATGGTCTAGGGAATAGGAGTTAGGGAGATGGATAGGAGGGATTGATGCGAGAAGCAGATGAGGGGAATGGATGATTGAGATGGACGAGGCCGAGGGAAGTCGTGGCAGTTTTTAGGGCGTAAAATTGGGCGTTGTTCTTCCTTTCTTGCAATAGGGAGCGAAAGGAGGATGCAGAGAACACGAGAGAGAAGCAAGCATGAACCTAGAATTCATGCAGGAAAATAATTGTGACTTATTATGGACCCTTAAGTGAAAAAAAAATGACAGTGTATAACAGTAAAATCAGTTAATAGTTCAGATGCTAAAAAAGGAAAGAGCTTATTACAATTAGAAAAAGTTTACACTGCACTGGATTCTATAAGGGAAAGAAAAAATACGAGGCAACATATTTTAACATTGCAAGGGAACTTTCGAGCCGCGAGCCAGAAGCCAAGAAGTTGCGTGCTGCCTTCACAAAGAGCTTCCGGCGTGTCACACCGTAATCAGCGGGGCAATCATGAACGTGCGTCACAGGGATGAGGACTGTTTATGCATCGTGTTCTAGTTTCACGAGGCGCCTCTCTAAGCCAAACGGTGGCGTATAAACCAACGTACACCATCCATTTTCATTTACGTAGCACAGGAGATGATTTTCCAATCCCTTCAGGAGCAGCGAAGGGTGTATTGTGAGGCATTAAGGAACCTATAATCGGACGAAAATGACGTGTGGTAGAGAGCGAAAGGCCGCGGTTAAATAACACTACTTGTTACCCATGACAAATGGGGGCCATTTGACATAGTTGTCTTTACCGAGCGTTTCACACCCAGACCCGGTATTATAGTGGAGGGCGGAGGGCGAGGCGAGACAAAGGTGAGACAGAGTTGCCTTCCAAGATGAATACGATAGTCAACGGCAACTCAGCGTGCTATCTGTTAACCAGCACGGGTATCACGAGGAGACTTAGATAATTAGCATTGAAACAAGGGGATTAAAATAGTTTACGTAGCATAATGTTGCATGTGAGGTGATTGAACCGTTTGTGTGTAGGGAGATAAGGAGCTGTGCAGGTTACAGGAAGGTTGCAGGACAGGAAGAGAACTCGACATATGGTTAGACAGGATGGTCGAGTGAAGGATGAAAAAGGCAAGCAGGTGAATAAAAAAAAGATGGCCCACCAGACAGGTCGACAATTAGACAGGTGGGTAGCCAGACGGGCACATCATTAGACAGGTGGGTAACCAGACAGGTGAAGTGGCATCAGTGATAACCTTGGCTGTTTACGTTGTCCTGCACATCCTCCCTGACGGATCATAATGAAGCACACTGGATATCACTGGGATTTACTCATTATAATTTCTGCAGTAATTAGAAGGAGCAGAACCATGAAGCATCTTGCCCTAACTACGCCCTCCCTACCGGGCAGAATCACTGTGATTAAATTAATATGCACTATAACTTACGTTAATGACCCTCACTATCATAAGGAAACTAGGAACAAAGTGATTAAGGCTTCATGAGGTTCCTGTCGGGAGAACAACAAGCCCCCGAGCCCTTGCACCGCCCCGGGAGGGTAGGGAGATAGGGGGAGGACAAGGGAGAGAGGGCGAGGCAAAACTAAACAACTGATAGGTATATGGAGGAGCTTGGCGGGATACATGAATACAAGGGTAGTTGTTTGCTAGACTATTTTGGTAGTCAACTAGTTTGGTAGACTAGTTTGGTAGCTATTTGGTAGTAAAGGTTTGGTAGTCTAGATTACGTGAAGTGTCTGTTGCATTGTGTGTGTGTGTATGTGTGTGATTTAAGAGATGTAAATGGTTACTCGCTGCGAAAGTTCAGCGTACTTTTGCCATTAACGTTTTATAAATTTGTAGATTTCCACCAAGGGATTATTTATAACAGAGAAAGATAGCATATTTTCGGTTTCTATCAGTAGCTACTTGAGCATATAAAGTTCATGAGTGCATTTGCAGGGATCAGGTTGTGTGCCCATGGAAGCTCTGAGTTCCTCCAAGCACCCCCGTGTAAACCTGATGTCACGTTGTCCCATGTTTACGAGCGTCGATGTGAGCGTTAAGTACTTGATCACACAGACGCTATTTGTGGTGCCTCGTAATGAACACTTCCGTCGAGTAACAGTGGGGATGATTTGGATGATTTGCCCAAAAATGACTTGACTCTCCCGTCACCCTCACAGAATAACAGAAAGTGTATCTTATTACCAGACGAGGCTGTATATATATGCCAAAGGAGACGAGTGGTTATTTTCCCTCATAAAACAAGAGGATCATTGCCCCCTACGTCACCCTCCCCATTACCCTCCTCCCCTGGCCGGAAAGAATTACCGAGGAAACCTGTCATTTCCCCGCCGCATCTTCCCCCGCCTCCCTCACCCCAACCGTGAGCTGCCTGTGAGCTAATTTTTGGTAATTGCATCTTTTTAATTGTGGGGTTGTGGCTGCGGGAGAGACGGGGATGCCGATGTTTGGAGGGCGCGACGTGGGGTGGAGAGGGAGGTGTCTTCTGCGTATAGCTAGTCTTCTTTCAGGTCTCGTGTATGTTCTTGCTAAGGGCGAGTGTGTGGGTTATGAGAGGTCAAGGGTTTGTGGGTGGTAGAAGAGGGGATAATTCTTCAGTTAGGGCCATCACTCAGTCTGTCGGTCTGTTTGTCTGTCTGTCAGGTGCTAGATACGATATGCATCCGTCTGACTTTCAGTGTACCATGTTTTTTGTAGGATCTGTCGGGTTTTTTTTCATCTCTCTCTCTCTCTCTCTCTCTCTCTCTCTCTCTCTCTCTCTCTCTCTCTCTCCTCTCTCTCTCTCTCTCTCTCTCTCTCTCTCTCTCTCTCTCTCTCTCATCTCTCTCTCTCTCTCTCTTCTCTCTCTCTCTCTCTCTCTCTCTCTCTCTCTCTCTCTCTCTCTCTCCTCCTCTCTCTCCTCTCTCTCCTCCTCTCTCTCCTCCCTCTCTCGTCTCTCTCTCTCTCTCTCTCCGTCTCCTCTCTCTCTCTCTCTCTCTCTCTCTCTCTCTCTCTCTCTCTTCTCTCTCTCTCTCTCCTCTCTCTCTCTCCTCTCTCTCTCTCGTGCTCTCTCTCTCTCTCTCTCATCTCTCTCCTCTCTCATCTCTCTCATCTCTCTCCTCTCTCTCTCATCTCTCTCTCTCTCAACAACGTGGCACGATAAATGTACAAGCTTGGATGCGAAATGTACACGGCGACAAAAGCAGCGGACGTGTATCGATGTTATTATCTGGCAAAACAAATGCAGCGGCAGCGGTGGATGGAGCTTTTGCAATACCCGCTACAACAAAACAAGAATAGGAGTGCATCACCATTTAAAAACTTATTTTCGCTGCTGAAACAACATGAAAAATTGAGAAGTTGATGCTGACAAAGATTAATACATGCAGGCGATGTTAGAGAATTTCCATTTAGTCGTGCTGTGTCCGACGTTTTTGATATATGCATTATAAATGCCGCGGGAGTGTTGTTCATGGTGACTGCTCTCTCCGCTGGAGGAGGGGCGTTCCTCCCACCTAATGCCGGGCCCTCCCTATCTTTCTCCCTCTCTCCCTCTCTTCCTTGCCTCCCTACATCTCTCCCTCCCCCCTGTACCTCTCTCTCTCTCTCTATCTCTCTCTATCTCCCTCACCCGTCTCTCTCTCTCTCTCTCTCTCTCTCTCTCTCTCTCTCCTCTCTCTCTCTCTCTCTCTCTCTCTCTCTCTCTCCTCTCTCTCTCTCTCTCTCTCTCTCTCTCTCTCTCTCTCTCTCCACCCCTTCCTCTTACAAAAGCTTTTTCGGATAGGGACAATTTTTTGGGACCATCAACAAACTTCTATCAACTGTTATCATGATTAGTCTGGATTCTATTACAGTGATGTGACGTATATTAATCTTCAATATTACTTCACCTGGTAGAAGTCCCGCTCAAGACGCCCTGTATCGAGTCAAGCCAAGTGAATGAATGAAAACTGAAAGAAAGAAATGATGTTATACCTCTCACACTGAAATACCTAATAATATTTGTATGACTTGCGGGAACGTCTCAGATTATAAGAAACGAGGCAGTCATTTAAACTATTTTCTCACTTGCGTGACATTTTAAAGTTTTTTTTAACAGGAAGCTAATTCTTTTCACGAATAAATCAACACGCCTAATACATGTGTTTTTATGTTGTTACTGTGATTGAAAGCTTTCACTTGAAATTGAAATAAAATACGACCCATGAAATTAGTATATAATCTCTCTCTTTCTCTTTTTTTTTCTTTTTTTTCTTTTTCTCTCTCTCTCTCTTCTCTTCTCTTTCTCTCTCTCTCTCTCTCTCTCTCTCTCTCTCTCTCTCTCTCTCTCTCTCTCTCTCTCTCTCTCTCTCTCTCTCTCTCTCTCTCTCTCTCTCTCTCTCTCTCTCTCTCTCTCTCTCTCTCTCTCTCTCTCTCTCTCTCTCTCTCTCTCTCTCTCTCTCTCTCTCTCTCTCTCTCTCTCTCTCTCTCTCTCTCTCGCGATTGCATCTGAATATTTAGGGAGTGTGTTTTTTATGTCTATTGGTGTGTATGCGATAGATATGTGTTGGTGGGTTTGTGCGGCCGCGTAGCCATTGGAATGCTAATCTGTAGCTGTATAAATGGTAGGTGAATCCGGTTTTAGTAATGTCTGCATGCAATTTTATTTAAGTATCTTTTATGACTACCAAGTTGACTTAAGGATAATGTGGATACTAGATGATGTGTGTATGTGGTTTTGAGTGTGGGTGTGTATGTGGGTGTGGGTGTGTATGTGGGTGTGGGTGTGTATGTGGGTGTGGGTGTGTATGTGGGTGTGGGTGTGTATGTGGGTGTGGGTGTGTATGTGGGTGTGGGTGTGTATGTGGGTGTGGGTGTGTTTGTGAGTGTGGGTGGGTATGTAGTTGTGGATGTTGATGTGGGTGGGAGTGAGTTGATGCCATGGGTGTGCAATGTATCGTTGAATCCAAATATCACGATTGCAAGCATTAAGTAGTCGTAACAACCACCACCTCATAGCAAACCAGGTAAATCATATAGGAAAATTATTGTTTTTAATTCCCCGGAAAACATGGGCAATTATTGTAATGACTATGATAATAATAATACTATTGTGAATGATAATAATGCTACTACCTCTTAATTAAAAATAATGATATTAGAATTTATGACACTACATCATTTCCTTTTTGCTATGATACATTTCAGGAGACTATAATTTTCCAGTGGTCATCTTTTTTGTTGCGTATCCTCGTATTTTTCGTTGACTTTTCAGTTTTCGTTGCTTGCAGAGACACTTCACTATTAAGAGGAAAGTGAGAGCCTTAAATTTCATGAAAGGAAGTAATTTCTTTTATTTAGTGGCACTTCCCACTTGGTGCCTCCGTTTACCGTGGTCGTGGATCCACGTATTGGCTGATCCAAGTCTGATGCTGCTGATTGTTGGCGGATCTTTATGGCGCCACCGGATAGCTTTATGGCGCGGCGACCTGCTATAATATACCAAACTATTTTTTTTCGAAATTTGTAGCACTTCTATACATGTCGAATTGGTTTTAGGCGAGTGAAATGCATGTGCCAGTGTTTGAAGCGTGTATAAATATACATATTGGTATTTTCGTATATGTATTTATATCTTTATCTTTTTCTTTTTCTACATATATCTTTTTTTGTATACTTAGGCTTGCTCAAAGTGTTGATGCTGTGTAGCACAACCCTCTGTGTTTACGGCCCTGCTTGTTTATTTATTTGTTTTCATTGCTTGTTTATGTGTGTGTAGGTGGGGAGGGGAGGTGCATGTTGGTGTGTGCGTGCGTGTGTTGGACTGTGTGCGTGTGTGCCTGAGACTTTTGCCGCCGCTGCCCGTGACAGAAGCTCGCCGCCTGGGTGGTGCAGCGAGGCGCCCTGCTCGCTGCTCCCGCTGTCTCCTGCAGGCGGCGGTCTCCACGCCTGCCGGTGCTGCCCTGGGCCTGTGGTGGCGGCCGCGATGCACGCAAGTCCGATATATCAAAAGTATTATTGCGGAAATAAGCGTTTGAGTTTCCGGCGGTAATTTACTACCGCGCGTCCCGCTTACCATCCCGCCATTAGTGGTCGGAAATTATGTCTAAAAATATGTATTCCTTCTCATACCTGTCCGGGCCAATTACGTCGTGCATTTTGGTGTAGTAACTCCCTTGCGAGTTACGGACCGGCGTCAAGTGAGTGTCATCGGCGGCCGCTGGCTTGGCTTGGGCGGCGGCTGTCATGCAGATTTTTTTCTTCTCATTATTTCACGGTCTTGCGGTGTCATTCAACGGATCTTTCCATTCCCCTTGTTGCGTTACGTGCAGGCAGCTCTGAAGGCCCGTGGGAGGTCAGCCTTCACCAAACAAAACATGCTCTGCCGATATTTCATTTATAAGTCCAAATAGCCTCTATGACTGTTTTTGTATGCTCTATTATTATCCAACACATACAGGTGGTAATGGTGACAGCAATAGCGATAGTATTGATGGTGTTAATGTTGATCATGATAGAGGTAAGGAAAAAATAATTGTAATGATATCGTTATAATATTACTCGATACTGATGATGATGATGATGATAATAACGATAACAATGACGATACTAATAGTAATAGTGATAATGACAAGGATAAAGATGTTATTAATGATTTCATAAAATATTCATCCCGTAAACCGTGTTCCGCTGAGGCTCTGATCATGATTAGTAATAATAATGTTGATATAATAATGATGACAATGGTAGTTTTGATAATGATGATATATTATTTGTAGTAACAATACAAATCTTAATAGTTATGATAATAATAATATTGGTAATAATAATAACAACAATAAAAAATATGATATTAATATCAATAATACAAATAATAATGCTGCTGCTGCTGATGATTATAATGATGATAATGATAATTATGATGATGATGATGATGAATAACTAATAATATTTAAAATAATAAATAATAATAATAATAAAGAACATAAGAATATTGCATAAAAGTCTACAGAGATAGTGAAATGTGACAAAGACTTACCGCAGAAATTTTCCCCCTTTTAATTCACTGCCTTTCCGTCTGTCTAAGCATACTTACCTGGCACAGGAGTACATTTCTTCAATCTCTCTCAAGGGGGGAGAGAGAGAGAGAGAGAGAGAGAGAGAGAGAGAGAGAGAGAGAGAGAGAGAGAGAGAGAGAGAGAGAGAGAGAGAGAAAAAAAAAATTAGCAACACAGTTTTTCGGAAGGATGACAGACGTTAATCTGCTATTGTTCTAATAATGTGCGATAATATGTATAATGACAATGATTGCACTGATACTTAATTATAATGATAAACTATATACACCAACACACAAATATATATATATATGTATGTATATTTCGTCTTTTTACTTAAGGTAAATTGTGAACACATTTTACAGTATTTAAGCAAACCAAAGGTAAAAGTAATACTGTTTTTATACCTCGCTTCACGTGCACGCTTGCTAATGAAACAATGAACACTTATTAATATTTGTACGTACACATTGCTATGATGCTTATCGCGAATTCCTGCAGAGCTGCTTTCTCTTTATACGTAAGCGGAGCGTAATGAAGCTGACTCGTCCAGACAGCTAAATCGCCGAGACAAGAATGCTCCAAGAGGGTTCCTTTCGCCCGTTGTGGTGAATGGTGGCGCGCGTTGTGAAGTGGCCTGTTTTCGCTGAATTGTTTTTAACGTGGTTTATAATTAGATGGCATACACCTTCTTGCATGCAGCTGACTTGTAATAGTGCTGGGCTGCCATACTTGCCGCGTGGGTTCTTTCTTTCATGGTGTGTGTATGTGCAGCGATGTTTTAGAGCACCTGTTTTCTTTTTCCTACGTGGTCGTTTTGGGGTTATTTTCCCCGTTATGGAGGGAGGGAACAGCGGCGGTAATGGAGCGAACATTACTGGGACATACTCCGCTCCGTGACTCACCTGTGCGAGAAACACCTGTCTGGTATAAGTTGCTTCTTGTGTCGATTATTAAGCGCTAAGTGCAGTGTTAGTTACCAGCCCGCACCGCCCCGCCTGGACCCGACTCGCCCCGGACTCGCCCCATCCCGCCCCGCCTGCAAGAATCAATACTACGAAGTTCGGTGCCGTGGGCCAGTCCCCTTTCCCCCTCCTTCCCCTCCCCAACCCTTCCCTCTGCCCACTACACCCTTCCCCCCTTCCCCTTCTCCCTCCCCCTCCAGACTGCTCCACATTCTTACGGAAGTTGGTGAAGATTTAGTAAAGTTTCTGGTGTTTACGTTAACCAGCCAACAGGATATATAACAAGCACTTTGTCTAAATGCAGGAAGGATACTTATACCTATACTGAATCCATGTTCCTCTTAAAAACATTAACCTACAGATATGCAGTATTTTATTTAACACGTAAGTTGTATTTTTGTAGTCGTTTATTTCACCTTATGTATTTTATCTGAGTGCTAAGCTGTTGACGTGTCTTTACATTACGAGGACAGTTGGCGAGGCTTTGATCTTTAGAATCTCTCCTTTTTTGCCCGTTTTAAAAGCTACGGTTCTGATTAACGAGGAGAGGAACCTATGAGTGTGGTGCAGTGAATTAGTAGTAGTAATTTAGGGCACGCCGGTAGACATCTTTATTGAGAGAGAGAGAGAGAGAGAGAGAGAGAGAGAGAGAGAGAGAGAGAGAGAGAGAGAGAGAGAGAGAGAGAGAGAGAGAGAGAGAGAGAGAGAGAGAGAGAGAGAGAGAGAGAGAGAGAGAGAGAGCCTGTGTGTGTGTGTGAGAAAGAGACTTAATTTTCAGAACAACACTCAAAAGTACTCGAAAAACCGGTTAACTAAACTAGTATATAATCGTAGAATCAATTAGTATATTTTCTCAATTCATGATAAGTTATTGAGACCGTCTTCAAAATTAACACCGTCTTGCTACGGCGGATATCTATAATTCTTTGTTATTATTTTCCCATGTTCTTTATCTTAACAGTTTCTCTTTTTCTTCTCCCTCCCAGGTACGTAGGATGAGTACCCGGCGCGGCACCTTCTTGGAGCTCCTGCAGGTTTGTGTCAATGACCTCCAATGACTTACCTTCACCTCCTTCGTTAAAATCGGGGTCCTATTCTACTTATAGTCTTCCCTTCGTTGGAGCCTCACACACTTATACTTGAGGTCATTCAGGCGTGGTGGCAATTTTTATCATCAAGAACTTTGCTGTATATAGGTGTCAATGACCTCGTTATATACACACCTTCACCTCCTTCGTTCTCAATAGGTATCTTCTTTTACTCATATTCCTCCCTTCGTCTAAGCCTCACACACTACTATTATACTACTCATTATACTACTACTATACACTAACACACTACTGCTAGGTACTCACATACTTCTTATACTTAAGGTCAATCAGGCATGACGGCAATTTGTATCGTCAATTACCTTGCTTGATTTTGTCTCTAATTTAATATTCTAAATCTTCTTTATTTTAACAGTTTTCTCGTTTTATGTGTGCTAATTATTGTTTACGTAATAAGGCTCCAAGTCTATTGTCGTTTCTTACTTCTCTTCCTTCCATTCTCTCATTCCTAACCCTTCCTTTCTGAACTCCTCTCCCTCTTTTCTCTTAATAATTTCCCTCCCTTCTTTCCACCCCGTCTTTCTATATCCTAATCTATTTGCAACC
Source organism: Chionoecetes opilio (assembly GCA_016584305.1). NCBI lineage: Eukaryota > Metazoa > Arthropoda > Malacostraca > Decapoda > Majidae > Chionoecetes > Chionoecetes opilio. The sequence continues at coordinate 504,404 of JACEEZ010005970.1, forward strand.
CCTTCCATCTACCTCCCACCTCATCCCCCTTTCCTCTCCCGCTCTCCTTCGTACCTCACGCTCCCTTTTCCATCCACTTATTATTTTTCTTTACGGCCACTCTTTTCTTTCATCTTTACTTATATTTTATTCCATTACCCCTTTTTTATCTTGCCTTTATTCTCTTTCTAATTTTCTCTTCTTCCTCTTCTGTATTATCCTCCTCCTCCTCCTCTTCCTTCATGCCCTTCTCAATTTCACATTCTTTTATATTATATTTTCCCTTTTCCCGTCTAAATTTACACCTTCATTTTCCTCACTCAGTTGTCATTCTCTGTACCTCTTTATGTCCTTAGCTCTTCATGGATTTGTTTCCCTCTCCATCTCTCCTTTTAACCATATTTTTTAGCCCGCAACTTCCTTCCTCCCCTCGCCATTAACCTTTCCTTTCACCTCCAGCGTCTTCCCTTCCTTTCAGCTTCATTATCATGATTTTAGGGATTAGAAGAATATATATTACATGCAGATAAAGTATTGTACCGCTTATTAATGAACAGAGAGGGGCTCACCGCAGTAAATATTGTGTTTTTTCTTCGTTCTCTCTCTCTGGTTTTAATTACTTAGCACAGAGGAGTTGCTGGTTATTGACATGATAACTTGTGAACCCAAATCAGATGTTATTATCAGGGAGGAAGATTTGGTTGCTCTGTGCGATGAATATTGTAATAAATGCTACAAGATTAACACCTATTCACCCATAGACAGAAGAACAACTAGCTTTTCGCTGCGAATTTTTTTATTTATCACTTGTTTGACCAACTATCAATTATATTTTCCACGTCAGTTTTTTTTTTACTATGATTTGATTCTATAATATCCAGTTGCTTCTGTTTGTGTTTAGGTAGAAAGTTAGTCTTTTTTTATTCGTTATACCCATGCTTGGGTTGCATAAAAGTGTGTAGCTTTTATATGTGTTGCAAAATGAAAGTTTATTTTTGACCACCACAAAAGCACTTGATCCCCGTTACCTCATGACCATAAACACTTCTAAAAGCAGTGGGGGTTCCAACGCTCCTCCAGCAACACACCCCTCCGGGCACACATCCTGTTACGTCGTGGTATCTGTCCCCCCCTCCCTAATTTGCGCCCATCACCTCCCAAAGTACTTATCATCCTTGTAATATGCGTATCCTGTTACATGTGGCGCTACAAGTTATTTAGAAACAAAAGAATGATAAACCACGTCGGCAGAATGCTGCATTAATTAGATAATGAATGGTTCCTTCAAGCTAGACACACCTGGTCTTATTATCCTAAGACAAGAGTATTATTGCGTAAGGGATGTGAGTAATTTTCTGGTTGTATTATAAATGAAATTATGCCTTTGTTATGATTAGGTTAACCGCTAAGCACTGTACTGTAGCCTCGGCGATGCTCTAGCACTGACCTTACACAATACATCGAAATGACCTGAAGAAGTACGTGTGTGTTATTTCTTTTATTCTTTTAATAAATTGCGTTAAAAGTTGATGCATTAACAGCGTGTATTGCGTTCTTCTTCAGATACTAGTGGGTGGTAGATAAATAAAAAATCCCTAATGTGTGTGTGTGTGTGTGTCTGTGTGTGTGACTGTGTGTGTGTGTGTGTGTGTGTGTGTGTGTGTGTGTGTGTGTGTGTGTGTGTGTGTGTGTATGTGTGTGTGTGTGTGTGTGTGTGTGTGTGTGGTGTGTGTGTGTGTGTGTGTGACTGTGTGTGTGTGTGTGTGTGTGTGTGTGTGTGTGTGTGTGTGTGTGATGTGGTGTGTGTGTGTGTGTGACTGTGTGTGTGTGTGTGTGTGTGACTGTGTGTGTGTGTGTGTGTGTGTGACTGTGTGTGTGTGTGTGCGTGCATGCATGTGTGCTTCTTTACCTGTACCTGCGCGCGATTCCCCAGAGCGTCTTTGCATAAGTAATGTGCCTGGACACACGAGAGACCTCAACTCAACACCCGAAGTCAGACATGATGGGATGAGGTGTACTCTTCGTTCCTCCTTACCAAGCCAAGCCAAGGAGTGGAAGGGAGAGGGGGAGGAAAAGAACTAGTGTGAGAGAAGGAGCGGGTATAAGAGGCTGGGTATAGCTGACTCCCTCCTGCAGACTGTACAGTAAGATAGTCAACACGTCTCCGCCCTGCCCCGTGTACCCCGCATCGTCCAGCCCCACCCACCACCCAGCCCTGGCCTGACCCTGCTTGGTCGCCGCACTCATCCCATCGCGGGGCGCGGCAGCCCGACCCAATCTATGGCCAGGCTCTTGTTCCTGGCCTGCTGCTATTTTTCGGGGCCTCCTCCCTCCCTCCCGCTCTATTGTTCCACTCATATTCCCCCTCCCACTCCCCTCCACTCACCCCATGCCATTTTCCCGCTGCAATTTCCCCCACTCCCTCCCTCCTGTGCTGAATAATTTGAATATAAATTGTTTTGTGATCCTGGTGGATACTGTTCACTGCAACACACAGTAAATCGACTTTTATTGAAGAGAAATGTATAATATGGAAATGTATAATCCTGCAGCCAATATATATATATATAATATATATATATATATATATATATATATATATATATATATATAGAGAGAGAGAGAGAGAGAGAGAGAGAGAGAGAGAGAGAGAGAGAGAGAGAGAGAGAGAGAGAGAGAGAGAAGAGAGAGGAAAGAGAGAGAGAGAGAGAGAGAGAGAGAGAGAGAGAGAGAGAGAGAGAGAGAGAGAGATGGTTGATGAATACATAGTTAGATGGACACATGAATAAATAGATGAACTGATGTATAAATACCGAGATAAATAAGTCTTCCATTATTTAACTATGACCACCAGGCAGTTTCCGTGAGCATGGAGCACACATGTCAAGGCATTATCATCATCGACCTGTAGGTGATCAGGATTGTTTCCTCCACCAACCTTCATAACCACAGCGCCGTGTTGTGCCGGTGTTCATTATTTGTTTTGTTTATTATTTGTATTTCATTGATCATTTGTTTTTCCGTACGTACTTCTTCCTTCATAACGTTGTGAAGGCTGGGAAGTGGCGTGGGTACATAGGAAGACTTGCAATTCTCACAGGGGAGAAGAGAAAGGCCAACTGAAAGAAGAACAAAAGAGAAGAAAGAGAAGGGGAAGAATAATAAGGAAAAATTAATGAGAGAAGAGGAGAAAAGGACAAGTAGGAATGAGAGGAAGAGAAAGAGGAGGAGGAGCAAATGTATAAACAGAAGAAGCAGCAAAAGAAGAGTGAAATGAAACGGAAAAGTAGGAGAAGAAACAGGATGAGAGGCTGGAGTAAAGTGAAGAGGAGGAGGAGGAGGTGGAGGAGGAGGAGGAGGAGGAGGAGGAGGAGGAGGAGGAGGAAATTTATATATAATGTGGAGTGATTGTAAGACGCTTAGCGAACGTTCCCTGTCTCACGCTGGCTCGGAGGAACAAGCTGATTCTAGAACGAAAATCATAATCATTCTCTCAAGGAGGAACTAAACGGCTCTGTCTTGAACGCCGGCCGAATAAAAACATCAACAAAATGATTGAAGGAAAGAAAAACAGTCTTTTGGTAATATTATTTTCTCGTCTCTCTGGAAATCAATGGCAGAGTGAGTAAACAGAACGGGAAGAAAGTGCTGACAAGATGTAATTACTGAAATCGTGACGTATTTTGACGAATCGGTCATTAATATATCATAATGAGAGCATTTCATCTCTCCCTCGGGCCCAGGCATGCAGGATAAGCCTCGCTGATGGCGCCTCCACCTCGACGCTCCTCCCTCAACGCATCAACGCTGCCTCAAACAAAATAGTAATGTTGATAATATTTATAATGTGAAGCCAAACAAAAGGGACGCGTAACTTTGTCTCTTGGTGTCATTTCCTAAACGTTTTTAAGATTATGTATTTGATGCTCGTCACAGAAAAACAGCATGCAATATATTTTCTGTAGTTGATTTATATATGACAGTATTTGAGTTCACAGGAAAGAATGAAAAGAAAGGAAAAAAGAAACAGAGGAAATGACAGGAGGCTTATATCAATGATGAGTAAATGATTAAATTTCCTCTCTCTCTCTCTCTCTCTCTCTCTCTCTCTCTCTCTCTCTCTCTCTCTCTCTCTCTCTCTCTCTCTCTCTCTCTCTCTCTCTCTCTCTCTCTCTCTCTCTCTCTCTCTCTGTTCGTATGTATCTATCTATGCGACTCTATATATCCATCTATCTAGCTGTATCTATCTATTTCTCTGTTTTCAGCTGCATGCACAAAAATTTCAGTTTTTCCATTCACGCGTCTTTTCCACCGCCTCGCGTTGCACTCCCTTTTTTGTTTGGAGGTTTTCTATAATTCATGGCGTTGGGGTCGTGCAGTCGTTTATTGGTCTCTGGTTTGTTATTTATTGGAGCTTAATTGGTGGTGTGGGAAATCTTTTTTATTATATTCCATTTAATGTTTATTGTTTGAGTGGAATCGATCAAAGGTATTATTAGTTCTGATGCAGTGGTGTCTGTCGTCTCCAAATGTGTTTTTTTGGTCTGTTGATGGAGGAGGAATACGGCTCTGCTTACGCCCTTGTGGATTAATAGAAACACTGAAAAACATATATGAAATTGAACTTAATTTTGATATAGAATGATTGATGAGAGAAGAATCGATGGATAGGTAATAGAAAGGAAGATAAATGAAAGCGTTGCCTATATATCTCCTACACTGATGAATCTATTCTGTATCGTCATTCTTTTTAAAGCCACTCTTTCACTTCAGCAAACCAATTTGAAAATAGCACCAGTAGTGAAAGAATAAGGCAAAGCAACCTTCCCACGGACACTGTGTAGGTAAGGACAGCATAAAAGCTTGTATTCAAAGTCACTCTCGCCTCCTCCTTTCACTTTCCAGAAGCATTTTTCCCTTAGCGGCGTTAAGCAAAGCCTCGCCGGCCAGTCCCACCAACTGTTCCGAGTCTGCCTTGCGCACTTTACCCTTCATAAGATAATAGATTTCATAAGCCTTCTGGCCCCCCGGTTTTTTGTGTGAGCCGGGCCGGGAGACAAATAGGGCGATATTGGCATTTGACAGGGAGCGTGAAACGACCCTAACGAGGACAAATGTCGCACCAAGCAACTGTTCCCAGGATGGGATTGAGGTGGCTGGCTGCCGACCGGGAGGAGGAGGAGGAGGAGGAGGAGGAGGAGGAGGAGGAGGAAGAGGAGGAGGAGGAGGAAGAGGAAGAGGAAGAGGAGGAGGAGAGAGGAGAGAGGAGAGAGGAGAAGGACGAGGAGAACGATGGTTTCAATGTTTGTATTGCCTGAAGTGTAAAAATTATACTTTAATCAAACATAAAAAAGTTGGAAGGAAATACCAGAAATATTTGTCCGTTTAAATAGAATGTTGCTATGGAGGAGGATACGGAGGAGGCAGAGGAGGACCAGAGAAAGATGTGGAAAGGAATAAGAGGAAAAAAGGAGTGGAGGAGGAGGAAAATTTCTAAGTCGATGAGGAAAAAGCTTAAAAGAAACAATCAGATATACAGTGTAGCATTATGATATATGCAGAGTTACTCGAATATCATAGCAATGGGAAGATAAATATAAAAGAAGTTAAGATGAAGA
>JACEEZ010005970.1:515000-562500 GCA_016584305.1 Chionoecetes opilio
AACAAGGTGACCCAGTCGGTTTCTCCCACTTTTTTTCCTCTCTCTCTCTCCTTCTCTCTCCTTCTTTCTCTCTTCTTACTCGCCGGTAATATAGCTCTCATCCATGGGTGTCACCTCGGCCTCTCTATGGGTGGCGTCGGACAGGAAGATAAAACCCGTCACCAGTTCATGTGCCGGTGGGCCTGGTAGGTTGGTAAGGCAGGTTGTGCGTGAGAACCCGAGGGCCGTTCTTTTGGATGGGGGTTGAGGGGGAAGGGGAAGGGGTGGAGGTGAGCGATGACGCCGTTGCTCTGGTGGTGCATTAAGGCCTTGCTGCATGGCGTCCTCCGCCTCTGTCCTCTCCCATAGCCGCCGGCCATCACTTCCACGGCCCTCGCCCATAGGAGAACTTTTTGTAACACATTTTAAGAGCAGGTTGCATCTAGACAGGTTTGATTTATTCTGTTCCCCTCTTTTCTTTCGGCTTTTCTTTCAGGGCATTCTGAGCCCCTGTGCGGGCCAGGGGGCAGGTGGCCGCAGACCCCAAAGGGCACCCACCGTACCCGCTTCTTTACCCCTTAATACCGAAACAACCCTATGCCCGCCCGATCTGACCTTTTTATTGTTAATGTATGTGTGAATCTGCTGCCCATTCTTGGACACCGCTGCTGTGCTCCTGAGGACGTTATCCCCTCCTTCCCGTGCCAGGCTAGAATCGCTCTTAACCTTAGGCACAGAAAGACCAAATGCTCTTCTTTTCAGCTATATCGGAGAGACTATTTACCCGGCCCCCCAATCGGTCAAGTAATGCAATACGATGGTACGTACTTGTGAGTGGAATACCAACTACCCAACACCCTACTTTCCGCCCCTCCGCGCACCTTTCGTAAGGGCTAATATCCCATCCCGCTGCGGGAGGGTTAAGAACTCTTTGTGGCGGATGGTGGTAGGACTCCCAGTGAGGGTCGGTGGGGAGGAAGGAAGGATATGGGAGGAAAGGAACGGGTGATCTCAGGCGCTCCCGGCCCGGCCCAGCGGTCGCTAAGTTTTCTATTCTTTATCACAAGAAGCTTCCGCTTTTCTCATCAACTTTTACTTGATATTTGTTATTTGCCTCAACCTGGAAACGAAAATTTGATATATTTTTCACATCCGTTGCCAGTGCCCGCGCAAAGCATGAGTGGTGTTGCCCATTACGGCACCTTAGGCTTCTGGTGTTATAAAAGAAATAAGTGTCGGAAAAAAATGGAAGGTGGTGTAGGATGGCCGAGCGGGGACACTCAAAGCATGAGATACCCTTTTATAAGCGCCTGTGTTGCATACACACGGCCATACCGCGTCTGCTCTTCACCCCTGCGGCATTCCCTCTTAAGGACGAAAACTGCTTCTTGGTCTGTAGATTACACCATTAGCGTGAACCCGATACGGACGTCCTTTTGTTGTCCTGCCTTAGAGGCGACCTTCTTCCGCGGTGGTCAGTCTCCCGCCAGCACTGCCAACGACCCTCTAACTCACCGCCTCCCTCTTGCCTCCACACACCGATACTGAAACATAGAAGCTGCATGATTTAGTGCCTCATAAATGCATTGCAAAAGACAGGACCAATATGGGGCGGTATTTGCCGGTGCTCCTCGCCGGTTCAGGAGGCGGGAGCTCCGAGGCGGGGCGGCGCGGCGTGGCGCAGGGCGGGGAGGTGGCGACGCTGCCCTCAGGTGTGACCCGCCCTTTGTCAAGTACAGGAAGGAAACTCACCAACACTAAACAATATTTTCTCTCTCTCTCTTTCTCTCTCTTTTTCTTTCTTTCTCTCTCTCTCTCTCTCTCTTTCTCTCTCTCTCTCTTTTCTTCTGTAATCTAACTTTTCTATCTTCATTTGACTTCAATCTCCTGTACTTGATTTAGTTTTTACTTGAGATTCTTTTTTTATTTGGTCTTTTTCCTTGTCCGCCTCAGTCTGTGATATAAATCCCCCGGAACTCACCCAGAATGCCGAATAAGAATGCGTATTTTCGGCATTCATCATTCTGACATCTATAAACTAGAGACGAATCATTTTCCCTTTCCTTCCTTCCTACCCAAATCAAGGATACTCTTATGTTTCTCTTTCACGTCGTCTATATCTTTCTTTTCTTTTTCTATTGGTTTTTTTTCATTTTATTTTCCTCTTTCTTTTTATTCATATTCCTCTTCACATTTTGGTTTTCATTCTTTTCTTGTCTTCTTTTTCTTCTTCTTGTTATTTTCTTCTTATCATCATTATTGTTGTTTTATCATTATTATTACTATTATTATACTTCTTCTCTTTCCTCTCCTTTTTCTCTACCTCCTTCTTTCTCTCTCCCTTTTCCTATTCCACATATCAAAAGAACTGTCCTTGACCCCCAAACAGCCAAGAAAATATTCAGAATACACAAAATAAAGTTACGGGGCTCTGAAATAACTTGGCAGCGCATTTTACCGAGTTAAATGAGGCTCATAATGGCTCCGAGGCTTTTACTGTAATGACGGCGGGAATGTATCTTTGGCGGAGGATATAATCATTATGGTATTCTGACTCGCGCTGCTAACTTTCTAAGGAATTAATGGGACGTTTTTGAGACTCATATTACACCCGAGTCCTGCCTTCAGCTCGGCGTTATTACCTGCGATTCATAACCTGTCACGCCGGCGAGCGACACCCGGACGCCCAAGGGGGGGATCTAATTATTTTTCCAGCAGCACTTGTGTTTCGAATCCCTGTAATCCCGGTGATGATTAAATAATTTTCATCAGTCCGAATTATATCTAGGTGTTAGGCGTCAACCAATGAGATTTGCACGCGTGTAAATATTTTAAGGTGGGTTGTGTGCTCTGTCCTGCTCACGAAAGCTTATGGGTGATATTTTTAACATGATTTATGTATAAGAAAAATATGTGGTACGTCAGTCAGAGAAACTCTATGTTTTGACTATTGATAAGAAAAGCTACGTTAGGTAATGTCTGTTCACTATGAATTACTGTAACACAATCATTAGTGAATGTGTGTACAAATCCTTGTCACAACCAAATAGTAACATAAGGGCAATGTTTTAATCAGAGCACCATATTTTTTACATCATTCAGTGAACTAACTGTTTGCATGGCCAACAAATACGGATAAGCTACAGTTTTTGTGGCGCCTTCAAGACCTATGATCGTAGTATAAAAAAATTTAAGTTACAATATTCGAAAAAAAACCTATGATAATCTATTTTACATGCAAGTAAATCAAAATTAATGAAAAAAACTGCTTGGTCCAAACTTTGCTTCGATCAAAACTGGAGAAACTCATGATGATAGCAGAATACGTCTGTATGTGTGGCAGTGCCCGTGCGTGCTTTAATATAATCCTGATAGTCTATATTAGTCAGTTAGCAGTGATTTCAGTAACTTCTCTATGTGTCCCTATGTATTAAGATATACCTGGTTCACCTGTCTGTCTTATATCGCAACCTTAGTGTGACTGTCTATCTGCCGAGAGAGAGAGAGAGAGAGAGAGAGAGAGAGAGAGAGAGAGAGAGAGAGAGAGAGAGAGAGAGAGAGAGAGAGAGAGAGAGAGAGAGAGAGAGAGAGAGAGAGAGAGAGAGAGAGAGAGAGAGAGAGAGAGATGAAGGGTAACAGAAAGGGGGGTGTAGAAGAGAGGAGAGAAAGAGGAAGGAAGGAAGGAAGGAAGGGGAGGTATAGCAGCAGCCTGGCCATGAAAGAAGAGGCTGAAGCAGGCGCCTTAAAAAACCTGGGAAAGTGTGACCCCGTGGGAAGTGTATGGGAGGGGAAGGTATGAAGGGGAGTTTAAGGCAAGGGAAGGGTATGTTGCGGAGGGATGAGGGGTGGATGGAGGGTAGGGGTGGCTGGGGCAGTGTATGGAAGAGTGGACAGACAGAGGGGTTGGTCGTGAAAAGAGTAGCCAGGGTGTAGGGTGCCTGGGTAGAGAAGGTGAGCAGACGTCAAGGGGTGGATGGACATTGTGTGTTGGGGTTGGTAATGGTTTGCAGAGGGTGACGAGGATGATAATGATGAGGAAAAGGTGAGAGGAATTGAAAGGTGAGATGGAGATGGAGAAACTTAAGAAGGATCGGTAAGAATATATGTATGAGATGAGGATATGATGGAGCAATAGACGGATTTGCAGGAGAAGGAGGAGGAGAAGCAGGAAGAAACGATCATGCATACGTACAATTTAGAAGAAGGAAAATATATAGAGGGAGAGTTAACGAACCGTAGAGAGAGTTCAATATCATAAAGAAATAGAATCAGATTTTATACTTTTGTGATCTTAAATACAAAATCTAAGTCTGAGTAACCATATATCTGTTCTTGACCTGAATCAGTACTCCGCTCGCTTCGCTTTCTTAAAAAATTCTCAGTATTTCTATAGGTATACGGAGCACACACTTGCATGTGGGAAATCTATCGGTTTTATTCCTGCAAAAAAAAGAAGCCAGTACAAAGGTGACCGGTAATGTCCGTTCCTAAAGCAGCCACTTACACCTTGCCTCCAGGAATCTCAGGCGGGGGCACCATCCATACATCCCCCCCTTCCCTTATCACACACCTCACCTCCCCCCCTGTGTCCTACGTCCTCCCCCTTGGTGTATGGAACCACGCGACAGCTGACCACTCCCTGGCCTATTCCCCCCCCTCGTTTTCTTCACTCTTCCCTCCACTCTCCCTCCCTATACTCATAACTCCCACCTCCACCTCTCGCATCATGAAAGCTGATCCACCTATGCTCGTTTAATCCACCCAAAAACCAGAGTTAAATGTGACTAGTGTTTTTTATATATTTTTGTTGGTGTGTTTTAAATGTTCATAAAACCTCAACGCTCACAGCTTGAGCGGGATCCACAATCGGGGTTGAGGCGTGCACTGGCCTTTATTCGTATTTTTTTTTTATTCTTTCGCCTGTATAAAAAAGGTAGAAAAAGAAAATTGAGTTTTTTGTCTGCAAGCCTAAAAATATGACCGAGAGGGAGAGGGCGAGTGAGGGCAGCGAGGAGGGTTTTTAAGTGAGAGTAAAAATTGAGGGCGAGGTGAGTGTTGCTGGTGTAGGCGAAGGGTTGCAGTGGTTGCTGTACACTTTGTCACCTTAGTTTCTTGTGTACAAAAGAAAGTAACTTCTTTTTGAATCTCTGTATTTTGTTTGCTCCTTTTTTCCACTTAACAGTTTATATTCAAAGAGAGAGAGAGATATATAAGGAGAGAGAGAGAGAGAGAGAGAGAGAGAGAGAGAGAGAGAGAGAGAGAGAGAGAGAGAGAGAGAGAGAGAGAGAGAGAGAGAGAGAGAGAGAGAGAGAGAGAGAGAGAGAGAGAGAGAGAGAGAGAGAGAGAGAGAGAGAGAAAAAAAAAAAATAGAGAAAAAGAGAGATAAAACAAAAAGACAGAGAGAGAGAGAGAGAGAGAGAGAGAGAGAGAGAGAGAGAGAGAGAGAGAGAGAGAGAGAGAGAGAGAGAGAGAGAGAGAGAGAGAGAGAGAGAGAGAGAGAGAGAGAAAAAAAAAAGAGAGAAAGAGAGAGAGATAAAAAAAAAAGACAGACAGAGATAGATAAAAAAAGAGAGAAAGAGAGAGAGAGAAAATACAAAAAGACAGAGACAGAGAGAGACAGATTGAGACAGATGCAATTACCACACACGAAAATATGTTTATGAGAAAAAAAAACGGACATAGCTTCTTTAGAATAGTTTTCCATTTGTGGTGACGACTTGACCTGAAGTTAGCCAGTTATAGCAATGCGTGTGCATCGTGTTTTTACCTTTGCCCAACTGACGTCAGGGTGGCAAGGTTGGTAGAGACGTGTGTTCGCAATGTGCAGCGTCCCTGTGCATTCGGTCAGCGGTTCGAGTCCGCCTAATTCGTGCTGACGTGGCGGCGCTTTGTATAGTCAATAACCTTGTAGTTGGTACTTGCAAAGTGTCTAGATAGGATGAAAATCTTATCTTATCTGATTATATATATACAACCTGACTTTCTTTTAGAATCAACCTTTAGAACTAGAATTTAGAATCAAATCATTTTATAATTTAGATAAGAGTGACTCGTTCCTCTCCGGTTTGGGCCTCGAATACCTGCAAGTGAACGAGCGAACTAGTGCATTGACGAACAGGTGCACACACACACACACACACACACACACACACACACACACACACACACACACACACACACACACACACACACACACACACACACACACACACACACACACACACACACACACACACACACACACACACACACACACACATACACAAAAACAAACAAAAAGGGAAACAAATAAACACGCTAACATAAATACTCGAGAGCTTTTGGAAATTACTGTGTATGAATTTATGGGCATATGTATGTATATATGTATGTATGTATGCATATATGAGTTTGTGTATGCGTGTATGAATTTGTCAGTAATATGGGTGCATATTTATATTTCATGCTTCACGTGTGGAAATTAAATAACACGCACGCCCACCACGTTCATATCGAGTGTACGTCGAGCCATTTACCACAAAGCGGCCGCATACCCAACGTAGATTACCGACCATCAATCATTTATTAACCATTCACCAAAATACTAATGCTCATCCCACCTATTTTTTACCCACTCCATAGGCTGGCTCGAAGTCCATCAATAAAAACCCGTCTATAGACCTGTGTGTAACGTCACCACAGCACAAACCACAACGACAAAACCATACAGTGAGCACCAGTCAGGTCTATTATCATCGTCTCGTTTCTCCGATTTGCATAACCCTTAAGTGAAGAAGCAGACGGAAAAAAATCACATGCATATCATTAGAAATCACACTTCCTCGTTTGCATAACATCAGCAAACACCATTTAATAAGGGGATAAACAGCCACTCATGAGATACCGCCATCAATTTCAGGGGTCTAATGCCTACACGCGGCGCACAAAGACTGCATTATGTAGGCTGGAGGGCTTCCTAAACCCGCCCACAGTGACAATGCAGTAGGGAAAAAATACACTTGGTCGTCCAATGCGCCCGAGGGTATAGTGGTGTGATTTGCATAGGCCCAGCACATGACTTCCACGGGACACAGCTTAACTTAACCTCCCGCTGACTCCCCGCTGTCCCGACTCGCTTGCCTCTCTCTCTCTGTGCGTGCGTCTTTTTTCAAGTGCGGTTCGTGCTAAGCTTGAGATGTTTGATTCTGGTCTTAGGTGTAATGTGACGTGTTTCTGATAGTTTGTTCTGGATTAACTAAGTGATTTAGAGTGGTTTCATTTTTATTTCCTAATGAGGTTGTTTTGGGTATTGAATATTTGCGTGAACACACACATACACACATACACACACACACACACACGCACACACACACACACGCACACACACACACACACACACACACACACACACACACACACACACACACACACACACACACACACACGTATACCTTCCTTCGCCCTAGTCTGGTGCTTCCTGTAACAATTTTAGTTTATGCGCCTCGCTCTTCACGTTGTGCCGAACCTTCTGATGAAACGCTTCCTGGGTGGTGTTTACCCCTTACCTTCCTACCTGAACATCCGCCACAGAAGGTTGCTAATTACACCGAGGGTTGCTAATTACACCACCTCTGCCCCCGCCGCCACGTCCCGACACCGCCGCCGCCGTCGCCGATCCGCCAGCAATGCTCCCCGGGTTGTGATGGGACCAGGAACCAGATTGCGTCCTGCTGGTCCCCTCATCAACTCTGTCCCTTCCCTAGCGTCCCCTGCCAATACCTGCCTGCCGGGGAGCGCAAGGCATGCAAGGGAGCGTGATCCACAATACCTAGTTTACTCTACGGCCCGGGAATTGGCTACATGTTCACAGTTTCAAAAAAATCATGTCCCTTTCGGCTTACCAAAAAAATCCCGGTATTTTTATTATGTATTTTATAGGTTGAAACATTGATTTTTTGAATTATTTTATATTTTTTGTCGTATTCTTCTTTGAAAATAGTACATCAGCGAGGTTTATGATATGCATGATGTTTTAAGCAAAGGTTATCGCTTCATTTCCTCCCCAGAATTTGTTGTCCATCAGCCTCCTGCGCTAAAAGTAACTCTAGGACGGGATTCTGAAAGCTGTACTAATATCATGTGATTTATATAACTTATAGCAGCATATTATCCCTCGTCATATATACAATATACATATACTTATATATACATCTCTTTTGATTAATTTATTTGTATATGTATGTAGTCAAGTTTGTTTTTCCCATCTCACATCATTGTGTGTGATATGTGTAGCTGACAGCATCCTGCAACATTCTCTTTGTTGAATGGCATTTATTGACCCACCTTGTTATCTTAATTCTACCTCGGTCTCTATATATCTCACATTTAATTAGATGGTCCGACACTAGTTGAATTTTTTTTCCACAGCTTGAATTTTGACCTCTCATCCCACTTTCTGCGTCCCTTTCATCATCATCTTCATTGCCTCAGTTCCTTTTCGCTTTGCTCGCAGTTGTATCCACTCTTACTGCTTCCTCCACGGGGCAGTCAGTGTAGAGCGCTCGGTTGGGGAGTAGAGAAGAACCTCCATAAATCGTTTCCCACTTTTCTGCGTGGTCGACTTGTGTATCTTACGTAGTGTTTTTGCTGTCTTCCCCTCGAGGCAGGAGCGGGCAAGGCAGGCACGTTCCCTTCTTCAGGACCAATACTTTCATTCATCTCGTGCGGACGATCTCAAAGCTCGCTAAACTCCTTCCATCGATGTTTGAGTTTACAAAACGCCAAAGACTCTCAACACTGTCGGTCTCCTCAACAAGTCTTTGGGTACATTGTCACGGCGGGAACTGTTGAGGACACACGATGCTTTATTCCTCTAAAAACTACCAGTCAAAAAGGACGTCACCAGTTGGGTTGCAAAAGATACAAACAAATAAAGGGAAACAGATATGGAACTGTAACTTGATAGGTAGATATGGATAAGTGAGAGAGAGAGGACAGTAACAGGAAAATAGCGGTGTCAAAAACTTGGAGGTATAGAGACAAACATTGTTCCATCCGTGTTCTCTTACTGTCCTGAAACACCTTCCATCTCTCATTTATTCCTCCTCAAGATAACTTTGTACCCTTTCTGCTCCCACTAAGGTCCTTCTTTTGGACACTATTTCAAGGTCACCCTCTTGTTCCAATAGGGAAGATCCAAGTTTTCGTTACTAATAGAAGATATTCCCAAGTGGTCGAACAATTTGATAAAGTCAGATTGTTATATCGTTCTGGTTTCATCCCTTTGGCTACACTACACAGCTTGTATCTCCCTTCTTTTTCAAACACCATATACTCTCAATTTTACCTTTGAACCAATTTCAAAACAACTTGACTCGTTCAGAAAAAATATAATCCTTTTTCTTTCTTTGTATAGGGTTTTTCTCCTCTCTACGTTTATGTACATTCCAGTGTGTGATTGTTTCCATATCAATATTGTTTTTGTTGTCTTAACCACCTCGTTAACACAAGGGAATTTTGTCACTGTACTGAATATAGTCTCTAGCTTATACACGTCTTTTCCTTGCTTAGTCTTTAACCCCGTGAGGCCCAGAACGTAATTTTCATTGCAATATAACCACCATTAGACGCTTTTAGTGAATATAAGCAATACAATATAGATATGACCCGTTTAGTATCCTTGTCCACTAGCTAATTTGGTATATTCAGTTACTTGTCGTAATTTTATGGCCAACAACAGACGATTTCATATAGCAAAGGAAAAATCTAGGCGTGAAGGGGCTAAGTAAAATCAGTTCCTCGTTTCCTTCAGCTTCCGCTCTATAGAACCGGCTAGGAAAACACTCCTCCTCTCCTTTTCCTCATCCACCTAGGTTTTATTATTGCTATCCTCATGCGCTAGACTCTTCAGTTCCCCAAGGAAGCAGAAATCTCTATTCCCGGCTCCTTTGTATCACTGTTTCCACCTCTTCAAATTCATCACGCCATATCTCAACTTTTTTTTCCGACATCTGTAAGTCAGATTGTGTTTTTTTATTCATGACGTCTACGTTTTTAAGTGTTTCATATTTGTTACACGTTTTTGGTAATGGTTTGATGAGGTCAATTTTTGTTTTAACTCCTGAAAGATTTATGTTCAACTTTGCCTCAATTTTCTTAGGTAATGAGGAATTTTTTATGACATCTTTACAACTTACATTCGAGTATATAATATTTTTCCTCACCTGTCTAGTCAAATATTTGTTTTAAAAGTACCAGGGCATGACAAGGTTTTGTAGTCCATAGTCCGGACACACAGTTCGTTGGTTAAAGAAAGTTAATACTCTTTTTACCTGCCCAAAAAGATAAGAAATACATATTGGACAGAATGGCAATAAAATGGAGTCTGATTAGCTGAGTAAGAGCAGAAATGGGAAAAAAAAACCTAGTTATTAATGGATAAGATGCAGCAAGGAAAGTGGACAATAAAAGAGAGCCAGTAAAGAGGTAGAAGAATAACAGTAAGACAACCAGTGAAGGAGGCAGAAATATGGGTGACTGAGGGAGAGACTGGCAAAGAAGAGGGAGCAAGCGACGAAAAGAAGAACGGAGGGAAAAAGGAAGGAGGGAAGGAGAGAGGAGGGAGGGAGGGAGGGCAGTGGAAGAGACCGCGGAAGGAGAATCATTCGTCTTAGGAGAACTGAGTCTGTCGGAGCCAAGCTGACCCAGCACGGCCGGGAAACGGATAATGTTGCCCGTCCTTTCTCATTCATCCTGCCGCTGTATAATCCATTTTCACTCTCCACCCCAGCAGTCGTTAAGTCATTCATTGCAATCTCCTCTCCCCACTTCTTAATTTTTTTACCCAGATATTCTTTGGCTCTCATATCTACATCTGTCTTGATCTATTTTCTGGTATTTATCTTGTGTCATTTATATTGTTTGATTTCATTACGTCAGACTTATCAGATGTTTCACCTTGACATTCTTACCTTGATTGCCATTCTTCCTTACGGCACCTCTTACTCTCTCTCTCCTCTTTCCTAGACAGTCCGTTCTCTCTCCCTCCCTCTCTCTAGCCCTACTTCCTAACTTATATTCTGCCCTCTTGCCTCCCTCCGCCGCTTCCCCGAACCCCCAGAGCAGTGGTCAGCCGTTTGGTGTTTGTCCATTCTGATGATTATCGTTCGGATGACGAATGTGTGTCCAGCCAGGTTGTAGGGCAAATTCTCCCTTCACTTTCGATGGGAATATCGCCTTTGTCGGTGTGGTTTCCCGGAGATTATTCAATGGCTTTTATCCAGTTTCCACAATTAATCGCTGTCAGGAAGAGAGTGCAGAGTCCATGGACACTCAGCACTATCGCGGACTCGGGTTTCAGAATGTTTTAGGCAGAATTAATGTTCATGGGATGCTTGCAAAAGGCGCCCATTTTTCACCGGGACTCTTCCGCTGGTTGTTGTCGCGGCCGTGGCGTCGGTGGGGGCGGCGAGGCAGCGGCGAGCGGCGTGTATCGGTAACCAACACTGACCGGCGGAGACCAGCACGTGGACGCACTGGCAAGCGGGGACAGCGAATAGGCGCAAACAGTTCTGAATATCGAGGAGTAAACTTTATAGCGATTCAAAAGTACAAATTGTCCCCGTGTAGCATAAACTAGAGCTCCTCAGGAAAGTATCGGCGTACACACGATGGTACAAAATACGCTTTACAATAAACTAGTATTGCCACTATTACTACTACTACTTCTACTAATATTTTACTACTACATACTACTACTGCTACTAATTTTCTGTTTCTGTCGCCACCACCGTTGCCGCTTCTGCTATTACAACTGCTTTGACTACTACTACTACTACTACTACTACTACTATACTACTACTACTACTACTACTACTACAACTACTACTACTACTACTACTACTACTACTACTACTACTACTACTACTACTACTACTACTAGCTGCTGCTACTACTACTACTACTACTACTACTACTACTACTACTACTACTACTACTACTACTACTACTACTACTACTACTACTACTACTACTACTACTACTACTACTACTACTACTTTCATTTCTCCAACTGTTAACGACCAGTTGAAAACGACTGCTGAAAAGGGCAGGCCAGCGGGAGAGGCGACAAAAGTATCAGCCACACACTTCGCTGCGCTGCCTCTCCTTTACCCCGCCGATTAGCCTCCCGTGAACAGCTTTTTATGGGGCACAAGATGAGGTGTGAATCGCTCCTCTCTAGGACTGATTAATGGTTCGCTCTTACGCACCCCACCAGGTCCACTCGCACGTGCGATACCCGCCTCGTCTCCTGGAACCCCTTTTTTTATCGCTTACTTCTCCACAGTTGATATAAGATTTTTTTTCAACAATTATGCCGTTGATTATGTTGTCAAATTTTTCTGCGTCGACTGTTTTTTTTTCTTCTCTTTTTTTTACTTTTTTTTCGTGGGTGTTTGCTGTTGTTTACGTAATGATGGTTAGTGTATAATATGTTGATTTAACTGATCTTGCCTTATGGTTGTCTGTCGAAAATAATTGGTGGGTTACGTGAAATCCGCGAGGCTGATTTATTTAGTCGCAGTTACGTAGTTATAAGATATGTCATTACCACCCTAACCGCCTCCATGTGGGTCCTGACGCTGCGCTTGTATGATTCCAGTGATAGTTTTCCATTATTTTTACGTCCACACGTACATTCGCACACATAAGAAATAACGTTAAAAGAGTACATTCGACGAAGAGCACAAAGCCATTTAATGAAGAATAATGTTGACGCGAGAGAGCACTTTTAACTGTTATTAGTTTTGTTATTGCATTGAACATGAAATTGTCATACAAACTTTGTGTGTGCAATGTTTACATCTACTATTCAAAGAGGCGGTCAAGTTACATAGTAAAATATTAGCAAGATTTTTAAAACGAAGTAATTATTCCGTAGGTGTTGCATACAGATTGTAATAAAATCAAGTACTTTCATGTTGAGGTTTTTTTTGCGTCATCGTTTGTATCATAGAAAGGCGGACCTTGCTTTCTACACCCACGTTACAGATGCATTAGTGCGCCAAGGTTTTAGTGTGCACTACTTTACCATATATGTTGAGGAAACGAACATGAATTATCGGTCTTGAAAATAGAAACTCAGAAAACTGAGTGCAATTCAATGTTTATAATGAATTCTCGCTTAAATTTTCTTTGCAACAAGAAAACAAAGGAGTGCGGAGCAAGTAAAGGTTACGAGTATCTCGATGCCACAACTCTGCCTTATCTTAGGTACGTTAGAGTTGCTGCAAATGAAAGTAGTTAAGTAACCACATCCCGGACCCCGCCCTCCCTTCACCAACCCGTCCGACGTGACCACAGCCAACGCGGAACACAAGTACGAACAGTCAGGTGCCTTGCTGACGCCCCTCCACCACTGGGAGCGTAACCGATAAAACGGAAGGTTATCGAGGTTACCCTGCACACCCCTACGTTACCCTTCCATTTGCCCGTCCAGATCAGTGATTAGACACGGTGTTTAACCTCAAGCTTCACTGCTCACATCCCCTCTAGCATATTTCAACTTCATTGTTATGATTGTTATATATTTGGGAATGTAAATCGCCATCCTGTCCCTCTCCCCATCGGTGCGAGTGTAAGCCAAGGAGGGAGGGAGGGAGGGAAGGGGGTGTTTGATGGCATCGTAATGAGGCAGGACACGTCCCCTCACACTTCTGTTGGCAACAATTGTTTTATAATCAGCTAAAGATAGCATTTTACTGGTTAATACGGGGATACTTTTGTGGTCAGGCAACCCTCCCCTCCTCACACACTACCGGTATCTGCTGAGGTAGTTCCCTTGTCTCCTTGTTCTTGACAGAGGCGGTTTGACATGGGGTGGTTTATCGCGTAATTCTTATGGCTTTTATAATAATGTGTTGGTATGTTGGTGCTGGAATTGACCCAGTGCTGGAAGACCTGTGAACTGGGGGCTAGATGCCATGATGTCTTTTGTGATAGTGTATCAATTAACTAATGATCTTAAAATGGAAGAAAAAGAAAAATTTACGATTCTATGTATTTATTGCACTTTTCCGAGCAAATAATTTTGAGTTACTTATCCCAAATTGATCTTCTTTTTTCTTCTCAATTTGAATAAGCTGGACAAGCATGTGAACGAGAAGTAGGAAGTACATAAGGAATTATCTTCATTTTCTTATCGAGCTGCGAATTTCTTTAATAAAGGAAGAATAATACCAAAGACCAGTATTCAATATTATCATCCATCGTTCTAACCCAAAATTACTGTGATAGTTTCTAGCACTTTTTAGTTAATGTCTTGATTCATGAAAACATTCGAAAAGGCACCACGACATCAGACAGTCACCACCACCACCACCACC
The DNA here is from genome assembly GCA_016584305.1 of Chionoecetes opilio. Classification (NCBI taxonomy): domain Eukaryota; kingdom Metazoa; phylum Arthropoda; class Malacostraca; order Decapoda; family Majidae; genus Chionoecetes; species Chionoecetes opilio. The sequence continues at coordinate 529,343 of JACEEZ010005970.1, forward strand.
ACCACCACTACCACCTCTTCCTCCTCCACCACCTCCTACACCACCTCCACCACCACCTCCACCACCACCACCTCCACCACCACTACCACCACCACTACCACCACCACCACCACCAACCACCACCACCTCCATCCCTATATACCCCAGCGTCCCCATCCATCATGGTTGTCCCTGAGAGACCATCCACCCAGACTCCAAGTTCTATCGCCCAAACGAAGTCATAAATTACAAGGATGCAATTCCAATTTCATATCAGGACGGCAGTGTGTCTTGCTGGACGAAATGGGAAGAGGACAGAAGATGCCCTAAATGGCTTTTGTCATTGAATGAAATATTACAATGAGTGGGCGGAGGTTGATAAGGGGTAGATATATTGCTTGTTATTGAGGCCGGTTCTTCCTCCTACTCTAGCGAAAACTGGTTCTGTTGTTCGCTGTGGAGAGAGAGAGAGAGAGAGAGAGAGAGAGAGAGAGAGAGAGAGAGAGAGAGAGAGAGAGAGAGAGAGAGAGAGAGAGAGAGAGAGAGAGAGAGAAAAAAACAGCAACTAGCAAGCAGACAGATACGCAGACACATAAAATAGGAATGTAGATGTGACTCAAAACCATAAAAATATATAATACCAAATAAGATTACAGAATTTTCCGTAATATATACCTGCAGCAAAACATTGTGTCTGAATTTGGCCATAAAAATAGACGCACTAAGAAGGCAGCTAAAAAAAACATGGAAGAAACCTAGAAGTAAGTAAAACCTGCTATCAGTATAACAGGAAGCCAGTCACACATCTCGGAAATTGCCATATGTTGTAATGTATGGAGCAGCGAGGTGCAAGAAGAAAACTGCAAAATTTTATGTGCTATTGGCAGCAGCTCTTACATTCTGGCCCGGCCCCAACTCGCCATTAACTTTTCCTTGGAGGTCTGCTTTTTTTTTTAATACATAAATTGTGTGTGAATTATGCGTGTCACGAAGATGCTGAATGGCAATTCCTGGAAGAAACCCTCGAAAAATATGCCTTGTTGTTTATAGTGTATCGCCACCACCACATAGTTATATTTCGTTCTATGAAAAGACTGTTGTAACCTTTGCCTTGCCTCCTATAACAGAGTTTTGAACACCCTCTTAACCATTCTCGCTGACAACTGCCCTATTATCCCTTTGTGTTTTGTTGGAAATTACTCCCGAAAGAGGAAAATAGGAAGACAACGCATATATGTACATACTCATTAGATATGTCGTCACTTAATTAATAAATGTATGACTCATATATTGCCATTGTCACCGCCTGCACTAACAATCTACTTTTGGATGCAAGACAAAACCACAGTGGTCACCTTCTTCACGTCTGTAATTGAGAACCAAACAGAAGGAGGACAAGTGAAGGTTAATTTGTGTTTTTTCAACGTGTCCCTTAACCTTCTGGTCATGGTCTGCAGCCTTACACGTACTGTATATTGATTAATAATTAAGTTTGATAGGCAAAAACCGTACAACAAATACAGGTTCGTAACATTTAGGATTTTGTTGAAGGATCTAACTACCGTATAATGCAGGGATTTTGATGTGGATATATGTTGCATCAAACCAATAAAAAGTAGCTTTGGGTGGGCAAAATAATTAGCTCAATAGATAAGACTCAAATACACAGTGGAGGTAGACCATATAATCAGTTTTCTTTTTTCTATACCTTTGATATATGATTCTTTGTTTTTACTATGATTTCCTACTTAAATGGGTCTCCTAAAAGCACCCTAGATGTTAGGTTATCACTAATTGGGACAGCTAGTGTTCCAAATATCGCCTTAGATTATACAAGAGCGTCTCATAAAACAGTGGAGGAGCCAAGCTAATGATATATTGCTCACACCCAAATGAAATACTATCGCTTGCGTGAAGTTTTATATGCCGTGATTACACCGGAGGTCATACATAATAGTATTTAAAACCTACGTAATGCGAGTCGTGTATTATTTATGCATCTTATAACGGAGGTAATACTATGAATTAAGACACTGATTGCAAGGGGAGCTCTTCCTCGACCTTCAACCTCACCATCTCCTTCCCTACTTTTGTGCTTCCTCCTTTTCTTCAGTGAGTCCAACAACCCATCGACGCTTGAACCCAACACTCCTTTTGTCCCTCATCCCCTTACCATACTCCTATTTTAACCATCTCTTTCCTTACTTAACTGCTTCAGTGCACACAAAAATAGTCATTCTTATTCATCAAGGAAAAAAAAATACTGATTACCTCATACAAATCATCTAAATATACCTTAAGAAAAAATTTGTTGACATTTGCAAAATATTGTATGTGTGTCGTCACCACTAAACAGGCAATAATATCTTCACATTATTCTATATTCCTATTTTTTACCATCGCTTCCCTTATTTATCCGCTGCGGCGCACCCACAAATAGTCTTTTTTTTTATCACATATAAACAAAAACTGACTACCTCATATACATCAATAAAATATACCCTTAGGAAAAAACGAGTTGACATATGCAAACTACATGTATTGTGTATCATTACCACTAAACAGGCATTATTGTCTTCATTTTGTTAATCACACGATGTATTTTTTTTTCTGTTTTTTTTATGATTAATGCTTGCCCTATACAAACATAACAGGCCCAAACCACTCCAGTCATTACACTTAAAAGGAAAGAAGTTATAAAAAGCAAAAAAGTGTAACAGCAACACTAGATATCGGTAATGGAAACATCCAGTGGCGGTCTGCGGTGACTCCATCTACATTAGTGGCGTCACCATCCCCTAAATAACACAATTAAAACACACACACACACACACACACACACACACACACACACACACTCTCTCTCTCTCTCTCTCTCTCTCTCTCTCTCTCTCTCTCTCTCTCTCTCCTCTCTCTCTCTCTCTCTCTCTCTCTCTCTCTCTCTCTCTCTCTCTCTCTCTCTCTCTCTCTCTCTCTCTCTCTCTCTCTCTCTCTCTCTCTCTCTCTCTCTCTCTCTCTCTCTCTCTCTCTCTCTCTCTCTCTCTCTCTCTCTCTCTCTCTCTTCTCTCTCTCTCTCTCTCTCTCTCTCTCCTCTCTCTCTCTCTCCTCTCTCTCTCTCTCTCTCTCTCTCTCTCTCGACGCCCCCCTCCCCTCCGTTCCTACTATACCATGGCCAATTTCCCAACCTTGTCCACCGTCACTGAGGTGTATATATGCGTGAAGGGATACCGATATTAGCTCCCCTCAGGCCCATCATCACCATCTCTGCCTCACCGGCCTGCGTCACTATATTTAGGGCCGTGATTATGAGGGGAGAGATGGGACAGAGGGGATGATGATATGGGAGGAAGGGGAAGATATGTAAAAGTGAGTGAGGTGGGAGAGGGGTTCAAGGTATGATAGGAGGGACGGTGATATGAAAGTGAGTGTGTTTCAGGGGGTTGAAACGCACTCAACATACATAGGATTAAACAGGTAGCATGACAAACAGACAGGCAGACATGTAGACGGACAGACAGACGGACAGGTGGAAGGGAGGGAAGCAGGCAAACGGGAGGGGTGAGCGTGTAAAAAATGCACCTTGATTTAATATCCATATGCTGGCCATGACGAGTATTTCATCGGAACCCCGCTTGATATTCGCAATATTGTTGACCCGCCGAGTGAAAAACAATCTATATGTATATTCTATTTTCTCCCTCTACATAATAGATTTTGCCTCTCATATCTGCATCATCGCTCCATTATTTTTGCATGCTTATTCTGCCATTTTCTGTTCATTGTATATTCTTTTTGATTAGTTTTGCGTTGGGGATTATGTGGCCATGTATGTGTTGCGTTCGTTATTGTTTATTATTTTTGTAGATTTTTATTGCAATATAATAAGAGAGAATGGTATTTTGAAATTGTTTGTCAGAGTGGTGATGGTGGTGGTGATGGTGATGCTAGTAGTGATGATGGTGATAGTGATGCTGTTTGTGGTGTCAGTGGGGTTGTTGTAGTTGTAATAATGATAATACCCTTGATATACGTATTGCCATTGTATGTATTACGTATAGAACAAATATAAGTGTCGGTTTAGTAATGTTTTTAGATTATTATTGTTATTATTATAATGTTAGCGATGGTGGTGGTTGTGATGACGCACACACACACACACACACACACACACACACACACACACACACACACACACACACACACACACACACACACACACACACACACACACACACACACACACACACACACACACACACACACACACACACACACACACATATTGCTTACTACACATAAACCACTCTCTACTGCCTACATACATGCAAATTTGTAAGTAATGTCACACACAACCTTTTTTCTGGCACCTACACACACACACACACACACACACACACACACACACACACACACACACACACACACACACACACACACACACACACACACACACACACATAGATACATACACAAACATGCATACAAAAACGAGGCGTGTCATAGGCAATACACATGCACATACGTGATATGGTTTTCTGGAAATCAGATTGAATACAGATTTTATTCAGAGTTTGATTCAGTGATACTCAGATTACAAGATCTTGAAGTGAAAAGCGTGTCTGCCCGAGATTTATCCGCCATTGAGCATTTTATGAACAGTATTTTTCACACATGGAAATATATCAGACCAAAGGAATAAATACCTTGTATATTTTATGGTAGACACATAGATATAAAAGTAGCGTTAGTCAGGTGTCAAAACAAAGACCTGTAATTTTTGTCTTTGAAATACAGCGCAGTAAAAGAACAGGAGAAAGGAAACTCCATGAGTCACTAACAGTAATGGGTGTCTCTGCTAATTCCTGTGTGTGTGCCTTACATTTTTTACCGTTGATGAAGGGGCGAGAGGGGAAACGAGAGGAATGTGAAGGGAAAGAAGGCAGGTAGAGGGAGGTCGGAGAGGGTGAGGGAGCGATATGTAGAGGGGAAATGCGCCAAGGAATAGATAAGCAATCTGTCTTGTTAGTAAAGAGGGAAAAAGGGAAAAACGTAGAGGGTGTAGGGAGAGGAAAATGCTGAGCTAACGAAAAATATATACGACTTGGCACATGGAGAAAACATGAATGAGTAAAATTATAGCAAGCTTAAGTTAAGATTACTGAAAGAGAAAAATAATGAGGACGAGGCAGAGAATGATAAAATATATAAATTTGAATTACGCACACACTCGTACATGTGCATACAGTGAGTCTCAATCCGTGATTACATGAACGAATAATAGATAAAGTGTGACACGAAAATTTGTGATAAAACTAAACAGGAAATAAAATCGCAAAAATAGATTATAATGTAATAAACAAAATCATCAGCGTAAAATATTGCATGAGGACGAATGGAAATAATAAACGAGAAAAAATGAAAAAAAGGAATAATGATGGAGTATATTCCTCACATTTTCGGAAGTGGGAGCGGCGTGCCCTGCAGACCACCCCTCAGTGCACCCTCGGCAGCCACCAGGGAAGGTTATGAGGTAGTCTGCCGCGGTAATGTTCCTTATTCCTCCGCCACTCATCATGCTGTCCAAATATTTGAGCCACAAACCCGGTGGTGACTCCCGCTTGGAGAATACGCGAGGCCAGATCTCATGTTTGCATATAATTATTAATGAACCCTAATCCAATTTGCCTTCCGTCCCTCAGCATGCTTAATGTGAGAATGAGTTAACTAAGGTTTTTCTTGTATTACTTACTCGCATTCTATTTTCCTCCTCTTTCCCCTTCTTTTCCTGTCCCCTCGCAGGCGTCTCAAATTTACCCTCAACTCCCAGTGATTATTCCCTTTGTAATTAGAGTTTAATTATATGTAAGCCGTGGAACGTAGGCGAAACTCAAGAGGGCAGGCGTTGGTTCCTTGACTAATGCAATACACATGGCGGCGGCGGCGGCGTCCCGATCCTCGCATCCTGACTTCATCGTAAGGACGCAACATCTGCCGCGACACTTTGCTGGTAACACAATACGTCTCATTAGGAAGGTCGCTTGGTAGGAATTTTGCTCATTCAGTCTGATAGCTTCTCCCTGGGTTGGTGAGGCGACTGTCAACCGCTTGGAGGGTGAATAGGATGATGGAAGACCTTAAGAACGAAACCTAGGACTCTAAACTATTACTCCTTCATAATTATATCAAGAAGGAAATATAGAATGAGAGAAAAAGTGACAAGAAAAAAACCCACTAGAATTATTGATACGTCGAACGCCTTGGAATAAGATATACACATTATCTCATATGGTACGTGATTAGCATTGTTATTTATTATCACGTGTGCCGGAAGATATTCCTTCTTATTGCCAGGGCAGGAGGCAAGACCTATGAGGACTCAACGCCTTGTCACGCGAACATCTTTCCATGTAAAGTAACCTAACAAAACCATGCTAATAACACCCGTACATGGACTCAATACTCCTACTGCTAGTGACGTTTTTCTTACTATTACCATAATCGCTACCACTACTGACACCATTACCACCACCACCACGACCACCATACATTCTTTCCCTTATATCACGAAAACCACTGCTGTGAACCCTCCCCTCTACCCTTTCCCCTCTCTCCCCTCCCCTCTCCCCTCCCTTCTCCCCTCTCCCATCACCCTCCCCATGCCCTGACTACCTCCCACGCAGCTGTGTCGTCATGGGAGCAGCCAGACTCCCATTCATAATGAAGTCCTGCATGTTTTCTACTCCCCCCTCGACAGCTATAGTGGCGTCATGAACACACGAATTAATGTGATTTCTGAATATCACCTCGCCCGGTACCGTCGTGTGAATTTAATTTGTGATAAGATTAAGATGACATAGAAGTAATCTAGGTGAGTAATATTCCCCCTTCAGTAGAGTCGTGAGGTCGTTCTGTCGCGTGTTATACCGCGACGTGTTCGTGGGTGTTAAGAAGGGACAAGGGAGGGGGCAGTGGGCTGGACGTGTCGTGGTTACGGTAAAATATGCGTTACTGTGTTCATTTTAAGTTTTCTGGGTACGTGCGTTACATGATCCACCAGCCCCTGTATTATGTAACCCACTCGTCACACGGCTGCCATCACCACACACAACGTTTCCCCTCTATCATATGCTACAAGTTCAGACAATGTTCACACCACTGAGTCATTTATTCAACCACTGTCCCATATTCTTCGTATAAAACCTCATTTATTATTACTACTACATTTTACCTCCTCGTCATCTAAACCTTTCTATCCAATTGCCACCACCACCACCACCATTACCACAAAGAGCTAATCAACAGTCACATACGCCACACGCAAAGGCACTGCTTTCTGAAACACACGTTCTGGTATTATCATTGCAACAGATAACACCAGACAGGCTGCGATAGCGATCATGCACGTTAAATAAAGGGTAGGCGCCCGTCCCGATACTTAGTGGCAATGTAAACAGAGTAGAGCCATCATCTGCGTCCAATAGCTGTCATTTCCTGGCGATGGTAGCATTCCCAGGCAGGTAACAATAATATGCGTGGTCAGTATTGATTTTGCACCGCTACGTTTGGCGTTTTCTTTTCTTTCTTGCGCTTTTTTCCCCTATTGTCATTCCTACGCACTCTCCTTCCTTCCAGTAAAGTGTGTGTGTGTGTGTTTTATCGATCTCTTGATGTGTATATTCACAGAGAAAGATTGAGTATTTGTTACAACTATCGCTTTATGTACGTGCGTTCGTCTGTCTACTCTCCTTCCCATGATAGGATGAACCCTTTAACCCTCCTCCTCTTAACCTCTGTAGAAAGTGACAGTGGTGTGGGGGGTAAAAACTAAAAAAATATATAAAAAAACGAAAAAGTTAAAACTGCCGTATAGGGTAAGGTACCTCCCTGTTTTTGTCCACGTTGCTAAAGATGCAGCGTCTTCAGGCGAGGGATATAAGGAGTGGGGAGGCAGGGCGAGGGGGTAAAATGCAGCCAAATACGGGTGGTTGTAACGGAGCAAAACACCCAGCAAAAACAAAGCGCCAAGGAGACCTCTTTGACAAGTTTATCACAATGGCGGTCCTGTCCCGTCTATCACCTCACTGCAGCAAAAACCTTACCCGCTTGTTGGTAGTAGAAGAGGGAGTAGCAGGGTGAGGAGGACTGAGGACCCCCTACCACACCACTGCCCAAGTGACACCAAAAACTGGCTGATCCCTGTGGGTCATACAAGGCCGGGTGGGAGGGAGAGGTGGGAGAGGCAGGCGAGGGCGGGACGGTTGTGCAGCGAGGGGTTGATGACCTAAAAGATGTGACTCCGGAACTCTGAATCGTCCATATATGGCGAGTAGTTTTTTTACTCACGCGATTATATACTTTCCAGCAGGCCGTCACACCCCCCTGTCACTCGTCACTGTCAGTCTGCGTCCTACCTCATCGTCTATCTCTTCTCCAGGTAAACATCTCACCTCTTCTGGTAAATTGTAGGTGCCCACGGGAGCCAGACACCACCGCTATCAGGTTACATCTCACATGTCAATGATGATTACTCACCTGCCGTCTGTTAGATATTTTCCTTATGCCGACTGTACTTATGATTTTTTTCTCGTTTTTTTTTATGCGCTTGAGTAGATGTGAACGTACCCGGTGACCACATGCAAAAAAGAAAACAGGTAGAGGAGCTGGACGAGCCTACAACTAAGTGTCTTCTTCTGATTTTTGAAGTTTGATGCTACTTTCTGCGAGATAATATAAGTATTTACACTGACAGGCGGTAAAACATAGATCTCGGTAAAGATGAGTTTGTTGTTGTTGTTGTTGTTGTTGTTGTTGTTGTTGTTGTTGTTGTTGTAGATTGCATGTCATAGCACTGTTTGTTGACGCTGTGCCTATTCTCATGGTTCAGTGCCTTGATTATCCAGTGAATATACACAGAGATGTATGTCAATATTTTTTCTTCACAGCACCAAGCCCACGGAATACTTATTGAGAGATAGAGAGAGAGAGAGAGAGAGAGAGAGAGAGAGAGAGAGAGAGAGAGAGAGAGAGAGAGAGAGAGAGAGAGAGAGAGAGAGAGAGAGAGAGAGAGAGAGAGAATTGTTTCTATTTGCTGACAATTATTTACACGGAATATGATAGACATACGAAAAAGAAAATTACACCACATACAGTAGTTAGCCTTTCCTATATATCCTTTATCTATTAAATCAAGATTATTAATACGTAAAGGTATATAGGAAAGGCCAAATAAGTGGTGTACCTTTCTCAATCGTATGTCTGTCATAATCCGTGTAAGCAACTGTCAGCATAAACAACTCTCTCTCTCTCTCTCTCTCTCTCTCTCTCTCTCTCTCTCTCTCTTCTCTCTCCTCTCTCTCCTCTCTCTCTCTCTCTCTCTCCTCTCTCTCTCTCTTCTCTCTCTCTCTCTCCTCTCTCTCTCTCTCTCTCTTCCCCCTCTCTCTCCTCCTCTCTCTCTCCCCTCTCTTCCTCCCCTCTCTCCTCTCCTCTCTCTCTCTCTCTCTCTCTCTCTGTGATGACGGAGAGAGATTGCACCAAGCTAACTGACAGATTGTGGCCGTATACCTCGTTTTTTACTTCTCCCTCCCATGGTGGGCTGTGTTGTATAGAATTTTTTTGTCTAACGCTCAGAGGTTATGCGTTTTTTCATGCTACTTTTCTATTCTTTCCCTTACTCTCTATGTTCTGTACCTTCTCTTTCTCCCCTTTACCCCCTTCACCCCCTTCCCTCCATCCCTCTTTCTTTCTTTGTTTGGCTTGTCGCCTTATAAGGGATTGCGAGCACAAGCAGTGTTTTAAGTTTCGTATTTGGCAGAGCATAATAATGATTTTTCAGTGTTATTTGTAATATTTATACTATTATTATTACGTTATTAAGATTATTCTAAGTAGCTAGTTGTAGGGATAATTTTAAAAGTAGAAGTAGTCGGAAAAGTTGCAGTAAGAATAGTAATAGCAATCGTACTGTAATGCACCGAATGTTTGTCTGTCTGTCTGTCTGTCTGTCTGTCTGTCTGTCTGTCTGTCTGTCTGTCTGTCTGTCTGTCTGTCTGTCTGTCTGTCCGTCTGTCTGTCTGTCTGTCTGTCTGTCTGTCTGTCTGTCTGTCTGTCTGTATAGCTAAGGGCTCGTCTTTTGCTAGTTATAATAATAATGATATAATAATGATAATAATGATAATTTTAAAGTAATGATAAAAAAAAATTGTAATAATAATAGTAATAATAATAAGAACAGCAACAATAATGATGATAATGATGATAATAATAATAATAATATTAATGATAATAATATAACATAAGATGATACGGCATAAAGTATACGGAGTTAGTGAAACATGGCAAAGCGTTACCGCAGAGTTTATTTTACTATAACCTGATATTGGACTTAAAAGATCCTCTATAGTTTTGTTGCCCGATCATCGACGAAGTGTTTTCTAGATTTATGTTTTATATACTATCAAAAAAATATATAATACAATATCAAAAAATCCGACAGATATAGATTTACTGCGTTGGAGAAAAGTGAAAAGTACGAACAGATCAAAAAAAGGTGACGGGAAAAAAAGAGTGGATGGGATTGCGGGATAAAGACGGAAGGAGAATGGGGTGAGGGCGAGGGATCATAGAGGCAACAGGTCGGTTAGAGGGAGACTTTCGAAGCCATGGAGCAGCTGTTGAGTCTCCAAACCTGCGTACAGTCTGCCCTACCCTGCCTTGCCTTCCTTCAGCCTGCCCTACCCTGCCTTATCTTCCTTCAGCCTGCTTTGCCCTGCCCTGCCTTGCCTTCCAACAGCCTGCCTTGCCCTGCCTTCCCTTCCTTCAGCCTGCCCTGCCCTACCCTGCCTTTCTTCAGCCTGCCCTGCCCTACCCTGCCTTGCCTTCCTTCAGCCTGCCCTACCCTGCCTTGCCTTCCTTCAGCCTGCTCTACTCTAGCTTGCCTTTTTATTCGCTTTTACTCCATATTCCTGTAACATTCTTCCTCATCCTACTCTTTCCTTTGTCTCCAAAACATCTTATGTATTATCCCTATCATTAAGATTCTACTAGACAGGCAAAACCAAAATTGGAGGAATATTAAGAACACAAATAAGCAGAAACATCAAATTTAATCATTACAGTCAGCCAGGAAGCACCGTGACTTTAACTCTTAATTTCCGAATCACTCAAAAACTGGCTCGCGAGGCCGCATCACCTGCTTCGCGTCGACTAAAAACAGCATTTCCCTTCCTTCCTCGGCCCTCCAGCCCCCCCGGCCCCCCATGTCCCCCGTTAAGTGAACCCATTCCTTCATGCGCTTGCCCGTCCGGTCCGTTGAACCCTGAGTCATGGTTCATCTACCCTTATGTCCCTGGGAGGCGGAAAACAGCCAAGATGAGGTCCAGAAACGCCTCGAGTTATATAGCCGTCGTTTTGAGATTATTAGTTCTCGTATGATTTGAGGGAACGGATGACTTCTAAGTGCAGATAGTCATTAACTGTGTAGTTTTATGTTTTCATGTCATTTTCATGAATTATAAATTAATAATAATATTACTAATACTGAAAATACTAATACTGATCATTGTATTGAAGTAATGATTAATCTAGCAATGGCTATCAAATTTTTATCTTTTGTAGTAAGTTTGTCTAATTTGTGATATTTAAAAAGTATCTGAAAGTATCATGTCATTGTGAATTAGCTGAAATAGGGACTTCTAATCATTGTAACTGAAAACTGACTACAGATTCGTGTTCAACATGCCCAAAAACTGATAGGAACAAATTTTCAAGCAAATCAATGTTTCTATTTTTTTGGCAAATTTTGCAAGGGTTCACCCCTTGCAAAATTTGAAATATTTTTTGAAAAATAGATTTGGTTGAAAATTAGTTCCTAGCAGTTTTCGGGCATGCTGAACACGAATCTGGAGTCAGTTTTCAGTTACAATGATTAGGAGTCCCTATTTCAGCCAATTTCAGCCTTGATTTTTTTTTTTAAATAGGAAAAGAGGGACTTTTAATCATTGTAACTGGAAATTAACCCCAGATTCCATTTCAGCATGCCCCAAAACTGCTTGGAACTAATGTTCTAGCAAATCTATTTTTAAAAAAATATTGCAATATTTACAATATTTAAAAAAATATATATATTTGCTTGAAAATTAGTTCCTAGCAGTTACCGGGCATGCTGAACACGAATCTGGAGTCAGTTTTCAGTTACAATGATTATAATTAAGTCCCTATTTCAGCCAATTCACAATGATATAATACTTCCAGATATTCCTTAAACAACGTCCCGATGCTGTTTGGAAGTACTAGAAGGAAAGTCTTTGTTAGATAGATCTTTGTTCAATCTAAAGGAGTTTTCGATAATATTTGTTATTTCCATGTCAGTGTCATGCAGAAAATATGACATCAGCATGGATATATTGTTTGAGTTGTAGAATGTGCGTGACGAGATCATTTTCATATAACGACTTTTGATATAGTAAGCGAAGCTTTGCTGTGTCAGGATGTAATATTCTTTTGATTTTTCTTATAGCCTTTCTGATGTTATAGAAGTCAAGATCAAAAACAAAGTTTTTCGAACACTTTTGAGGATTTACTTTCACAATACTCGAGTAGAAAATAATATTCTGTCTTTTGCTTCCCGAGAAAGTAAAAGTTTGTTTGCTTATATTTGTTTCCACATATTTTTCAGGCCAGTCTTACTAGAATGCAGTAAAAGTATCGGATACTTGCATCAAATACTGTAAATAGTGTCGCGTGTTACAGACACGCACAGCTTCCATTACTTTTCCTGTTTTCTTTTTTCAGGAATTTTCTGCGTAAATAAATGAATAAAAAAATTAGTTAATTGATGTATGTAATATATATATATATATATATATATATATATATATATATATATATATATATATATATATATATATATATATATATATATATATTATATATATATATATATATATATATATATATATATATATATATATATATATATATATATATATATATATATATATATATAAATATATATATACATAGCGAGAGAGAGAGAGAGAGAGAGAGAGAGAGAGAGAGAGAGAGAGAGAGAGAGAGAGACCTCTCTCTCTCTCTCTCTCTCTCTCTCTCTCTCTCTCTCTCTCTCTCTCTCTCTCTCTCTCTCTCTCTCTCTCTCTCTCTCTCTCTCTCTCTCTTAAGCAGCGGCTCATCGGAGCGGATAATTTTTAGCAAAATTACACGGGAGAGCCTCCCCGCCGCGCCGCTACCCACACGGCGAAGCCTCCCTGGGCGACACCCAGGCAGGAGATCGTGACAAGGACACTGCTGCCACCATGCACACCTGCAGCTGACTGAGGAATGTTCTGAAGTCATTAGTGGGTCCTGAGTTGTGTCAAAAAGCTAGAGTTAAACAAAGGAATACGAGGACCTGGCGTTCTGCTTGATTTTCCAGTCTTAAGTTCCTTGCCAGTTCCTGGGCCTGGCCTGGCGTGTCATCGGAAGGCCTGCTACCGAGGCAGCCGTTCCAAACCTTTCATTAAAGCAAGTGCACATCACAAAAACCAACGGAAACGATAATTAAATTTTATTTTCTGGATTATTTTTTCCTCGGTTAAAATTCGAGGTCTGGTGAACACATAGCGGATGTTCTCACTTACGTGTGAACCTTTAGTCACATGCAATATATACACACACACGTGTACATATATATATATATATATATATATATATATATAATATATATATATATATATATATATATATATATATATATATATATATATACTTGTGTTGTTTTCTATTTTTCTTCAGAGCGAGAAAGAGAGAGAAAGAGAGAGAAGACAGACACAGACAAAGAAGGACAGACAGATAGATAGACAGATAAACAGGCAGACAGATTGTTATTTATCTAGTTTCATTAAGAAATAGAAAATATGTTCATATCTTTTCAAAAATAATCATGATACTAAGAATTTGAATACGTTACCAGTTTATTTTCTTTCCGTTGCCTGTTTATTATAGTCAGGTTTTTTTTATTGAATACTTGTTATTTTTGCTTCAAGATCAGTTTACAAGGAAATATCACTCGGAGAAGCATAGCATTATCCTTACATTAGCGCCGTGAATATATTACTGTATGAATGACGACAAGCATGGGAGGGAGGAAGCAGTGTGGGAGGTGCGTGGGAGAGCTCGGGACACACCCACTGGAGCAGGCTGCCAATCACCTCTCCTCCTCTCTCTACCGCCGCCTCACCTGCCGACTGTCTCTCCTCCTCATACATGTTGTGCATCTCTATTGTTCTTATGACTTCCTACACGTGACAGCCGCAATTGAGGGAAGATCAGCGTTGATGCCACCAAGTCTTTGTCTCTCACAGCTCGGCACAGGGTTGAATGATACACTTTTTTTTCAGCGTGTGAGAGGATTCAGTACCCGCATATAATTAATCCATGGAATTAGTTTTTGTGGCAATTTTACCTCTACCTCTATTTTTTTCTCCAATTTGTAGCTTCATCTTCACTGCAAATAAAATACAGCAACGCCAATAATTCCAACAAAATTAGTTGCTGATGTAGATTCACGAAGTACATATGAATAACGGTAAAAGTAATGTTTGCATACATCCAAGTCTTTCTTGAGATTTTATGTGAGGCTCCAAAAGTTATGCTCAAGGTCATGCGGGGTCGTGACCTGAAGAGATGAAGGCTGGCGGCAGGTGGCCTGAACTTTGAGGCTTTTTTCAATCTTGCTGTCAGTTTCATTTCGCTTACAGATAATATAAACAGATATATGTGCATATAAAAACCTTTGCTACTGGAGATTACATATATGTAGTACGTACTGACAAAATTAACATTGAATATAAACGTGTCAGATTAGCAACAAAATCGTTCGGGTAACAATGCCGCATAACAATATCAGATCTATCAGATATATCAGTCACTCACACAATCTGGCTGTCTTCAGCGTCTCCCTTCCCGCCGCCTCCTCCACGTCCTACTTCCCGGCAGGAGGGTGACAGGGCCAGACGCTTCTCTCCTGTCAGGCAACAGATGGAGTGCGGTCGGTGCCCTTCAGACTCAAGGAAAGTGATTACGAGACAGGTGAAGAGTGATGGGTATAAAGGCGTGTTGCTAAGGTTACAGTCTGGGTTTGCAGGAACAGGTGAAGTTGGATAATAAATATTTATGAGTGTTCTTCCGTATTATCATGGAAATCATCACCGCAATCATAAAAAAGGAAGTCAACAGATTATGTAAATGCTGTATTCATATTACATACCATTCCTTTTACGAAATCATAGTCGGAAAATCGAGGTCTTGGTATTCTGAACTACAGCATGTGAATAACTACCACCATACGTCACTCGTCCCCACTGCCCTCGGCCTGCACATATTTCCCATGGGCCCAATTGTGCTGGTCGGCCTGCGAGGTGTGAATGCTTGCAACCCTCGATTCTCAGGGAGCTGTACGGCCCGCTGCCCAACTGCTTAACACAAAACGCCTCAGCGAGAGTCCCCTTAAGGTTATTAGTTGGCCGGACAAAAGCCTGCACCGCCATTGACCAGCATCTTGCAGCGCACCAGTTACTATATTCAAACCAATTTACGGGGCGCCTAAACGCTCTTCAACATTAATTGCCCCTTTTTTGCAAATTCCGCAGGGGCCTTCACGTTCTTAATAGCCACATAAGACTCCTGCGGCGGAAACATTCACGCCTATTGTCGGCCAAAACATTGTTTCCCCTCGACGACTACCCCACGCAGAGGGTGATGGTAGGTGAGGGTTAATGTGGCTAGTGTGGCGAGGGTGTGGCCATGTCTCCCCCTGGCTGCGCCTTGCCTCTGCCCTGCTGCGCCAACCCTTCGCTCACCATTAACGCCACAACAATGCAGGTGAGGCCCCCCGGAGACCCTCAAAGACGCCCCGACCTGAAGGCACAAAAAGACCCTCACAGTTGGGCGAGGGGACGAGACTTGCCAGGGGACGCCAGCCACCGTGTTTACCTTTCTTTCTCTCTCTTTCTTTCTCTCTCTCTCTCTTTCTCTCTCTCTCTCTTTCTCTCTCTCTCTTTCTTTCTTTCACTCTCTCTCTCTCTGTCTCTCTTTATCTCTCTCACTCTCTTTCTCTCGCTCCTTTTTTTCTGCTGTACATTACAATTCTGAAAAGTGTAGCAAAATTCCGAAGACGTTAACTAAGACCTTAGTTGACGTTAGACCTTTATCCAATAGGGAAAAATAAATCTCATCATATTTCCAATAGGAAAAAAAAAATCTTCAAAATAAGCAAAGGATTCTTCAGATGATCGCTCAGAGTTGTTGTTCGTTAGATAAGATATAAGGTAGAGATGAGAATAGGGGAGTGAGAAGCTATGCGGCGTGGAGGGGTTGTTGTCACTTGCTATGAGGCAACAGGATTTGGGCCATACTAAGGACGGAGTGTTGCACCATCTGTGACATTTCTATTGCTACGGGGAGGACGGGGGCACGTCCCGTGAAGGGGACAGCATATTACTCTAACACTGATATCACCAGGGAATCAAGGAAAGCATACGCGCGTAGGCATGGGCTAGAAAAATAACGAAGAAAATGTGGTATAACTTTTTGCCAAAGAGTAAAGGTAACAGTGCAATTTTCTATTCAATTATTCTAAGGAACATCATTTTGTCGCAGGCGATACAATGACCTAATGACGTTGGTAAGTGGTGGTGAAGGCTCAGCTGCGAGGATACCGCTGTTGACACACAATATGCGGCGTAAGTCAGATAACTGAAAAGAGTGTTTCACGAGCGGCACCTTTTTTGTTTCAATTTCTAAGTTGTGCTGACAAGCCAGACATCTCACATCATGTAACCATGTAGAGCAGCAAGAAAAGAGAAGTGGAGGGAAAGAGAGATTGGTTTTCTTTTGGAATTGAGGTCGCGGCACAGAGGCTGCGGCGGGAAGGAGCTGTTTTGCAATGCTTGAAGGAGGTCAGCAGGTGGCTTAGTGCTGATTTTTGTTGAAGAAGTTTCGGATGCAAATCTCACGTGGAACGTTAAATTAGCACTTTTTTAGCCTTGGCATTTTACACTCCTTTGCGTAACCTTCAAAGTAGTAGTGGTGATGATGGTTCACAGGGAGATTATGTGAATGATATACGTAGTTACTCCATTTACCATGTTGAGAAATGTGAATAGGTAAAGATTACCATATGAAGTGAAAGATGAGGTAAAGGGAGAGACCCATGGCGAGGGTCGTGACTCGGCAAGGGAGCCTCGATCCGGGACTGTGTCACCCAGACGTTCACCCGCAGGGCCGCAGCTCTCCGCGGCAGGGGCGCCGCAGTGTGCTTCTTACCTGGACATCCCTCAGGTCAAAAAGGTCTTAGTGCTCAGAGAGTTTTTACATTAGCCTTTTGTTTTGTTGCTGTTTTCACCTGAGTGTTGCACGGGTAGGGGTAAAGCGGTGGTGATGGCGGCCGATAATCCACCATTCGAGGTCACAGCTATACCTCGGGGGTCTCACTTGCATACATTTTTTCCTTTTTCGCCCCTAAATAAGAAAATTTTAGGGGAAGTGGAAGTATTTGGGTGAGAGTGTCCTCCTCAGCGAATTTTGTTGGAAGCAAGAATTTTAGGAACACAGTTTAGACCCAGTTATTAATTCATATTCTCTTGTTTCCTCTTTCTGGTGTTTGGGGAGAGGGGAGGGGGAGACGCCCCTCAGACTGCATGTTCCTCAAACTAGGCGTCAAGGGTGATTGTGACGTGCCCTCTTTATAGCACGTGACTTCTCTGTCTATATATCACTTTACTTCTATGCATTCGAGTTTCATTTGTTCCCTATTGTTCATTATGTCCAGTTGGTATTTTTTTCAAAGTCTTTTTTAACATTCATACAACTAAATCTAGCTTTAGAAAATCGGTTAGGATATAACGGAGGTTGTTTTAATAAAGTGTAGGGTTGACACAGACGGTTCAGGTAACTATACACGAGTTTCCACCATGTGTGTGTGTGTGTGTGTGTGTATAAATGAAATTAGTGATATGTGTTTCTTTGGTGTAGTGTTGACAGTATTGACAGATGTGGAAGGGGAGGGGAGGCGCAGTGAAGGGGGAGACAAGACACATTGTGGAGGAGGCAAGGCGAGGCACAGGGTGGAGGGTGGAAAGCGTGGGAAAGGGAGGCAACAACAGTAATAAAGAAGTGATGCTTGGTGGTGGTGGTGGTGGTGGTGGTGGTGGGTGGTGGTGACAGTGGTGGATGGTTGACAGTGGTGTGTGTGTTGTGAGTGGTGGTGGTGGTGGTGGTGGTGGTGGTGGTGGTGGTGGTGGTGGTGGTGGTGGTGGTGGTGACAGTGGTGATGGTTGTGACAGTGGTGGTGGTGGTGGTGGTGGTGTGGTGGTGGTGGTGGTGGTGGTGGTGGTGGTGGTGGTGGTGGTGGTGGTGGTGGTGGTGGTGGTAATGGTTGTGACAGTGGTGGTGGTTGTGGTGATGGTGGTGTGGTGTTGTTGTTGGTGGTGGTGGTGGTGGTGGTGGTGGTGGTGGTGGGTGGTGGTTGGTGACAGTGGTGGTGGTTGTGGTGGTGGTGTGGTGGTGGTGGTGGTGGTGGTGGTGGTGGTGGTGGTGGTGGTGGTGGTGGTGGTGGTGCAAAATCTGGTATGTTATATTTAGTTATACATCGTCTTCATTTATTACCAACATAGTTTTTTTCCCCTCCAGTGATATTCATTCATCAAACGTACTATGTGCTCTCAGAATAAGTATATTACATTTCTCATCGCATGATATGAACAGTGACTTCTATTTCACTGTTATTTAATAAAGTGTAAAATATTCCTTTATTCGTAATAGATATAAGGTTTCATCATGTACTCATGCTTATTGTCTTATGCAATACGCTGGTTTTCAATATATCGTTTATGAAAACTTATTGGATTGTACGACGCACGTGTCTCATTTTTAAAACAATAATCTTTATATAGTTCAGTTTATAGGTGATGAAACCTGCATGTTGTCCAGTAGCTTATTTCTCACGCAGGCAATAACGACAGGCTGGTGTCAATCACGATGGTAGCAAATTCCTCGTAATCAGTCAGTTGAGGTTATGCGAAATAATTAATGATTTTATTCCCATAAATTTACTTATTTAACTGATTATTATTACGAAGCATTGAGGAATGACTAGCGACACACAGCTTGGGATCCGTTGTCTTCATCGTAATATTTGAAGACAAATGAAGAAAATCAAAAGTGGAATTCAAGCACGACAATATATACGAATAAAGTAAGAGTTTTCAGAAGTTAAAGTTTAACATCATAAAGTTTCAGATCATCGAAAGTATGATAACGTAAAGCTGCTTTACTCCGGTACTGTTCAAGAAAATGGCTTCGATCGCCATCCATGGTGGCGTTCATTTACTTGCTCTCACTCTGGACATGAATCAAGTTTATCGATTCTTATGACATCATTTACGAATTCCTATGCCAGGAATTTTGTTTCACCCACTATGAACCCCAAGGAGTGACATGAGGCAGTGCGGCAGGGCGTGGGAGCCTGTGCAGGGCATCAATTAAGAGTGCCTTCAAGCGCGTCACCCTGCTGGACCCGTAAGTCATCTCGCGGCCATTCAACAGAGAAGCTATACCGCCGCTCGACTCAGGCCCACCGGGTGACGAGACCGGACATCCATCTTCTGCGGACCGTCCACCACACGTGTTGAATGGGTTGAAAGAGGTTGTCACGCAGACGGTGGTAATTTACCTTAAGATATGCTCCGTCATGGGGGTGTTAGGGCCAGGGCGGGGACGCAGCACCCATGGCAATTCAACCCGTTATGTCCCGTCGGCCTGCTCTTGCTCCCTTATCCCGCCGGCGTGGATCTTATTTAACCCTTCTGTGCCCCGTGCGTCCTCCCCTACACTGGGTTCCCACGCTGAGCTCTACACCTGGTGCTCGGCGTCGCGAGGGACGGAGGGGAAGAGTAGGCATCGGGAAGATGTGGAAGGGGCCGGCGAGGGATGCGCCACGTTCAGATGGAGGCATTGATAGCCGCCTCCCGCTGCCCACGGTGGAGGATCTTTGAACAAAAATAGAAATGGAAGGATTGAGAGACTAGAGCAATCACGTATTCCCAGCTTTTTAGAGGCTAGAGCAATCAGGTATTCCAAGCTTTTTAGAGGCTAGAGCAATCACGTATTCCAAGCTTTTTAGAGGTTAGAGCAATCAGGTATTCCAAGCTTTTTAGAGGCTAGAGCAATCACGTATTCCAAGCTTTTTAGAGGCTAGAGCAATCACGTATTCCAAGCTTTTTAGAGGCTAGAGCAATCACGTATTCCAAGCTTTTTAGAGGCTAGAGCAATCACGTATTCCAAGCTTTTTAGAGGCTAGAGCAATCACGTATTCCAAGCTTTTTAGAGGTAGCATCGGGTATCAAGCTTAAGTACAATCAGGTATTCCAAGCTTTTTAGAGGCTAGAGCAATCACGTATTCCAAGCTTTTTAGAGACTAGAGCAATCACGTATTCCAAGCTTTTTAGAGGCTAGAGCAATCACGTATTCCAAGCTTTTTAGAGGCTAGAGCAATCACGTATTCCAAGCTTTTTAGAGGCTAGAGCAATCACGTATTCCAAGCTTTTTAGAGGCTAGAGCAATCACGTATTCCAAGCTTTTTAGAGGCTAGAGCAATCACGTATTCCAAGCTTTTTAGAGGCTAGAGCAATCACGTATTCCAAGCTTTTTAGAGGACTAGAGCAATCACGTATTCCAAGCTTTTTAGAGGCTAGAGCAATCACGTATTCCTAGCTTCTGCCATATATTACTCATGACAGATCAAAGCTTATTGGCAAAGTTGTGGTTATCACTCTTTCAAGTCCTTTAAAAGAACAGGTACTCTAGCTATTCCATGCTAACAATTGTGGTAACCAGAATATTTTCCAACCCTGTCACGGTCCTGCGTTGGAGAGCCTGTTGCCCGCGTCCCGTGAGGTGCATCTGAAACACGACACCTCAGGAGGGGAGCACCAAGCCCTCCATTAGCCCCCAGCGTCGGGCTGTGCGCCACCTCGAAGATCCTCGTCCTCATAGTCTGTGTCTGATTGTTGGGGTCTCTCGCGTCTGAATGCATTTTCCCTCCTTCACATTGCCGCACCGACCGAGCATTGTAATACCTAAGTTCTTGATATATTTGGGTTATCCATAGATGAGGTAATTCATTGTATGGATATTGCAAAAGGGCCGACTGCATGGGTTCTATTTGCATATATGGTGGTTGATGTGAGGTACCAGATATCCTTCATTGGGGAATGTATGGGAAACTGGTCGCTTTGGATTCCTGACATGGATTTGTTCATACATAACCGTTTGTCATTAGCATTTGCACCAAACATTCAACATTTAAGTATAGAACTAAAGAGAAATTCAGCCCTCCCCCCTACACACACACACACACACACACACACACCACACACACACACACACACACACACACACACACACACACACACACACACACACACACACACACCACCACACACACACACACACACACACACCACACACACACACACACACACACACCACACCCACAACACACACACACACACACACACACACACAACACACACACACACACCACACACACACACAACACACCACACACACACACACACACACACACACACACACACACACACACACACACACACACACACACACACACACACCCACACACACACAACACAAAAAAACAAACACAACAGCGTATGAGTGAAAACTGTACGTACTAAATATCAACATAAAATAATTTACCATTACATGTGATACGAGGCACAAACATTAGTAATTTTTCGTTCAATGTTTTTTGTTTTGCGTCAGTCCTCGCGTAACAGTGTGGCCGCAGCGTAGAGTGAAGTGCTGCAATCAGAAGCTTACCGTCGCAAAAAGTGAGAAGGGTAATGCCTTAAAATAGCGTTCTGTCTTGCATTGCCATCCCCTTCCCTCCCTGTTGCCTTTCTCCTCCGCCGTTCTCCTTTCTCTCTTCAATCTCTCTTTGTTCTCATCTCTTTCTTCTCTCCTCCATTCCTTTCTTCAACATTATAAGTCTTCCTAACAACTGCCACACAACGAACTTTTACTGTGTCCAGGATGAATTTCGTCTTTTGATGTGTGTGTTGTGTGTGTGGAGAGAGAGAGAGAGAGAGAGAGAGAGAGAGAGAGAGAGAGAGAGAGAGAGAGAGAGAGAGAGAGAGAGAGAGAGAGAGAGAGAGAGAGAAAAAAAAAAATCACAGCCGGTTTCTAATGTGAAGAAAAAGAGAAACAGTCTTAGTAGGTAAAGGTTACGTTGATGTACCGTCCGTGTCAGTATTATTCTAATTACCATCTTGTGTTATCATTTCTTGAGTAATAAAAGTAACCGGATACATTTCTTATAGATCGAGAGATGATGTGAAGTAATATGAGCTATTTATATAAGATAACGAAGCATACTGATAAGCATACTGATATTTCCTCCAATTTGAAATCCCCTCTAAGGTAACATCCACAGGTGGCAGACTCTCTTATATCACTAAATTCAAGCTTTATGTATGTATTTATGTATGAATGAGAATTGATGTAAAGTGAATATTCAGCCCTAATATGCATGACAATAGTTCCAATTGTATATTCCAATTTCTTTATATTTTTTCACAAGGCTACTGTTTAACCCCACATCTTATGGCCACAAGTAACTAGTTATTGTAAAAGAAAAGAGAGTTCAGGCTGAGGGGACGGTAGGTGTGTCCGTGAATGGAACTGTAAAATGGAAACCATGTTATTGTATGTACGTGGGGCAATATGTGCACTTTTTTTGCCTGTGGAGTCTTGTACCTCAACCTCTTTTTCCCTCTTTTTGCAGGTATGTGTTCGGTGCCTCAACCACGGCGCTACAAGTCACTGTACCTGTAGCTGGTGAGTAGGTTGTCGCCTCGGACCTGTATTTCTTGCACTCCGTTTTTTCTGTGGTCCCGAGCGTGTATGACCTTTGCATTATAGTCTATCATGTCGGCTGCAAACGAACTCGATACTATTTTTAAAGTCAATGATTCCGTTAACTTTTAAGAAGGTCTCTCTGGGTCTGATTAATTTTTGGTTCAATAATTTTGTTTTTGTGGTTCTGATGCAGTTTTTCTTGACATTTTCTTATCCGGCATCAATCAGACCTTTGTATTGTCCTAATCTGTTGTGTTGATAAAAACGATGCGCGTGTGTTTGTTGCAGTGAAGGTGAAGGTTTCAGTAGACTTTTTATAAGCTAGATTGAGGTAACTGATCTTATTAAACACTCACCATAATACACACAACATATGAGGCGTACCATGACACACCCAACATATAAGGTACACTATGACACACCCAACATATGAGGCGCACTATGACACACCCAACATATGAGGTGCACCATGACACACCCAACATATGAGGCACACCATGACAAACCCAACATATGAGGCACACCATGACAAACCCAACATATGAGGTACACCATGACAAACCCAACATATGAGGCGTACCATGACACAACCAACATATGAGGTGCAGTATGCAACACCCAACACTAAAACTTGTCACCACCTCATCCACACTACTACATCATTTGTCATACTAAATTTTTTCCCGTTGAGATCCATGAGTATATACTTAAATCGAGATACAATTTCATCCTTGCTGCCTTAAACATACTCTGCAACACACACACACACACACCCACCCACCCACCCACACACACACACACACACACACACACACACACACACACACACACACACACACACACACACACACACACACACACACACACACACACACACACACACACACACACACACACACACACACACACACACACACACACACACACACACACACACACACACACACACACACACACACACACACACACACACACACACACACACCTACTCACCTTCACATTTAAACTTCACATTCCTCGTGCACCCTCCGTCACACTTGCGTCTTTACTCATTCACACTTATGCACATGATATGATTATAGCTGTATACATAATTATGATCAAAGAGATACTAATGAGCATCAAACTGGGTTAAGATTTACTCCGTATTAAATCGTTATTACCAACTTTTTTGGTATCTCAACCGCACTTGATTTTTATATCTCCAGAAACATAGTGATCATACTGATAATTTACTGCCGGTGGCTCAGCTATAACTGACTTTTAAGGAAATTACAGAGCATGTAGAACGAGTAGGGGACTAGGGGAGGGGGATGGAGTAAGGGAAGGGGAGGAGCTAGAGAGGAGGGGGTAGCGTGTGAGGAAGTTGGGGAGAAAATGGTGGGAGTTGTTTTAAGTTATTTATTTGGGAACATGTGGGAGTACAAGGGAGAGGGTTTTTCCTGCTCGTCACTTGTATTTCAAGGTGGAAGGCTTGAGGGGCTTACACAGCGGAACGAAATGCATGTGGCGACCAGAAAAAAGTGAAGGAATATTGCGAGGCACGAGAAACGAGAGAAATCAAGGCCGTGCTGCCAGACAGAACCAATTTGTAGCAGTTAAGAGCCAGAAGTTTGTTGATGGCATCTAAACGCTGACACTGAGCCAGGGCCCAGGAGGTGGCAATTGAGGCTGATGCGGGGGCGGAAAACAAAGAGAGGAGGTGATACTCGAATACATCATCTGAGTATCATATTTTGACATTCAGACTCCTAACGACTATTGATTGCCCAGTGCTTCAAGACATACGCACACGTGGTAGTACAAACAACATAAGTAGTAGCGGTAGTAGCAGCGGTAACAGTAGCAGCAGTACCAATAGCTGTGGTGTGGCGGCGGCAGTGGCGGTGGTGGCGACGACAACGTGCGTGGTGGCCCGGCCTCACTCACTCTCTGGCCCCGCGCTCACAGACTCACTCACACGCCGGCTGCCGTGCGTGATACTACCCTCCCGCGGCCTCCGTCCGGTGCCACCAGGCCACCACCCTCCCAAGGGCATACCTACCACCCGCCAGCCACTCCACCCAGTTCCTAGCTCGTGCCTTGTCGCTCCACCGCCCTGGAGGACCACCACACCCACCCGTCCACCTCATCCGTCTGGAATTAAAACTTGCCGTTCATGTGACAAAATAGGAAATGATATGGATTCCACCCAATTTTTTTTAATGAATGGAAACTGGTATTAGAAAAAAAACTTGACTCGACTACTTTTTTTCCATTTTATGTTGATCGTAAACTTTAATTTTATCAGTTCATTAAGTTGTACAAAGTGCTGTTCGCTCCACACATGGACTCGGCGCGGGGGGTGCGATTGTCAGTTGATGTACGGGCGGCAGTGCTCGACAGGAGTTGGTGCCGTCAACAGTGTGCTTCGCGGCCCCACCTGGATCCAGAGCTATTTCCTGGAGCTGTGCATCTAGCCCTCTGTCCGGCGCGCTCAGCTGACCGTGCTAGTAACAAACAGGTGGTTGCGCAGAAGACAACGGGGACTGTGCGCGCGAAGCCAGCTGGACTCATGTGTTTTGTTTGTATTGAACGACAACAGTGAGGTTTTGTTCGTGTCAAACAGTCCGGTGAATGTTTACTGTTCAGATACTTGACAGTCAAATCGAATAAAACGTCAAGATCACAACACCTGAACTGCACATGACAGGAAAGTAATGAGTGTTATGAAAATGCATTACTCTACTGCCACGCCCCCTTCTTTCCCCGTCCCCCGTAACTTATTCTTCTCCAACCTGGATGACGTAAGACGCCCATCGACGCCCCACAACGGTCACTACGTCCACGCTTCGCCCCGTCCTGCAGAGGTAATTGTCTTCACAGTTCTATACCATTAACATGTGACTACATTAACATCTGACTTCCCTCATCACCTCCACCATGCACTGTACACTGATCAGTAGTTGTGCGATGCATAGTGAAAAAAAACCTGCAGCATATTATCGGGCAATTTACATACGCCTTGAAACATACTGATCCTAGCTCAAGGGATCTAATAGTAGACCAATAAAACTAGAAACGATCTTGTCTATGGCGAGCTATAAATCCTTTCATGTGTGGCTATTAGGGCATACCGTGCTAGGTAGACGGAACCAATTAAGGGTAGTAAGTCAAGGTGATCTTAGGGTAGGAGGAGGAGGAGCGGCAGGAACAAGTAGGAGGGGGTGGAGGAGGCTGAGATGGAGGTGGAGGAGGAGGGCATTGGGAGGGTTAAGACTGGGTGAGGCAGGGAGTGTGAGGGCAGTAGCAAGGGTGCTGTTGCATCAGTGCGGGACTGCGGAGACCTGTCCGTCTGAGAAGCACGTGGGTTGGTGCGTGAGGGCGCTAATAACTGTGGCAGCGATCACCTCAGCGTCCAGCACAGGCGACCTTTCCTTGGCCGATCTGAAAGCCGCATACGAGCATAGAGAAGGTGGGTGAGCTAGGCAAAGGGATGAGGATTCTTTCTAAATGACCTGCTAACCAAATAATCATCCCGTAGCCGTTATGAGAGACTATATATGTAACTAGTGAATTGAAGGTAATGTGATGAGACTTGCTAGATTGGTAGCGTTAAATTCATATATCCAAGGACCCAGGTAGTGTGAGATTAGGTAACGCGGAGGCTGTGTCCAGTTTCAGGTCAAGAAGTGTACCCCGCCATCAAGTTTTTGTTTCCATCCTTTCCTTCGTATTGCGTACATACATGGTGCAAGAGAGACACTTCAGATCCTTTCAAGGCACAGACAAACCTGGCCAGACAAGGTAAAGAAAAGACTCGGCGACCGCACACCCTCCACACTGCAGTGTTTTTTTACCATAGATTTTTATGTTCTGGAAATACTGAGACAAATTAGGGATCTGGAGCAGTTCACTCTGATTCATTTATCCGTTTCATATGGAGAATATATGTATTTTAAAGTTAATGTATATCATCACAGCAGCTTTCTTGCATATATCATTGAATTCATGAATATATTTCAAGCCCAAGAGAGAATCACTTATCCGCCCTTACCACTTTGGGTTCTATTATGTAAATACTAAGAGATCGGGATCACATTCAAGGTTGTTTTTAGCATCAATAAAGTATACTGAGATTTGAGCTATCATGAGGAAGAGATATTTGGGGCCGAGGAGGGAGACCGCAAGGCCGGGAAGGTAGCAGGGGCCGCGGCACCATACGGGAGGGTCTTGTGGTATCAGGCAATAAAAGGCAATTATCCTCGGTAGATATGACTCCTAACTAGACGCCTGACACTCCGATACAGTTTCCTGAAGTATTATTAGTCTTGCTCGGAAGGCCAACGCGAAACAATAAATGCGCATTATAAAGGTGGCGGAGTGGGAACAAGGAATGAGGCCCACCGCTGCTGAAGTGCTCTAAGGGTTGTGTAATGAGAGGGTCGCCTTCATCACGGAATTACCGCTCATATGTTCCTCCTTGCAGCTTCCCAAGCCGTCGAGCTGCGATACAGACCTCGGAGCGCCAGTCAGTGTGTCCGGCGTCTAGACAATAAGGCTTTCAATCTTGTAGCCATTATGAGCATGACATTCCAGAGTTACACGCTTTCTAAGAAGAGAAAATTATTCTTGAATATCACAACCTTCAGCCTTATTAGGCATATTTTAATAACAAATACGGAATTAAACACTCTATGCCACGTTTTACTTAGTTTTATCATAATGTATTAATGAATATGACTCATACTCAATTTAATTAGTCATTCTACATTCATTTTCTCATTTTAATCTATTTTACGCAAACATTAGGAAGATAATATACATAAAACTATAACATACACCAAATCGTTACACTTTCCAACGTATGTGCATTATAGGAACGTGTATACTTATATATAAAAATACCAGAATAAGAAAGACTGAGTGAGGCGAGTTAACTCCCTAATGTACGACTCTATCACATAATAACAGTGAGGACGCAGTGTTGGGGTGGCAGTTGTAATGAGCGAGTCAGGAGAAGTAGGCGGAGGAGACTGGCGGAAGGTCGAGAACAGCCTGCGGGTTGGTGTGTCCCTCGCTGCAGCCTCAGTATACCTGCCCGACCTCCTTGCAGAATTATTGGCTCGGGATAAGGACAGGCTCGCGTGTGGGGATGCCTGGGGCGGGGGAGAGGGAGTGTGGAGGTGCTGTCGGTGCTTCTGAGGAAACTGCCGATGCAAGGGAGTTCCGCAAGGGTAGTCTGCATAGTTAAGGAAAATAACCGATTTTTCCCACAAACCAATATTTTCTTTATTTACTGAAGCGTTGAGAGGACAAGATTATGTTCGTAGCTCATTTATAAGAGAATGGTAACTACTTAGTGCAGATATGTTGATTATGTGAGAATAAAGCGTTGTGTTAGTTTATATATACGTATCGCTATACCGTATTTATTTAGCTGTCAGAGTAACATAGTAGAAGCAGGGATAGCAAAGGTCACATTTAAATAGTTACAAACGTTTGCCCTTTTAAGTAATGCATTTAAAACTTCCCCCGACATATCCTTAGTACACCCTCCCCCCGCCACCACCACCGCCACCACCACCACCACCATCACCACCCATTGCATGTGCAGGCAGAATGGCGTGAGTGTAAGACCCGTACCAACATTTTCATTTTGGACGGTCGGTGTTGCGCATATTAACTTTTATCGTAACATTACCGTGTGTCGTGATGAGGCGTCGTTATTTATTCATCCTTATGCTGCGGGCACGGGGAGGGGTGAGGCACGGGGCGGGGCGGGACGGGCGCCTCACCCACCCGGAGCCTCCCAAGCATGCACAACGCTCACGCAAGCCTCCTGTTACTCACGCCGACCCGCTCACGGACGCCCCTGCTCTGGGATGAGGCATGGCAGGGCACCCTCCCCTCCCCTCCCCCCTCCCCTCCCCTCCCCTCAACTCACCACACCATTATTTCTATAGCAATCTGTATCTCCCTTGTAACCTTACTAAATTTTCAGCTTCCTTCCTCTATATTACAACCCTTTCACTTAACTTAATAAACTCTCTAATGTCTCCTACACTTCTTTCTTCTTTTTAGTCTTATTTATATGTGGCGCTTGTATACAGTTTTATATATGTAGCTTTTTGTACCTGTGCTTCATCAGCATCTTCTGTAACATCTACGCTCCCGTCACCTAGACCAACACAAGCATGGTCCCGTCACTTCATTCTAGTGCCAGTATTTATCCTTTTATATGTGCAAATAATATGGTCGTCGTCAGTTCATTAGAAATATAAATTTATGTGTCACGTGTTAGTTTTTTCATCAAGTAGCTAATATTATTTTATTATATACATATATACATTATTCGCCGTCTCATTTGCAGTATAAACAATATGAATATACGTTTATATTATGTCACCGTTGTAAGTCAAGGGGATTTCAAAATATACATAGTGCAAATGAATACAGTGTTAATTAATTGAAAAGAACGCAAAATACAGCAACAATTGTTTTAACGATAATGATGATTAGGATAGAAATCGTGATAATAACAGTTGCAATAATAATGATATTGATAATTATGATAATTATAATGGTAATAATCTTCTGATTATGATAGTGATAATATTAATGAAGATGATGTTGAATATAATTTTGATATCATTTATATAGTTTTATTTTCATTCTCTTATTATATTTCGATCATTATCAATTTATCAAAATATGATAATTTTATCGTGTTTTGCAACCATCATCACTTTTCTAAAAGGGATTAAATACGTATTAACGGACAATCGGTAACAAATATAAATATTTAACATTAACTAATGCAACAGTCCATGATATTCTTTTAATATTCAATCATATCATTAGCCTTATCTAAACAACGAAAGATGGTGTGTAAAAATTACCAAATAATTTCCTGATCATAAATAAAATACCAGGCGAGTGAGGAAGGAACCATTAAGACTGTCAGCGTACGTAAGAATTATTATGTAACATAGGCTTTCCAGGTCAAAGAGGACTTGAAATGGGAGTGGTGTGGGTGTGGTGTGGTGGGTGCGGCGTGGTGTGGGGGTTAGTGAGTTGAAACAGTTACTCATGCCTCATTATCATCCGCTGTGTCGGTCCGCTATTCTTTCGCTCAGTTCTTGTGTGGTTGAATGTGAGGTGAACCACAGGTGCTCTCAGCATCGCGATAGTGCATTATCCCATTGCTTCTGGATGGGTTAGCTATTTCTTTTGCTCTTCTTCATTTCCTGTGTCGTGTGATACCCAGGTGCGTGTGTAGTAGCGGGTAGTGGTGCGTGTGTTGTGTATTTGCTTGTGGTTAAGTTGTTTCATTTTATTTGCTTTTTTTTCCTGTGATTTATTTATTTCTCGTGCTGTTGTGTGTGTGTGTGGTGTGTTGGTGTGTATGTGTGTGCGTTTAATTGTTCTGTTTGTGTGGTTGTGTTGCGCTTGTATATTTATATTTATTTTCTGTATGTGTGTGTGTGTGTGTGTTTGAGTGTGTATGTGTGTATGTATGTGTGTGTGTGTGTGTGTGTGTGTGTGTGTCTGCGTGCGTGTTATTGAGTGTGCGCGTTATCATAATATTTTTCCCTCGGTCAGGGACATAAACTGGTCTGGTAACAGGTGACCCTTTTTCCAGGAGAGACAGTCTAGCAAATGACAAAGTGATCGTAAATATGACGATGATGTTTCACCAACTCGAGTGATTCAGTCTCTCTCTCTCTCTCTCTCTCTCTCTCTCTCTCTCTCTCTCTCTCTCTCTCTCTCTCTCTCTCTCTCTCTCTCTCTCCTCTCTCTCTCTCTCTCTCTCTCTCTCTCTCTCTCTCTCTCTCTCTCTCTCTCTCTCTCTCTCCCCTCCACCGGATCGATATGCCCCTTCTCTTCATCTCCTTCGATCACATCTCTCACTCTCTGTCTAGCACTTTGACCAATGAAGCGTGCATGAATCACCATCACCTCACGCTGCCTCTCGCTACTTCCAATCACAACCCATTTATCTATTTTGTTCTCCATTAGCGATCAGAAAGAACCGTAGAGTTTATCAAAGCTTATCCTACACTCTTACCAAACTATATAATTTTGTTTTATTTTTAATACTACTTTAGTGAGTGATTTATAGTTCGTTGTTTTTTGCCATGCGCGTCACTGTAATCTTTGGTATTTTTACATGCAGGAAGCAGTGGCTCAAGGAGATGATAGAGAGGCGTATTGGCGTACTACAGGGTGGAAGGGAGAGGGAATATACCTTGTCTGTTGTCAGGGTGAGGTCGTGACTGCCAGTAACTGATAATAATAGTGATATGCCACGACTAGTAGGGTTGTTTTTTCTCTCTCCACCTCTACTCTCTCTCCTCTCTCTCTCCTCCTCTCTCTCCTTCTCTCTCCTCTTCTCTCTCCTCTCTCCTCCCTCTTCTCTCTCCTCTCTCTCTCTCTCTCTCTCTCTCTCTCTCTCTCTCTCTCTCTCTCTCTCTCTCTCTCTCTCTCTCTCTCTCTCTCTCTGGTGAAATTATACATGGAGTTTCTTTCTTTACTAATTAATTGATATAATCCGTCAGCGATACGTGGAAATTCTGGGTCTTTGATGTTTGAAAGTTTTCCTAGAGGTTACTTTTTGTCCTTATTTAAATGAACTTACATCACGGTAAGTAAGAGCTTTGTCATTTTCCTTTTTCTTATATCAGGGTGTGTGTGTGTGTGTGTGTGTGTGTGTGTGTGTGTGTGTGTGTGACTCTGTGTGTGTGTGAAGGTTGTTAATGCATGCGAGCGTGGAAAATGAATGTGCGTGCATGTGTGCTTGCGTGCGTGCGTGCGTGCGTGAAAATACCTATCTTTGTGTATCTGTGTTTAACTGGTGACTCTTATTTTTATGCACAACCAAGACATCTACCTTGGCTGCTGTCCTTCTCATTTTCTCTCTTTTTTTCTGAGTCTTTTTTTGCTTTGATTGAGGATAGTTACGCTTGTAGTCTTGGCTGGGACGTCGCTTGGGTGGCTTGGTGATACGTGTGTGACTTAGCTACGTGTCTTTCACCATATCCTCGCTTACCCCACAGATGTGTATACGATCGATCCCTCACACACACACACACAGACACACACACACACACACACAGACGCACACACACACACACACACACACACACACACACACACACACACACTGAAAAAGGCTCATTATAACAAAAAAAAATATAACGTGGTGTGAATAGGAGGGACGGGTATCGTATACGTCACCAGGAAACCCTCTCTTCCCCCCTTCCTCTTCCTCCTTTTTACTTTCCTCCTCCAGTCTCCTCCCTTCCAATTCCCCTTTACTCTTTCTCTCTCTCCCTTTCTCCCTCCCCTTACACCCTCCCAGCTTCCCGTAATGCTTCAGTAACTTGATATTTTATGGTCCCCGAATTTCATGTATAGCATTTCGTTAGGTGCGCGGCGGGAAAAAAGCCTGCGCAAAGTTAAGGCCTTGGTTAGGTATCTCATGGAAGGCTCGTGCGTTTTGGAGTCCCATGGTCGCACGAATCCAAGTCACAAATGTTTGCTGTGTGACTTTCTACTCTTTTCTATTTATGCCGCAGTTTTTTCTCTAGGTTTCCTCTCTTTTGCTGCATCTTTGGGTGTTTTTGTATGTGTGTACTGGTGATCTTCGATGTGTTTTAGCGAAGTATAGATAAGGAAAGCGAGTAGCGAAGCGAAGGAGAGAGAGAAAGAAAGGGAGTAGTAGGTAGTAAGTATATGTGTATGTGTGTCTGTGTGTGTGTTCCTTCTATTCAGACAGTGGTGGCTGCTCCCTCCCTCCCTTCTCTCTCTCTCTCCTTCCTTCCTACTCCGACCTCACCTTTGAACTTCTCCATGACCTCTTTTTGGGCGTGGCCTATAACGTTCTCTACTCTGCTTGACCTCTCACATACTCAACGCACCACTACACCCCCGCCGCCTCTTACTTCTCACTCTCACTCTCACCATCACTCTCTCTACTCTGACTTGCCACTTGGTCCTTTCTAAACCTGACTTTCTTTTTCATTCTCCTCTCTTTCTCTCTTTATTATTATTATTACAGGTATTGTTATCTCTTTTCTTACTTAAAATTATTAGGTATGTCAATGTATAATTATCAATAGTCCACTTTAGTCCACGAGAGACAACGAAATTATCATAACATGAGGTCCATAAAAGAGCTTCGGCTTAATGGACCGTGGCTTATACGACTGTATAATTGATTATGAACAATATTGTATTACACCAAGCCAAATAAACTATCAAGT
>JACEEZ010005970.1:567500-615000 GCA_016584305.1 Chionoecetes opilio
GGTGTTGGCGAGAAGGGCGACCACCCTCGTCAGGCCTCAGCCTTGGTGCCGGCGTGGGAGGCTCCTCATATCGCAGCCTGGTAACGATGGGAACCTTTTTCTTTACCTTGTGGTATGTACAGGTGCAACGCAACCATGGGAAGGTGCTTGTAGAGTTTGTTTGTTTAGTGTATCATCACTTCATGCACAGTAAAATGTTGTTTATATATATATATATATATATATATATATATATATATATATATATATATATATATATATATATATATATATATATATATAACCCTAGACTAAAAGCTCAGTACTTGTTTGTTTCAAGGGTCAGAGATCAAAGGAAGGAAAGAAGAAAAATGATACAGATATTCCGCCATTGAAACCTCATCGGCGTCCTGCTCATACCGCGGGTAATTTTCCCGAAGTGGCCGCCGCCCCGCCACCGCCGTGTTCTCTTTGGCCCAGATCTTGGAACACTTCACGTCATTATTTTTTTCCTCCCCGATACCTCCTCCAGGACGATGCCGGATAAAGGTGAAACTCCCAACCAGTTTCTCGTTCAGACACGAAGCTTTGGGGAATTATTCGTTTAACCTAGAAGTACCGTCTACTATTCGGACCTCGTAAGGCCTTAAGCCAAGTCAGTTAGAAAATAATATATAGGATGGTAATATGTAGCACTGAAAAAAAGTTGGCCGTTTGTTATCATTCTATACAAGGAAATGGCCGGTAACAAGCGGTTACACCAAAAATAATCGTCTTTAATCTTTCATTGTTGCTCAGCATTGCCTCTGCGATGGCGTAAACACTATTTGTAAGGAAGATGAAAAAATACAGGCAGGCAGAAGCAAATACATACTGTTTCTGTTTGTAAACTCGATCGCCTTGACCATCACGTTGTTCTGCTCGATTTAGGCAAAAATATATTTCCTCCGTGACGTATATTTTATCATGATAAGATGGTTGCATATTGGAGTCGATGCCATTCCATTACCATTCACATGATTTTATATATTTGAAAACAATAATGGAGTGTCTTGAAGGGCAGGGCTGCATGTGTAAGCGTGTGTATGTGTGTGTAATACTCACCATCATCATCGGTCTTGATCTTGCGGTAGACTCGTGATAGCCAGATGTTACCCTGCCGGAGAGAGAGAGAGAGAGAGAGAGAGAGAGAGAGAGAGAGAGAGAGAGAGAGAGAGAGAGAGAGAGAGAGAGAGAGAGAGAGAGAGAGAGACATAAAAAAATAAAGCAGGAGAGGAGGGGAAGACAAGGTAGAAAAGGGATGGGGGAGCTTAATTAACGATGGTCCCGCTGAGGCGTGACGAGAGCAGAGGAAGAACAGGTGACTTGTGTACTGGAGGAGGCTAGCACTCACCTGCCTGTCTGTGTGTGTGTGTGTGTGTGTGTGTGTGTATGTGTGTGTGTGTGTGTGTGTGTGTGTTGTGTGTGTGTGTGTGTGTGTGTGTGTGTGTGTGGGAGGTGGGTGTGTAGGGTCATGAGAGACACTGAACGGAATAAAAAGAACTCTGGATGGTAGTATTCACGCAACAGTGTTACTTGATATTCTCCTAGCAATGCCCGGCCACTTGTATAAGAGTAACTAGATACTGTTGTGCGACATAACACCTCGCCTCCTTGGAATTCATCCCCATATATTATTCTTTTACATTTCATCCATCTATCTAGTGTAAGTCAGAGCATAGCAAAATTATAGGACCACAGGGAAGGAATTCTGCATATTAATCGAAAGGCTACATACAGGACACTATCTTAATCAGACAACGTGAATTAATCCCTAGAAAAGTGTCAAGAACGCAATGTAAAATAGTCATGACTAATAGATGGACCACGCGAGTCTCCGCCTTAAGTCTCATATATCAGCAGAAGCGTCGTGGTTTATGACTTCTGCGTGCGAAAAACAGGCTGCGTGGGTGTGCTTATTGTAACACGAAGTCATCAGAGGGCGTTCCGTGGAAGGCTTGAGTAATAAGAAGCAATGTAATCTGTGAATAGTATGTATGTGTGTGTGTGTGTCTGTGTGTCTGTGTGTGTGTGTGTGTGTGTGTGTGTGTGTGTGTGTGTGTGTGTGTGTGTGAATGTTTGTGTGTGTGTGTGTGTGTATGGGTGGGTGTGGGTGTGGGTGTGTGATACATGAACGCTAAATTATATCATAGGTTACTGGTCTTGTATAGCCAATTATGTGATAAGGAAGGAGGTTTTTGTGTGGTACATAAGTGCTAATTTGTATCATAAGGTAATGTTCTTGTATAGCCAATGATATGAAGAGGAAGGAGGAGGGATGGGCGGCCTCTGTATGTGTGCGTGGGCGTGTGTGTGTGTGTGTGTGTGTGTGTGTGTGTGTGTGTGTGTGTGTGTGTAGGTGTAGGTGTGTGTGTGTGTGTGTGTCTGGGCGGGGCACTCGGACAGTAGTCGTTGTCGTGTTCCAGCCTCACGGAACTTCCACTTGCCCGCACGAACAATGTCCTGCTTAGCGTCACGCCGGTTCTTCCTCCATATTGTTCTGATGCTAATGTCTCGCGTGCAACGGGAGTTTCTTGTCTGTTACTCTTATTTATCAACGGGAATGAGGAAGAACTTGCTGGAGACCTTGACTGTGGACTCACACTCGTATGTCAATATGGGTTGCTACACAAAACACACAAAACACACACAGACACACACACAGACACACACACACACACACACACACACACACATACACACACACACACACACACACACACACACACACACACACACACACACACACACACATACACACATACACACACACACACACACACACACACACACACACACACACACGAGAGAGAGAGAAAAAAAAAAGAGATAATATATGAAGCTCTTAAGAATGATTCCTTATATCATTAACCCAATCAAAAAGTAAAGACGATCTTGAACTTGCAACAAAAACAACAGTAAAAACAGAAACAATAATAACCACAATATCAACATTGACACCAACTCAATGATAACAGTAGGAACAAAAACCAGCATACAAGATTGACAATAATAATATAACAACGTAAACACGGGAAAAAAGAGGATAAAGATGATGATTTCAGATAAACATTTACAGCTGCATCTTTTTTTACTCCCAGCAGGATATTGTTATAAGAGTATGATCTCACGCCACAACACTTGACACTTACTATGAAGCCTTCCGATTAGAGGCTCAATGTCAACCACCCTCCCCCCCTCCTAAAAAAAAGTAAAACATACACATCCTAACCACGTAATATAAAAAAAAAAGGTACTGTCAGACAGGCAAATACTTTTCCTCTCCTGTCACAAGGGCGTAATTTGATCAAACACACACACACACACACACACACACACACACACACACACACACACACACACACACACACACACACACACACACACACAAGGGTACTCCGTAGTGTAAGGGTAGCACGCCCGGTTCACAACCGAGTAGTCCCGGGTTCGATCCCAGGGCGGAGCGGAAACAGATGGGTTGTTTCCTTAAGACTCGAGCCCCTGTCCACCCAGCAGTGAATGGGTATCGGGTGTTAGCCGGGGTTTGTGACCCGCCTCCCGGGGTGGTGGCTTCGGCCAACACTAAGAAGATGAATGAGAAAAATAAATGTTGATATGGAGACGGGGCCATACGAGCGCTGCTCTGGCCCTGTAAAATACAACTAGATGAATACAACTAGATGAATATACACACACACACACACACACACACACACACACACACACACACACACACACACACACACACACACACACACACACACACACACACACACACACACACACAACACACAAACAGAAACCACACAAGCGAAAATTGAACCTCTACCACACAACAACTGCAATACAAATTCACACCCACACCACACAGCAGACACAATCTCACAACACACACACACACACACACACACACACACACACACACACACGCACACACATACACAGTCGGCCACAAAGTAAACAAACATTCCTACGTAAAACACACATACATCTATAATACATGGATACAAAAAAACATACATGCATACATACAAATACCCTTTACCCCCCTCTTCCTCCCTGCACACAGACCCCCAAAGACAATCTCGACGAAGCGGCTGGTCTATGAGACGAAGAAATTTTCCGCCCAACAAAGAACACTCCTTCCCTTCGCCTCTTCTCATTAGCCAGGTGAACAAAAACACCTCAGTACTTCCGCTGTGGTCCTTCTCTGCTCCAGACGGGGTGTGGGAACAGGGAGGGAAAGACGGGGAGAAAGAGTGGAGGAGGGAAGGAGGGAAGAAGAAGGGAGATAGGGATTAAGTGGTGAAGGAGTGAAAACAAGATAGAGGAGGAAGGGGTAAAAAAAACTTTGAAGGTGGAAAGATAAGTATAGTGAAGAGGTGATCCTATCAGGAAGACGTGGAAAAATATTACAGACAAAATTAGATTGGGAAGTGACGCAATACTTCTCTATATATCCGTGTAATATCTCTTTGTCTGTCTATTGATATAGCTATCTATCTCTTCATGTATATATGTATTTACCTATCTTTTATCCTATATTACTATGATGTGTCATATAAAAACTAAGAACGGCGTCATAGGTATATATATATAGATATAATAAGCCTTGAATACTCTGTCCTTGTAACGTCACCTATCCCAGGAACCGTGTAAATAAATTGAAATCAGAGATAATGTGCGCGCAAAACTAAGGAGGGGAAAAGAATTTGATATGCCTCCAGCTTTTCCTCCTTTCATTCTGGGCATTCATTATCTTCTTTCTGGTGATTTTTTGCGTCGTTTACGTAATTCTGGTTTCCCTTATTCTTATTTACAAGTCTTAGTTTTTTTCTTGTCCTATCTTCTCATTTTCGTCATTTGTCTATATGTATGTCCTCTCTCTCTCTCTCTCTCTCTCTCTCTCTCTCTCTCTCCTCTCTCTCTCTCTCTTCTTCTCTCTCTCTCTCTCTCTCTCTCTCTCTTCTCTCTCTCTCTCTCTCTCTCTCTCTCTCTCTCTCTCTCTCTCTCTCCTCTCTCTCTCTCTCTCTCTCTCTCTCTCTCTCTCTCTCTCTCTCTCTCTCTCTCTCTCTCTCTCTCTCTCTCTCTCTCTCTCTCTCTCTCTCTCTAATCCCTTTATTTCCCAATTTTTACTTTTTATTACTGAATTTCCTTATTTTTCTCGTCTTTGTCGTAATTTTTCCCAGTAATTCCGAAACCATGATATTTCAAACTGGAAATGATTAAATTGTAGACAAGGAGGAAACTAGGGCTGTGAAGAGAGTTGCACTATTCTTACATACAATTGCTTAAGAAGGCCAAGAAGAAGAAAAGAAAAAACAAAACAAGGGCCCAGATGAATCGCAAAGAGGCGTCAAGGTTGTAACGTTGAACACTATAGAAAAAAGTGAGTAAGGGTTGAACTGAATAGAAAGTAAGAAGAAACAAAAGACACACCGTTTAAAAAGGATGTCAGTAGAGCTCGCCAACCTAACCACTAGACTTACCTGTTCACTTTTTTGTCTTGCGTGTTGTCACTTTTTGTGTTAAACGGGACCAAGTGTCATCTGATATCCTGAACAATACACTATTCTCTCGGCTGACCCGTTGCTGCTGTAATACTACTTTCTTGACGTCTTAAAGCGAGAATGGGCTATATAGGAGCAGGGAGAGGGAGGTGATGGGGTGGGTGGGGTTGGAGTTATAAGTCGCAGGTGGTCATCGGTGGTCATCGGTAACCCCTTCACGGGACATTCCTTCTTAACCTCCTCTATCTCCTCCCTCCTCTATCCTCCCTATCCTCCCCTCTACGCTCCATCCCTACTCCCTTGCCCAGTCCCCCTTCCACTTCCACTGCCTTGGAATCCTGCCCTTCATCCCTTAACCCCCCAAAATAGACAAAGAAAAGTAAACGCATCGCAGTAAGTGAACCAGAACGATATAACGAACGACGGTTGATTGTTACATTTGTTCTTTATTTTTTTCTGAACATCCAACTTCCTGTGGACTTTATTTTCTATATGACGTTATTTTGAGGCGGCTTCTGTTGATGTTTCACTGAGGATTCTGAGTGTTGTGTGGGAGGCAGTCATCAATAATGAAGGGGAAATGAGGGAGGAGTGGCAGAGAGATTGGTCAGGAGTGAACCCGGCTGCTCTCCTCTCCTCCTCGCCTTACCTTCCCAGCCAGCACAGGTGTGACAGGAAACGCCCGTCACCTGTCCCCAACACAGTCACATGACGTTGGACCCAAAGGATTGCTGGCCCTTTTTTTCTCCTCTTCTACAGACCAAGTCAAAATATAACGTCCGGTACAATTCTCATCATGTCTATTGAGATTGTGTGGACTACTTTGCTCTGTTATTTTCTTGTTTCTCCAACCTTCATCAGTGAGAGTGTGTGTGTGTGTGTGTGTGTGTGTGTGGCAACCCTCGACTCCTATCATCCACCATGGTTAACCTGAATTATCCGAATCCTCGTTATTAATGTGTTGACAGACAAATCTATTCATCAATCAGTTGTTTTGAGAGCAAGGAGCAGGAACTTGCTTAACCAAGGCTTGCAGGATGAACAAGAAAAGTAATTTTAATTAATATCCAGTTTTCAGAAACGAGAAAAGGCCAGAAGCAACGTCTTAGCCCCGTCACGCTCTGGCAAACCTGCAGGCGAGACCAAGGGTCTTCCTCTAACAGATATTTGTGTCCGATAGCATTGTATGGAACGTCCTCGGCTCTTGAGAGGGAAAGGGTATTTACCAGTATTTATTTGAGGATCACAAGACTTTCAAGTATTATTACGGCACTGGTTAGATATTATATGTATGTGTAAAATCTTAGTATATCCCACCACTGCCACCAATTATGTTACCATTTTTAGTGTGGTTATAACAGTATCAGTAACTTTGGCGCGGTGACGAGACATGCGCTTCCCCCCCCCCCCTTACGATAACTGTGGCCTGGTGATGGCTGGGCAGGTGTTTCTTGTTCAACTCATGGCTGTGTGTGTGTGTGTGTGTGTGTGTGTGTGTGTGTGTGTGTGTGTGTGTGTACTCTTTCGTTGCGTTCATGTGCGTGTACATGGGTGGATGTATGTATGTATATGTGTGCGTGTGTGTAAGCTTTCAGTGTTCATATGGATTATAGAAAGCCTGTATGAGTGTAGGAGTAGTGCGGAGTTTTTTCGTTTTTTTTTGCCTCTAAATTATGATTGAGAATGCTTGCATATGGATGAAATATATATACACAATCCTGCCGGTGAATTCATATGAAATTACTAAACTGAATGATAGTATATAGGCAGGATTTACCTCGCAGATCCACTCTGAAAAAAATATAACTTCATTTTTTATTTGACAAGTGAAAAAGAAACGGGAATTTGTGTTTCATGATCAGACGCATGAATGTGTGAATACAGTCCTTATGGTTCCAAGCTATGTTCTATCAACGCTGTAATCTAGCCACTGCCTGGAGTAGCGCAATGATAGGTCTAGCCACTGACTGTCAAATTAATGATAGACTGGCGTTGGAGACTGGACGCGAGGGGAGGTGGCGACCAACCCAGCCACTCATTACGACAGCCAGGCGGTGCACACTCTTGGATCCTGAGGCTGCCTGATGTAAGCCACAAGGACTCAACCATACACGGTACCAAAAAAAAAACAGGTGCCTAAATTATTTTCCAGTATGATAAACACCCTCTCTGGCCAGGATATACTCGTCTAGTGTATCATACTGGGTTAAAAAGTATCATAAAACATTACCAAGACCACTTTCCGTTTGTATTTATCTTGGAGTTGGGTTAAAAGAGAATAATCTTATTTTTCTCACCAGTTTCTGTCAAGATATACAGGAAAGGAGTCTCAACAGATTTCTAGTTGTAACATCCTGTGTGTTCAGACTTGGGGAAGTGCATCTTTGAATATGACACAGTATAACGAATTGAAACGGCAGCGGCGGAAAAGGCTGACGACCGCTCTCGCATTCGTGAAGTAGTTCTGGTTGATTCTGAGGTCTGTCGTGGCCCGAGGCGCTTTCAGGAATACATGGAGAGTGACAGCCAATCCATCTCCCACCCGATGATTAGCATGGAAAGCCAGAAGAAGGAGAAAACAAAGGAACATCCACCTTATCTACTAGAACCACAAAGTCGATTGCATTGTCCTGTGTTTTGAGCTTGGCCTTAATAGCATCGTGGCCTCCCCTTCAGTGGCGGGGCGAGAAGTGCTGCTTTCCAGGATGAGACTCAGTGGTGAACATTCAATAATTGGCATGGCAGAAAATTCAAAAGTAGAGATTATATAAGTGAAAATTATAATCCTAATTTCAATCTCCGGTGCGAAGAGGTGTGAAGAGGTTCATGTGACCTTAAACTCACACCGGAAATAGCGATATATTTTCTCAGACGTTTTCTCGTGAGACGCCGACAAACATTAAAACGTTCACCGCAATATCAGTCAAAAAAAACTCTTTGTTGAAGTTGGTACATTGCAGAAAAGAGCTTGAGTCTCTGAGGCTTCATCTTTTTGGTTACAAGGTCCTATTGGCCTCCATCAGTACTACAGTTTTTATACAAGGCAACAAGTAAGGTCTAAAGACTACTCGTAACGTTTGTTTTATTACATGTTCAACCTATACTTTATCCCTCCACCTCTCCAGTCCTTGTAACTTTCCTTCCTCATCTCTTCATCCTCTTCCTGTGGTCAACGAAGAGGCTTAGTCGTTGAGTTTACGTGACATAACTTTAAGAAGGATTATTTTTTTACCTGCACGATGTATGGGTAATCGTGAGTCTGTATTTTCTTTTGAAGGGTAAGATAGGTAATTCCGAGCCTCTTCTGCGGGTGGAATCAATGGCTACGGGGCGGTATTTATTTTCGTTGAATAGCGTCAGATTAGCCAGCGCTGATTCGGCATTTTTTTCATTGTCAAGGTTGAACGGCGAGTGAATTTCAGGCGATTAGGTTTATTGTTTGTTGCCGTGACACGGAGCGGTGACGCCCACTGTGGAAATGTTGACGCCCTGAAAGAGTTCCAACCACGCAACAGGAGCGAGAGGAACACGTACGACCACCGGCCTCACTCCAAAGGCTCCAAGGATTACTTTTCCTTGTGTGTGTGTGTGTGTGTGTGTGTGTGTGTGTGTGTGTGTGTGAGTGTGTGTGTGTGTGTGTGTTTGTGTTTGTGCAATAAAAAGCGGGAAAGATTCTCTATACCAAATATATCAACGTACATTTCTTCCTACTGAAGGATAACCTGAATCAGCAGATCTCAACACTTCCTCATCCCTTGCCCTTGAGGTATCAGCCTCGTCACTTTGCCAATAGTTCAGTGGGTAGAGCCTCCAGCCTGATCTGATGCAACAATGCTTACAAATGCGCAGCTTATGATAGAGGAGACGGGAGGGGGCAGGGAGGGAGGAGCACAGGTCTTCCCTTTCCCTGCTCTGCTTCGTACGAATATTTTTACATTAGTTTCTTGCCATGTTGATTCCTGATTCCTTTTAAGTGAACGTTGACTTCTTACTATAGCCAAGACCCACAATAAATGCACTGCCAGACGGAGGACATCCTTCTTCCTTGTTGAGCGAACGGAAAGTGAGAAGAAAGGAATATTGTTTGTCAATAGAAGAACAAAAATGAGCGAACGAAAAGTATCGCTTTGTTGCGTTGTGAAATCTGTCGTTTCCCCGCCCAGTCCGGTTGAGCCCAAATGTCAGAGTTCAGGCGCACACGTCCACGCCTCCCGACCCGCGGATGACGCTCTTAGGGCCGCCAAAGAAGCCGATGGAGGCAGAAAGGAGAGAGAGAGAAAGTGCAAACAAAAAACAAGGGAAAGGGTCGAGCCATGTACGCGAGTGACAGTAAGAAGGATGAGGAAAGGCCTTATGATGGGAAGACAAAAGATATGTTGGCTTAGAAGGACAGCAGAGAGGCGACGAAGGACACATTCAGAGAACACTAATTAAGAGAGCCATTCTAATAAGTATTTAGTCGGATGCTCATGAAAAAAAGGGCGTGAGATGGATTAGAACCAAGATGTGATGGTGGAGAAGAAAAGAGACGTTAAGTTGTAAGTAGATGAGATTCGTAAAAGTATGTAAATGGATATTGGTAAGGGTAAAACACACACACACACACACACACACACACACACACACACACACACACACACACACACACACACACACACACACACACACACACACACACACACACACACACACACACACACACACACACACACACACACACACACACACTGAAGTACTGAAAGGGAAGTGTTGGTCTGCTGTTCCCTGTCTTGCCCTTTAGCAGACAGACAAGTAGGCAGTTTCTGTACCAACCCTCGACCTCTCGTTTCTTATAGTCCCTCCTAGCCCTCTCCTATCCCTCTCCTAGCCCTCTCCCGCCCCTCTGCTGCTCCACTTTTGAGTCCTTCCACCCCTGATCTCTACCTGTCCGCTCCCCTTCTTCACCTTCCACGCGCACTGCCTCCCTACGAACCTTCCCTCTCCTGTAATCTCTCTGCTTCCTTCCCTTCCCTGTCCTCAGCTTCACTTTTAAATCTTTTATTCATATTTAATTTTTGATCAAGTATATTTCATTCTTATATGAATTACATTTGTATACATGCATGAATATTCTCTACGTTTTATTTGTTTTTGTAGATTGTTTTCCGAGGAGGCAGGTAACTGTTATATTATTTACTGTTCAGTTTTGTTGACCTTTCTATGTATCTTCTTGCCTATTAAAGCCGCATGTCGCCCCTTCCACTTACTGATACCCTCGTTCTCGCCCCTACCGCTCAGTCGTCGTCCAGGCTAAGTAGTTAATAATGGGATTGTATTAACTAACCTTCCTGAGGGGGAAATAGAGAAGTGACATATACGTCTTAACACCCTTCCTCCTTCCTTCTCCCCTGATTCCTAGGGCAGAGAGAGAGAGAGAGAGTAGAGAGAGAGAGAGAGAGATAGAGAGATAGATAGAGAGAGAGAGAGAGAGAGAGAGAGAGAGAGAGAGAGAGAGAGAGAGAGAGAGAGAGAGAGAGAGAGAGAGAGAGAGAGAGAGAGAGAGAG
The DNA here is from genome assembly GCA_016584305.1 of Chionoecetes opilio. Lineage (NCBI taxonomy): Eukaryota > Metazoa > Arthropoda > Malacostraca > Decapoda > Majidae > Chionoecetes > Chionoecetes opilio. The sequence goes on from JACEEZ010005970.1 coordinate 578,573, forward strand.
AGAGAGAGAGAGAGGGAGAGAGAAATGAATTCGTGTTTGTGTTCAGACGAAATGGTATATAGCTTGTGGATAGATATAGTGATGACACACGGGTATATATTATTTCAACCAACACCATATTTATAAATATCCCGACATTATTCTAAAACTTTATTTCGTTTTATTTATTTTTTTACAGGGCTGGAAAAAAAAAACGCCGTCCCGTGTTTTATATTTTATTGCCGTATATGTACAACATTGCATTTTTTGTGTGCAGACTACATTTATTGTACTGCCAGTATTTGCAAAGTCTGTATGCAAATATTGCCATAAATTTAGGCATATTTCCTTACACGTTTGATTCTGCTGGCGCGCACACGCTTTTGTGTGTGTATATGTGTGTATGTGTGTGTGTGTGTGTGTGTGTGTGTGTGTGTGTGTGTGTGTGTGTGTGTGACGATGATGGTAATGTGTACCCACTGTGCATTGCATCTAAAGTGCTAACACAATTTTTTCCCCTTTCCTTCATACAGGCGGCGCTGGTGTGGCCTCCAGGTGGGGAGGGGTCACACAACAAGGGGGCGGGGGTCGCGGGCGGCGTGGGCGGGTCCTCGCCGCCCACGTCCCAGCAGGCGGCGCCCCAGGGTCTGGTGCACCACTGGATGAGCGTCATGGCGGAGCACATCAACAATCCCCACCACGATGCCGTGCAGTACATGTGGAACGGCGTGGATGTGAGTGTTCCTTTTACTGTTCTTTTTTAGTTCCTTTTTTCCTTTTGTGAGTGTTCTATTGGGTGTTCTGCTGAGTGTTCTGCTAAGGGTTCTGCTGCCCTGTAGTGTTCTGTCTCCTCTGTTCTGTCTCTGTTCTCTCCTTACTTGTCACGTTGGTTCCTTTCCTTTTTATGTATTTCGCTTTCAGTTATGCCTAAAAAGTCCATATTTATTTATCTAAGGAGAACGAGAATTGCTTGCCACCTTGATCATTATTGTGTTAGTAATATCTGGTCGTGTTAAGATTGTGGTGAGTCTTTTAGCATATATACATTTAGATAGTAGATACTGAACTTAGATACTGTAGGTAGTAGCTATACATACACATATATAATTTTGCAGAATATATGGATATTTGGGCGAAAAAGGCGATTATATTGGCTTTGTGAGGAATGGTGGTGATATAGTTTGTAATGCCGATAGTGATTCATGTGGTGATGTTGGCAATGTGGTGGTGGTGAGGGTGGTGGTGGTGGTGGGGTGGTGGTGGTGGTGGTGGTGGTGGTGGTGGCGTGGCGGTCTTTGGCCCAGCACGGCGGGGGTGGCTGGCGTCCGATCCTCGTCACTTAATGGCCTCAAATGACGATGATCAGCCACGTATACATTACCTGCCTTAACCGGAAAAGCCGCATCGCCGCGTAATTTTCCTCCATTATAATGATTTACAACAGGTACGAAAAGTCACTTTACAGTTTTCCTAATTATTGTGCGGCCTTCCTGATAAACGAAGGAAAGAAAGGGGAGACGTTCACTGAGGGAGGGAAGTGCGTCTAGTTGGCAACGTAGACTGACGGAGGTAGAGTGTCTTGAACCTCTCCTTGCAAGTCAAAGCCCCCATGTTGGATTTATTTCTCAGGTCTTCTTTAAAAACGGGAGTCTTTTTGAATATTGTTATCAGTAAGTAATAATATCAATAACATCTAGGAACATTTATAACTACAGCCAAATATTTAAACATTAGGCAAAAACGTAGGGGTACCTGAAAGCAAGAAGTCAAAGTATAGCTCGTTTATGTCCCTCACATTTCTGCTGAGTATTCCTTACTTGGAAAATCTTTATTCATCTTCCATTAAAATATCAGCATCTGTGTGGGCATTACTAGTTCGCGTAACAACATATAATCACCCTTACCAACATACGAATACCTGCACGTCAGGTAAACAATCTCATGCATATATTACTTAACCTATTCATCCTTATCAAGAAACTTAAATTACCCAAGTGACGTATTAAGTCTGTAATTTATTCATAGTGAAGTCTACACCCAAGGCCTTGAAATTCTTCCCTAATCAGCTGGGAAACTTACCTGTATGCAGCATGTTACCTGGTGCAGGAGCTTTAATAGTGAATGAAGGTCGTAAAGGTGCAGGTTTGGGTATTAAGATGCTGGCATAGCTTCATTAGAACACATGATGGAATCCTTGATAAGTATAGGGACGTTGTTGTCCCTACAGGTATAGGTCCATAAAGGTACAGGTTGGAAAAGTGACCCGTGGAAAGTCTTGCCATAAATCAATTACCGTAGCAGTAAATGTCTTTAGAGGAGAGTGTTATAGTGGAGGTGGGGAATTACTGACCAGCCAGTATAAGGATATTCAAGAAAAAATGTAGGTTCTCTTGATAATTTTAAAATCTTTTCAAGTTCCAGTTAGTGATTTATGAACCCTCTTCCAGTTAGTCAATGTCTCTGGAGCAGTCACGTCAGTGTTTCTTAATTAGCTACATTCATTGATTTTTAAGATCAGAAATCTTTTGATCGAGAGGACTATTAGTGTTGCTCGAAGGTGAAGTCTCCATCTCCGTCTTACCACTTGCTTATCCCGTCACAAGGGCCGCTTTGCTACTTATTCATAAAATGTTTTTGGATAAGTTTATGGCTCATGTTACTTTCCTCTTCTTAAATTGTGACCGTTGAACATTGAACATTAACATTTTGTTTTAATAATCATCAAATGATTACCATAAACACGATTTAATGATTGCAAAAATGTTACAGCCTGCATATTATAATTCCTCGTCCATTGTGAATATTATATAGCATCAGCATTTTCATTTCTTAGAATGGAAGAGTGTTTCCGTGTGTTCAGTCATCACTTCGACCCGGATATCCGTATCTATGTTTTCTACATAAAATATTAAATGTCAGCTAATAGAAAAGAATATCATAAAAAAATATTTACAGTATTTTTTTTTTCTTCTGCGCGTCTTTTGTTTTCCTTGCGAGGTGGAGGTCTTCCCACACTCCCAAAAGAGCGTGTCATCCTCGGCGTGTCGGGGCCTGGGGGAGGAGGTGGTGGGCTCCGGGGGTGAGGAGCTCCATGCTCTCTCACAATGGCTGACCTCTTCAGGCCCACCTTTTTTTTGCCCTTTTTTAATTCAGTGGTGAACGAGGCGCCTTTACTTTTTTCTATGTCCCGTGTTAGGAGTCTACTTTAACCCGGGGAGAGAGTAATTAATAATTTACTGGTGTTACATTAATTATATATTTGTTGAGCTCATGTATATTTTAGCACAAACTTCAGTTAATTTTGCTACTTTTCCTCCACTCATCGTCGAGGTTCAGGTCTTATTGACAGTGAATCAGAGAATGGCAGTTGCGTCAAATAAGTCCTTCTTCAGTCGCTTTATTTGGTTTAGGATAATACTCAGTAATTAGTGACAAGTGTAACTTCCATTGTCCCGTTGGCCGAAAGAACAATCAGACCTAAGACATTATTGGACATGGTCCAGCACCGCCGCTTAAAAACCGCCTCATACATCTACACCATTTTTTATCAAGCGTCCAAGGGGTCAAAGCTCTGAAAATAATAACAACAAGAAAAAGCACCCAGGTAGGTCGGAAGGGGCTAGATGCCTTAAGTGATGAGGAAAGGACCGCGAGGCAGGGTGGGAGGCGCAACACGCAAGAAAACAACCATTTTGAGCCCCGACCAGCTGATAGCCGAGGCGACCTCGTCAAGCAAAAACTTGAAGAAACAGTTACCTGGCTAGAGCCTTAGCCGCGCACGCGTTGGCTGGCCCAGCGAGGCCACTTTTTTCTAGGCTTTTCCTTTGGTCAACCCTAAATACATTATCATGCAAATGTTATGCGACCACAGAGGCAACCCGTCGCGGCGTGACGTGTGGCGAGTAATGGCTGCTGGTGCCGCTGCTAGGAGTCCTGTAGGTGGAGGGTGACGGAGGCCTGTGTGAAGAGCGGTGGTCTGGGAGTCTGTAGGTTAATCAGGGGTGGGAGAGGAAGGGTCCCGGAGCCTCGGCCATATTTGATCAGTGTAGCCGCCGGGTCAGGAGGAGGTCACAGGAGACGCTGCTGCATGGCGAAAATTTAACAGACCAAGTGCAGGGAACAGGAACTCAACTCCTTAGACTCTAGAGATAAGAATATCATTATGTGTGTAATGCTAAGATGATATCAACCTAATGCATTTTTTTGTTCAGTGTTTGATGATTGTGTGTGATAAGATATACAAAGTATCATAAGAAAAGTCAAAAGTATATTTATGATAATAACGAAAAAGAAATATATAAACATAAGAAAAGGTTTTAAATTCATGCGGTGAAGGCAGAGAAAACAGAATTATATATATGAAAGCAACTTTGTCTGAAAAAAATAAGAAGAAAGTTTCTCAGAGAATTAGAAACACTTCTTATATATTTGTTTTTACTACGATTTTTTTCCCTCCACCCCATGCTGAGATGAGAGAAGGAGAAAAGGCAGGAGTCGCTGCCAGCACGACCCAACAGTTATCGCCACTAACATGGAGATGAACTTGGAATATGATTGTCCCTTTGCTGCACCAATCACAGTTAGATGCTGATTATGAGCGTATTTCCTTGTGTGTGTGTGTGTGGATGGGTGGGTGAGTGTTCAGGTAATTTTTATGCTATTTCACTTCGTTTATTTGTACTTGTGAATATCAATTTATCTTGACATTAACCTGCAAGAATAAATGGGTAAAAATGACGGTGTGGATAAAGAGTACGTCTATATAAATATCAATATTTGCTCCTCGCTACAGTATGTGTACTTACTTGGCGTCTGAGATTAAATTGAAAGGAAACTTATTAGGATTGAATCAGATATATTTTTTGTTTGCATTATCAACAATGTATTTCGACCCTTCTCTCGTTCGTAGCAAAAAAAATCAAGCGTCTTTATAAGGTGGAGATTTAAACGGTATTCTATTTGTGTGTCCTTCGCTGGTCTTATGTCCAGGCTTTGTTCTTGAAGATAAATTATGAATGTCACATATTAATTCATGCATAAAATATATGATAATAGTAATCATATTCACACATTTTGCAAAACAATCGTAAATAGACTTATCATAAATATTTGTGTAATCAGAAAGCCGTGGCAGACACGAAATAAGCCACAAAACAATATTATCAGTGACAGAAGCAAGAACAAGAACAGCATAGCAAACACAACAACTTAGAAAAATAAACAAGTTCAACCGCACCAGCAAATTGCATCAACAACATTGAGGACAACGATCGCAAACAAAACATGGGCAACAAAACGTCCCCGCCCTTAGTTACCACTCCAGAGTGTGTGTCAAGGCGACGGTAGTAGCCCCCAACAACTTCTTTCCGAACGGCCATGAAACAAAAACTCACCCGGAGCGTCCTTGGCCAGACATGGGATGGTGGGGGAAATATCTTCGTCTCTGGTAGGGTGGGTGGGCGAGGTAGGAAGAGGAACAGGGAGAGTGAGAATCCGGTGGGAGTGAAGAGTCGTGTCTAGGAGGAACAGGAGGGGGTAAAGGGAAGTGAAATGTTGCTAAGTAACAGGTTAAAAAGTGAACCAGATTAGAGAGGAGTGATATATATTCCCTTCTTGTAGAGATGGCCACATTCTTACAGGTGCAACAGGTAGGAGGACTAGGCAGGGGGTGTTGGACGTCCCCCTCAATCAGGTAACCCTCTCACTGGCTTAAAAATCAGGTGTTTTGGTAGTAACTTTTTTCCCTCGGATGATGACAGTCGTTGGAATGCAGTATCTTCATCGATGTTGACTTTCTCTCAAGTCGCCGCAATAAAGTTATAGTGAGGAGCGCGACGCGGACAGGTTGACATATGGAACGAGTCTGCCTGGGAGGTGCTGAGACGACAGTGTTATATGAGGATGCATATCTGTGCGACGCAACTCCAGGGACGTTGTAGCAAGGACGTTGAGAATGGATAATGCACAAGCTATCCATGCTGAGTGTAAATGTATATTCCTTTGTCAGGGTGAGCAATAGTATAGCTTTTTTTCCATCATAGAATTCAATCAGATGCAGATTATTAGGACATCGATTCTCGTTCAGCACTACCGTTTTTGTCTTGAATATCAGTCAGACTCCAAGCTTTTGTTACGTGCGAAGACGCTAGTTACTATTTGTACGAGTGTAATAAATAAACAACACAAGTGGCGAATAAATATTTTAGAGTTAATTCAATGTAAATTTAAGACTTCTTCGAAAACAAACTTGCAAGATTTGTCTTTAAGCTTAATTTTAAAGACTGGATGTTTCTTATGATTATGTGGATCTCCTACATTTGAATTATGGTGTAAAGAAAATTGAAAGACGTTGTTCTCGTCCAAGGAAAAATATAATGCCTTTACCATCCAAACTCTGTTCATCCTTTCCTCATCTCATCTCATACCTCGTTTCTCAGCCTTCATCTTGTTTGTCCCGACATACTCGAGCCGTCACTGTTACCATCTATAAAGTTTCATCATAGACCAGCCTCACGTAAACACTAATTAGTTACTTTAAGTGTGATGCCTAATGTTCATATGGCTGATTGCTATGTCGTACTCAGAGAAAGCTTAACTTGTTCCATGTGACAGGATTTAGGTAACTGTTTTCCCCAGACAACTGAACTTTCTTGCCTAGCGACCACTAGCCCACATTCTAGACAAGTCCTTGCAGAAACCCGTTACTTTTAGGGGGAGATCAGGGATGTATATCATTGGCTGGCCTCTTGCCCTTAGCCCTGAAAATGAGTTGTGTCGGTAAGTCCCAGAGCTTGTCTTCTATACATGGACAGAGATGCCGCATTATTACGTCGCGATAAGTCACAGGCTGACAAAGGGCTTAAAAGGGCTGCCTGCATAGTCTTATTGATAAATGCCTTGTTGGGTGCGTTGTCTCGTCCTGTACATACCCAGGGTAATAGTTTTCCTTACGGTTTGCCTCTTTGATCAACTCCCTTGAACTTTATAGTGACTTGATGCATACCTTTACTAATTCTTGTGACTAATAATTCTTACACTTTGATAATATTTCAAATTCATCTTTAACGTGGATCAGGTTGAGGTGAATTGAAATATGTTTGTGAAAAGCTTATTGACGTTTGAGGAGTATTGTCTGCCTACTTCACCTCATACTTATGGCAGCAATGTTCATGGAGTCACTTTCAGTATTTCTATCTATAAGCCTTAGTACAAGTTCAATGCCTTCAAACTTGCAGACCACCGTTAATACAATCAATAAGTAAACGCTACAGGCAGTAACTGTGACAGAACCTGTTAAGAGAAGGAGTGTGGCTGATGTGCTGGTACGCTAAGGTAGAGAATTTTCGATTTAGCTGCAGAGAGTACGAGATTTTCATTAGGATTTAGAGAGAGGCATGTGTGTTGCTTGGGCAGTCAGATAGAAACGCCGTGTCGGGTCTTATATTTCATAGGAGCAAAGAACGCCGCTTAAAGTTGTATTCTGCCTTGGAGATGAACTCTAAATATATAACTCATCGCACCGGTTAGACGAGTGTGAGGCTGGGAAGGGAAATCTTGCAATTTCGGAGTGGCCAAATCTCTCGCCGGAGGAGCGACCGATATTCCCTGCATTCAGTCATGGAGAGACGTGTTTCATATATTTCTTGACGCCTGACGTAATCTTTCGTTCTGCAATGGAAAAAATTGGACCAACCTGGCAATGGGTTATTCGTATGTATTTTGAGTGGACAAAGCTGTTTCCAGGACATTATGGATTGTAAAGAGAGGAATTCAAGAACCAGGGAGGTAGTTTTACGTATCCCTTGATCAATCATTCGTAATGCAATATTTGATGCTAATTAATTCCTGTGTGTGTGTGTGTGTGCGTGTGTGTGTGTGGGACTCTTCTCACGTACCTAGTTATGTATCCTGTGGCTGCCTCGCCCACGTTACGGGTCGGTCATACTCTCTATGAGTCCTTCGAAGGGTGACGTGCCAGGGTTGTTGAAGGTCAGACTCAGGAAATCATTATGGGTTCACTGGTAATGAGTTAATGGGTGATAAGACAGAAGCACTGGAAGGATAAGAGGAGAATGATTTATTTTTTCATATTTTGAGCATTACTTTTGCGTCCTATGCGTGCATCAGCCAGGGAGGCAAGAACCGAGCAAGGCCAAGAAAGGGCCTAACCTTGGGCCCTTTCTTGGTCTTGGAACCGAGAACCCTGAGGCCGATGAGAGAGGAGTATAATATATAGTATAGGTTTTCCTCTCGCGTGCCCAACACTTACTCCGGCAGAATATGTTGGGCCTCACTTCCTGCAGGTGTCTCTTAATCAGTTTCATTGCCTTGCTTGTGTCTACCCAGAATTATGTTGTAGGTATGAGTTTCATCTCAAATTAGTGTATGTTTGTGTGTGTCTGTCAGTCTCCGCTCTTTTTCCCCTTCCTCTTTTTTTTTTCTCAAATGATCAGGTATAGGAAGCTTGGCAATATAAGTGTTTGCTTGAAGAAAATTCTTTAACATTAATATATTTCTCAAGTGACTAACTAATAAGTTCTTCTGCCAAAATTCTGGAGCTTTAAGTCTGTTGATGTGTACGAACTCTAATAAGCAGGTGATTAAAATTATTACTCATCAAGAAATGGTAACGTGTAATCTGCCGGTGTAGAAACTCTTCCCGTTATACAATGATGAAATGTTTGCCGGGACACCACAGTCTGGCTTGAAGGAAAGCAGCTTGGAGGTTATATCATATTATACTTAAATGAAAACCTTACACCACAAGAACCACTATTTGGCTGCAACCTCTGTGTGATAAAGTGAGACTGCATCATGTCTGCCACGGACTAGAAAGGAAAATTCATGTCATAAGAGAATACTATTAATTTCTTGATTGTCGACCATATACCGGAGAAATATATAAGTAAAAAATCTGCTCTTCCTTCTTCACCAATCCACCTCTTTCAGCGTCCCTTCTCTTCCTCTTTCCTAATAAATAGCTCACTCACGCCTTCACAGTCGCAACTCACAGCCTTGAGACTTGTGATTAATGCTGCCGTGACCTCTCCGACTCGCACTCGAAATTAATGATACTTAATAATGATATTTTCCACAAGCAGAATTACCTTAGTGATCCATATGGACTCCGGATGTTCATGGCGACTATTAATTGGAAGTGTGTTGTCATGAGTTGTAAATTTTCACCACGTTGAGAACCATTCGTTTGGGTTAAGGGAAGGCTGGTAGTTTAGTAATGGAACGAAGGGAGAAGAGTTAGAACTAAGAGTATGGGAGGGTAGGAGCTGCCTTGAGAAGTCGAACCCTTGTGTAGTTGAAGACGTGCCCTTCACCGACCGCCGCATATCTGGCTAATTGGTAGACATGTTGAGACTGAAGGTACTCGCTCGCAACAGAAATATTTTCCACCCCACAACGGGCAACTCACTCATGCTAAAAGTCTGCTCCATCGATCTAAAACCCTTCCCTTCTTTCACTTGGTCAGATTACAGAGAAGTGAATGTATTAATCACAAAAGAAAGTAAATCCATTCCATACTCAGAGATATCACACTTTAAGCTTGGATGATTTTCTTACCTATATGATATGGTAGACTGAATATCTTAAAGGAAGGTTACTTTACTTACTAGAGGCGAGAAAATAGGAAGAATGTCTGATAGAGGGAGGCTGGTGAAGGTATAGCACACAAGTACATTTTTGTCCAAGGAGAGATGAACTCGCCTCTTATAAACCTTTCACCAGTACATGGAAATCTAATCAGAAGAGAAGCATCAGTAATAAAAGCTACCTTCCCAGCCAGCGAGTGTAATTTCAGACGATCCCGATATGGTCGCTGTGAATCGCCCCCCTTATCTCTCTCTCTCTCTCTCTCTCTCTCTCTCTCTCTCCTCTCTCTCTCTCTCTCTCTCTCTCTCTCTCTCTTCTCTCTCTCTCTCTCTCTCTCTCCTCTCTCTCTCTCTCTCCTCTCTCTCTCTCTCTCTCTCTCTCTCTCTCTCTCTCTCTCTCTCTCTCTCTCTCTCTCTCTCTCTCTCTCTCCTCTCTCTCTCTCTCTCTCTCTCTCTCTCTCTCTCTCCTCTCTCTCTCTCTCTCTCTCTCTCTCTCTCTCTCTCTGGTGCAGGCCTGGGTTTTTTTCTATCTTAGGTTGACCTATTAAAGTGGAATTTGCTGCAGCCTCAGTGGTCCAGTGGGTAGGTTGTATTGTTTACCTACGAACCTGGTCAAATTTTCCCCTGCAAAACCACGCTTTCTCCTGCACAAGAAATGATACTCCCTCGACATACCCACCTACCTACTTACCTACCCTCTGATGCGAATTTGTGAAATAGTAAAGCCAGGCAATGGATGTGATAAAGAATGACTCGAAAGTTTGATAAATATAATAGAGTTAAAATGTGATGCTCTATATATTTCTTTTAAGGAATTGAAGGTGTGAAGGAGATATCTTATTATGTGAAAAACAACGTTGCATTTGGAAAGGAAGGATATTTTTTAGGTTTGTGATCGTGATGTGTGTGTGTGTGTGTGTGTGTGTGTGTGTGTGTGTGTGTGTGTGTGTGTGTGTGTGTGTGTGTGTACATACGTGACCATTTTTTGTTAGGTCACTCCAGTTTCTTAACCGAGGGTGGGCTGCATGCACTTTTTCCGATATTTTTTCGATCCATGATTCGGTTTTTCTTTTTTTTTACACTGAATATTCTAAACCGCCTCTCTCCCCCTCCCCTTTTTTTTCCTCAAGCATATCTTTCCCCTTGTATTTTTTCCCCTCGCCGCCGCCCTAAAAGGAGGGTCACGGCGGGAGTTGGACGACACGCGCCAGTGAGCGTAAAAAGTATGTGTCTGGCGAGCTCTCGGGGTACATTATTTCTGCTTGGGGCGTGTTGGCTGGCGTCATGGGACCGAGAAAGCCCGGCCCCTTCTGCTGGCGAAACAAGCGAGGGAGAAAAAAATGAAAGAATACAGAGGAAAAAAAAATGTATATAAGAAACTGATCTGGTTTGGAAGTAAGGATGTTGAATATTTTTTGGTGTAAATTTTTTTTCATAAATTTTTTCTGATTATAATGTTATACCAGACATTATCTTGTGTTTCAAGTACTTTTCTATATTATGTCAGCCTTGATTCTTACACACACACACACACACACACACACACACACACACACACACACACACACACACACACACACACACACACACACACACACACACACACACACACACACACACACACACACACACACACACACACACACACACACACACACACACACACACACACACACACACACACACACACACACACACACACACACACACACACACACACACACACACACACAAAACACACACACAGCATCCATTTGCATTTTTCAGAATTTTAAAAAATCTGCCTTAAGTGAAATGTTTTGTCGTGAAAACCTGGCAAGCAAAAACTTACCCAGCAACTTGCTAATCTAAAAAAAAATATGCACCAATTTTGTACACTTATTTTTGTTATCTATACGCAAACTACCGTGACGGGATTTGCGATTTCGTTACAAAAGCGCCATCTTTACATACAACATGATATGACGCTGCACGTGCTGGTATTTACTTAGATAACCAGGATAACCTATAATGTTCGGAGAGTGATAAGAAGCCAATGATAAAATGAACACATAATGGTACGTTTTTCATTCCTGGTGGTGAAGTAAACGTCGCCTCTGACTCGTGTCTCGTCTCGCCGTGCGGTGATGCGGCTCCGACGACGCTTATCAGCCATCACACGGGGAAATCTTGTCCCTTATGATAACGTAAGGCCATAGTGTGCAGCCAGCGGGTCGAGATGTGCTGATTGTGTGTGTGTGTGTGTGTGTGTGTGTGTGTGTCTGAAATTCAACATCTTTGCAAGCTTACACATGCCTAGGAATTTTCTATTTTAAGGACTAGGTTTTTTCAAGCACATTTTTTTTTTTTTTCCATTTACATCTTTAGTGTTGATATTCAAATCTCTCTCATTAAATGTTTACAAGACACAGACTGATGGTTACAAATATTTGATAGTGAAATCTTGTATCTCATGAGTAAGGAAATGCATGAAATTTCACTGATTCCCTCTCTCACATAATTATATTCTCACACATTTTCGTAACCTCCGTTTTATCTAATCTTTTTAACGTCCTTCATGTTCCCTACTTTCCATTCCATCACCAATCTCCTTGTCTAAATCGAGGCTCATTTTACATTTCCTCCCTCGCACTCAGACCACTTCTTATAGATCCTGAAGTCAAGTGTGACGATAACGATACAAAGGAAGACAAATACGCCGGAGATGGTAATGAGGCCTTGATGAAACGTCCAGCCAATCACGTAGCCGAGGACAGGTGATTAGGTGGCAGGTGTTCGTGGAGGGAAAAAGTCTGAGTGTGATTCATCATCTAGTCAAAGTGAGAGGGGAAAAAAACGATCAGTAAACGAGTAGTGCTTGTCTGATCTGTTAATGGAACTTTTGGTTACAATATTTTGGCGTGAAAATGGTTTGTCTACTACCGGCTGTCTGATGTGTTAAATAGATATCAAAAGATAAAGACTTTTAATTGGTAGATTAATACTTTCAAAACGAAATGTATTATATAATTGTATTGAACGAAACCTTGCTGCACAATAATTATTGTTATATTATTTAAGAAAAATGTTACTATTAGAAAACTAAATGCATAAACGGGTTTCCTAATCGCTTCATCTATATATGTCTGTTCAAAGTTATCATTTCTACATAGATTCAGTTTATAGTTTTCCTTCAATCTGCGACAGCTCTATTTTCAACGAGGAAAACACATGCCGTTAAGCGACCCACCCAGACATCGCCTCCTTGTTGCTTCCTTATTTACAAAAACACGTGACCAGCATCTGACTGACCCACATGTAAAGAATAGTACAATCTCTATTTATTTCTGGGCATTTTATTTTTTCATTGACCATTTGATCAGGTGTGCATACATAGCCAGGCTCATATAAGAGCCTGGCTGTGTCGAATTGCGCCAACATAAGAAAACCTTCGGTTATATTATTTTCTCGCCTTTCCCTGTCTCAGTGCTTACTGAGGCGGGAATGTGGCACGTTTAATCTGATTCTTTTCATTTTTTGTTACTGCTTGCGTGTGTGTGTGTGCATGTATATATTTGAGTGAATGCCTTGTGTGTGTGTGTGTGTGTGTGTGTGCGTGTGTGTGTGTGTGTGTTTGTGTGCGTGTGTGTGTGCGTGTGTGTGTGTGTGTGTGTGTGTGTGTGTGTGCGTGTGCGTGTGCGTGTGTGTGTGCGTGTGTCTGCCTGTCTGTCTATCTGTGTGCATGCACGTATGCGTGTGTCCTTGCCTGCCCCTGTACATGTTAGTGTTCATTTGCCTGTCCACTCACGTGAACGTGACTTCCTTGTTACCCTCTAATTTCAACACTGTACCTGACATTCATGGCTGAAATTTTCTGCCGCATTGCCATCCATCCCTTCTTCACCTTCCCTCGACGTAGTGCCAACAGTCGCTTAAATTTACTTTCTTTTTCTTCTGCCGTCTTTCTCCTACCTATTGTCTCCTCAGTAGTGCATTCATCTGTACTACATTGCTTCATCCCAGAAAGCCACGCCTCGTGTACTTTCAGTGGCCTCGGCACAGAGAATCGCTCTAATTGTTTCTCACGTTCAAGGCGGGTTGTGGCTAAGGCTCTGTATCTCTAGTAAATGACAAAAAAATGAGTGCAGAAAAGGTATAGTAGGCGACAGGCAACATTTCAAGATAACCATGTAAACGATTATGGAGTCAATATGAGATGTATTTGATATATAAAGATAACTATTTAAAAGTAGAACGAAGGAGAAGCATTGGGAGAAGAGGTCGAGTTTAAGACGGTCGCGGCGAGGTCGAACGCGACGCACAAAATCAATACCTTGGAAAGACAGTGTTGCGTAAGGAGCAGTTGGCCTTGTTTTCTCGGCTTTTTTTTTCTGGCCAGTCATCCGCGACCTATTATAGCGAGGATGGTCGGCCACAACCCTCTGTTCTTACCTCCAACACCCCCTAACACCGCCTCGAACCCTCTTTCTCTCATTAGGACTCCTATTCACTCACCACCGTCTCCTTCCTTCTAAACCAATTGTATAGTACTTTTGTCATACATATTTTCTTTCCATATGTATTTCTACCACATTTTATTACCTTATTTTCCTCCGTGAAACACAAAATGTAATAATTCATTCTTTCTTGATTTTTTTTCCTTTCTGCCGTGACGGAGCGGGTGTTAGCGGTGTCATGTCAGTTCCCGGCGTCACATGCGTGGCACGTGAGTAACCTGGAGGTGGGAGGAACAGTCCCGCCCAAGAGTGACTCCAAGGCCCGGGTCAATGTTTTATGTACACGACTGAGGAACGTTGCTTTTCCTCGTTTTACCGTTCTCTCCACGTGTCGTTTCATCCTTTATATGTTGCTGACAAGCCTTCAGTTCATGGACGTTTATTTTTTTCTGTTTGGAACTCAAAATCTAAAAATTGAAAATATGAATTTAGTACAATTATTATCAAACACATTATTGCTAGTAAAATGGAAAGGAATCTTCTCTGCAGAAATTATCCCTATCATTATTTCTTTGTACGTATCGTTTACAAGAGCTGAGAAAAATAGTAAATTTAAAGTTACTAGTTACGAAAAGGAAAAAGGCAAAGACGCCAATATATTCAACGCCACAAAAACTGGTCTTTCCCTGTTTCCACGTGCGAGTAATAAGTGCGACACGAGGAGAGTAAAAAAGTTGGAAAAAGATAAAATGCTAAATCTTTCTTCCTGAAGCAAGGCTGTCGGGTACGAATGACAAAGGAGGAAGCGGCACCACACACTATCAAGAGCCAGGAAGGAAGGGAAAAATAAGCATTTGGTGGAGGGGATCATGCCGTCTTTGTACTAATTATTTGATAACTAAAGCTGCTGATCGTTTGTGTAGAGCAGACGATGATAATGTTCTTAAGTTTTTATGTTTGATGTCTGTGCTGCACTCTGCTATAGTATTCCTAGGTTTTTATAAGTCCTTTGACAATCGCATGCGTGGCTCAAATAGGGATTAATATTAATAATACTAATAATACTGAAAATACTATTATTGATCGTTGTATTGAAGTAATGATTAATCTAGCAATGCCTATCATATTTTAATGCTTTGTTGTAAGTTTTGTCTAATTTGTGGTTTTTAAGGAATATCTGGAAGTATCATGTCATTGTGAATTGGCTGAAATAGGGAATTTTAATCATTGTAACTAAAAACTGACTCCAGATTCGTGTTCAGCGTGCCCGAAAACTGCTAGGAACAAATTTTCAAGCAAATAATTTTTTTTTTTAAATATGGCAAATTTTGCAAGTATACCCCTTGCAAAATTTGCAATATTTTTTGAGAAATAGATTTGCTTGAAAATTTGTTCCTAGTAGTTTTCGGGCATGCTGAACACGAATATGGAGTCAGTTTTCAGTTACAATTATTACAAGTCCCTATTTCAGCCAATTCACAATGACATGATACTTCCAGATATTCCTTAAAAAACACAAATAAGAAAAAAACTTACTTCAAGAGATAAAAATATGGTAGGAATTGCTAGATTAATCCTTACTTCAATGCAACGATCAGTATAGTATTTTCAGTATTATTATTAGTATTAATGCCTTCATTTTTTTTAAATTACGTTATTTTTCCATAAATAAAAACCTATGGCAGATAGGTGTAACATGAATACAGAAGTAAATATGAAGTAGATGAAGGACTATCATTTGGCGTAGAGCAAAAAAATATTGATTGCTAAAAAACCGAGAAAATAGCAATATGCATTAACACTGAGATACCGAGTGGTAAATAGAGTGGCACCTCATAGCGCACCTAAACCTTCGCCATAAAGCAGAATAAGGTAAGAATTAAGGCGTCAAGCAGCCACCAATACTCCCTGACAGCCTTAGCAAAGAGCATGGCAAGGAAATGTACTCAGCCACTTCATGTTTGCCCCACGTAACACACTATACCGCATTTTGGCAGGTTATGACGTCTTCGTGCATGATTCGCAGCTCGTGTGTGTCAGTATTGCTACATCAGGAAGCAGCGGATGTGGTGTTTTGCAGGTCGGAGCTTACAAGGGGAGATGCTAATTTACCGATAACTTTACTACTCGTGGTATTCAATTTGCGGTTTGTTTTAAGCATTACTTGATTTTCATTTATTTCCTCGTTGCTTCAACCCTTTAATATAAAGATGTAAGCTAACACTTAAATCTTCATCCTTTAGCTAATGTTAAGGGGTGCTACAAAGCTACACCAAAAACACAAGGTAACAACACCACACACACACACACACACACACACACACACACACACACACACCACACACACACACACACACACACACACACACACACACACACACACACACCACAACACACACTACACACACACTCACACACACACACACACACACACACACACACACACCACACACACACACACACACCACACACACACACACACACACACACACACACGCACACACACACACACACACACACACACATTCACACCACAAACTGAAGTGCTACCTGCATTTTACACACACAAAAACAACGATTACTGTTTTGATCACGTCAGCTATAAATTGTTTTTGGCTCGGCGCGCTGTGGACTCTGCGAGAACAGACTCAGATATAAGCAGCCAGAGGACATGTAGACCAGCCTGGAATTTCCTCTTCACGCCTCTCCTAGACAGCTTATCACAAAAACAGTAAATTGAGGAAATGGTTTGGCCTGAATAATAAAAAAAAAAATTCCACTAATTACATGAAATATCAAAATAATTAATTCTCAGGGATAGCATATAATCATTTATGAATTAAAAGATGAACTGTTAGGGACATCAATCATTTACGATGATTTTTGGAAGTAAAATTATTAAAACTTGCTGATATTTCTGTATAATAAGTAATGTATACAAAAAACAGTATACGGTGGGGTTTTTTCACTCAACGAGGTCCTAAACACAAATTTGTATCTCCTACCTTAAGTAACTATACGTCAGGCAAACAAGAATGTGTATTAGCCAAGGGCGGGATAGAGTGTTAGACGAAAGAGGTGATTAGTGTGTCAGCCAGAAGGAGGGTGTGTTGGTAAGGGTAGTGTGTGTAAGGTAGGTAATGTGGAGGGTGTGCTAGTAAGGGTAGAGTGTGTGTAGGGTAGGTAAGATGTGGCTAGTGAGGGAGGAGTATGTGCAAGAGGAGCTGTGGAGTCCCTGGGAGTGTCAGGAGTTGATTAGTGTGTCAGCCAGAAGGAAGATGTGCTGGTAAGGGTAGTGTGTGTTTAGGGTAGGTAAGGTAGGTAAGATGTGCTTCGTAAGGGAGGAGTATAGGGGTATGTGCAAGAGGAGCTGTGGTTCACGTCTCTGGGAGTGTCAGGCAAGGCGGCAGGAGCATGTGTGGCGGAGTGGAGCGTGGTCAGAGAGCGTTACCAGGACTCCCCAGTAAAGGCAGTGGAGCGTGGCAGCCATAAAGGGCACCGAGTGACTGCTGCTCCCTCCCCTCCACCTCCTCCACCTCCTCCTCTTCTACTCCACTGTCTTTTTCTTCGTCATCGTCCTCCTCCTCTTTGTCCTCCTCTTGTCGGCTCTT
Source organism: Chionoecetes opilio (assembly GCA_016584305.1). Classification (NCBI taxonomy): domain Eukaryota; kingdom Metazoa; phylum Arthropoda; class Malacostraca; order Decapoda; family Majidae; genus Chionoecetes; species Chionoecetes opilio. Next base: position 596,204 of record JACEEZ010005970.1, read on the forward strand.
CTCTTCAGTGTCCTCGTCCCCGTCTTTCATTTTTCGAGTTGTTTCAATCGCCTTTATTTTTTTGCACAGTTGTCATCGTCACCTTCACAATAGTTGTAGTTATCGTTTTCGCTGTTGTTGTAGTTATTGTTGTCATCCTTTATCCTTATATTCCTCCTAATAGTTCTCCTCTTCCTTCTTTTTCTTTTTCCTCCTCCTTCTTCTCCTTCTCTTCCCCCTTCTACATCCTCTCCTGCTCCTCCTCTTCCTCCTCCCTCTGGTTATATGTGTAGCTGCTGACCAATTTCATGTGCCTTTCTTACCAGCAACCGGTAATAACAGGTAATAGCTAGATTGAAACTCTTTCAAGTGAACGGCGGATACTCGGGAAGTTTTCAGAAATTCAGGAAAATTAGTTTCAGTTCTTGATTATGTAAAATAGGTTTAGTGGGGTAGGAAGAGCGGTAGTAATTACTGTATTCTGTACTGCATAGCATGGTCGGAATCATGACGGATGATCAAGCCTTTTCTTGGGTTAATAATTGAAGAATAAAATTTGGTTGAATTACCACCGCTGGAAATGGAGGAATTGGGCTTCCACCTCACCGCCCATTCCGTGTTTTGTTGGTGCGCGCCGCCCTTTCACTTTCAACGTCGCTTCTCATCTCACTCTCTAACCCCTTCACCCACTCGCCCTTCATCATCGACCCTTCTGCTGTCACTTCTTTGCCTTACCTTCACTTTTTTTATACACTACTTAGATAAGAAATAGAAGTTTCAACCGCTTTTCTCCTCAAATATTACACCAGAACTAGGAGAAGATAGCTGCTCGATCCCAATTCTTACGACTGCCGCAACAGCTCGACAGAGACCAGTGGAGCGTGCAAGAGGAGGGCCAAGATAAGATAAGGTTATTTAGGAGACAAACTTTGAGGAGACTTTTTCTAATTTACCGAGTCATGAAAATAGCAAAATGTCCCAATGTCCCTCCTAGCCCGCGGGCCAGTGCTGGGCTGTGCCTGGGGTACGAAGGATTCCAGTTGTAAGCCAGTCTCGGCCCCACAACAGGACCTGCCATCGTTATAACTTCATCATGTGCACAAGTTAGGAATCGGCAATTATTTTTCAGTTTAGGCTTAGGAATTATATCTTTTAAAACATTGATGTAGCTCGAATACATCGATATACCTAAGTAAATCGATGCAGACATAGATATATGGAGCTATACAGGATTATATACTGCAAGCAGACACTCAATAGTTTTACCTCAAGTTAGGCAACACAGGTGTCGTAGCCTGCATTTTGTATAGAATTACAAATCAAGTAATTTATTATCTAGTCGACAGGACCTGAAAAAATAACGAGTTTGCAAGACCTGTTGTTCATTTGAAAGTATGATTCTGAAGTCCAGAGACTGCAGGGAAGTAAACAAGGGAACAATCCACCAAGCCAGTAATTGTTCTTGTTACCTGCTCACGAAGTTGTAATTGTTGTAACGTTCATTATGTTACAGCCTCCAGGTTGGGTCTGAATCGTTTGATGTTTTAACAGTCCTCTTGCTTAGTCCTGGCTTGCTCTGTCTCCTCCCACATCCTTCTCTCTCACTCCGGGTTCACTCATTATCACTCGGCCGATAACTTCTATTCGCTAACCAAAATGTAATTAGTCCGCGCAATGTCAAGAAGCTTTCCTGATTGGCCAGAAGGGTTGTTAGCGTCCAATAATTCCTCAAGAACAGTGGAGGCATTAGTTACGGCATTATCGCGCTCCACTGGCCGGGTCGCGGATCGCTTGGCAGTGACGCCGTTTTTGCCGCATCACGCGCAGTCGGGCATGAATAATGTGTACCCAAACTACCGAAATGACCCTAGCCGGACGTGACCCTGAGGGTAGCACCTGCGGCCCCCTCCACGCCCAGTGACCCGTCGCCCGTGACCACAGGTTGGGTCGGCCGGACGCAGCACATGCCGCCAGGCCGATCCTCTGACCCGTTGGAGCGGAGAGAATCCCTTCAGGGGCGCCAAACACTCTGGAAACGTCACTGAATATAATCAATATATTTTCTTGATTTTTCCACCTACATGAAAATACCATAATCATAGAGCATAATTCCTTCTGGACTACCTTATTGTACAATGCTGAATTCTAAATTATCGTATTTGGGTTGTAAATATCATGTGCGGATAATGAATATATTGGAAATGGTTTAAACTATTTTTTACGTATCCGTTGCGATTTAGAAGAATGTAAGACGCCCTTCAGGCCATTGATGGTATAGGTACTTAGGGCTCGTCGGGACAATGCAAGACTCTCCAGGGCGAGCGGTGAGGCGAGAGACCTAATGTTGCCTGGGCACCCCGAGGCACACGTAGAGGCGGGTCTTGGGTGGCCTTCAGTGCTTCACAAGAGTTGGTTATTTTTAGACACTGCTGTTTTTTTTATATCTATTGACTATTTCTATCAGGTTTATGGATTCCCTCTTGCTATTAATAGTTTTTTTCTGGCCACGATACAAAGTTTGTCTATTCATTATACATCTGAATACTGCAAGGCAACCATAACCATTTTTTTTCTAATGTTAAGAACACCTCCACTGTCTGACGTGTATCTCGAGGAAAGTGTGTTGCATTTTCTATTTGTATTTCAAGTCTTACAAACGAAATATGCAACTTTTAACAGAGACGAGTTGCTAAGAGATGTGTGTGTTTCAAGAAGTCCAGCGAGATGGGCGTAGCGAAGCAGGACCGAAAAAGTAGGCAATAGGAGAGAGTAGTTACGGAGAGGTTAAGGGTGGTTCCCATTGCCCCAGTGGCTATAATAATTAGCTCCTCACGCCACCTTGTTGCCAACAATATCCTTTTCCTCCTCCTTCACATGCTTTTATCCCTTCTTCTTCTTCTCCTACTATTCTTCTTCTTTCGCCTCTTTATTTTATCTCTGTTCCTCCTCTTCTACCGTCTCTGCTGGTCAATCTATGTCGCCTCATTGGTGAATTGCAGGGCCGCCACTTGCACGTAGTTTCGCCTCCTTTGAAGCCAACTTACATGTTTGATATAAATTGAATGCTTATTTTACACCTGGCCTGTACCTATCTCTGCGACGCGTTCCTTACATGTCATTGAGGTTCCTGGAACGTACTCTGGAAGTGTCCCCAAAGTGACACTGCCAAGAATATTAATTATTTCATTCATAAACAATCCCAAAGTATATGTTATTTGTCTTCATATCATAGCAAACACAATGACAGCGACTCTGCTTCATCCAGACATAAGCTGTAAATGATAACAATCAAACGTTCAATAATGATGTTAGAGGTCATAAATATCACGAGGTAATGGTGGTGGGCAAGCCTGGGTCGGCAGGGTGAAAGGGAGGAAGGGGTAGGGGAGGAGGGGGATCGACAGTCGCCTCTGGCCTTTACGAGGAACCTAAAAAAATTGGACTGGTCTGCTGCCCGTCGGAGAATTGTCCTTTCGTTCAACCGTGGATGTCATTGCCAAATTACGACGCAAAAAAGAAGTTGAGTGGCAGAGTGATGATGGTCGCGACGCCTACAACTTAACACTGCAATAATTTCACTTTCTATTTGACTTTATCATTCTGAATATATCTCCAAACATGAAATATACTTGTAGAGATGACCAAATACAGATCATATGTCACTAATATTCAAATATATTAGGTCATCATTAACTGAGATATATGTATATGTGAGATACGCTTGTCATTGTTACACACACACACACTCACACACAGACAGACAGACACACACACACACACACACACACACACACACACACACACACACACACACACACACACACACACACACACACACACACACACACACACACACACACACACACACACACACACACACACACACACACACACACACAGTTACACAAACCCACGTGTTGGTACGTAATTCGAAATATCAGATAGAGGAATAAATCCTTGGAAACCTTTGACATCCACTGCCTAACCACATCTCCTGTAATATCGGAGGCTGTCTCTTCGCCTTTCTACAACCTCCTCCCCCTCCCACTCCTCCCACCCTGCCTTCTCCTCCTCCTCTCGCACGACGTATCTATCGTACGCCCGTCTATCGCCAGCCTTCTTCTGTGAGAAATTTATCTACGGCCATATATTCCCAACGAAGTATTGCATTCTACAGCTTCGCAATCGCCAGCAATCGTTCGTAATTTGTCTCGGGGAATCTATCTCAATTTATCTTATGTAATCGACCTCAGTGCCACGGCCGCCCCCATAAAACTTATCGCGACCCCGACGCGCGGCACCTCCGCCATGCGATTGGCCGGCGTGGAGGACGAATGGTACTGCGGGGAACACGAGGCCACGTCCAGGAGGGAAACTTGCAAAAAGACGACTCAGCACTTGGGGAAATGATGGAGAAACATAGAGAGATAAAACAAATCAGGAAAATAATGAAAAACTACCTTCCAGTAGATTGATGGATTAAGATAATGTAAATATCAGGAATGAATAACTAACGTTTAAGTTTTATGATAGTTTTGTGTTATTAGATAATGCTATAGACGTTTCTTTTTCATGCACAATTTTCGTATAAGAGATGATGAATAAGGCTTAAGAACACTGAGTTATGATAATTATAATGATGATACTTGTAATAATTGACAATGATACGGTAAAAAATATCATTGCCCATTATTACCTCAGTAGTATTTTAAGTATTTCAAGAGAAAAAAGTCCTTGTTAAGATTATATCCTCGAGCATTCGTAAACATGGCACTAAAGACACCTTCTCCCATGTCGAAACATAGGCACAGGTCTTGAGTCGTGGGAAAGGAGCCTAATCCGGCAGGGGGAGTGTTGAAGGGAAGGGGAAGGCGAGATGGGATGAAGGGAAAGGAAGGGACGGGAGGGAGGTCGAAGGGAAGGGAAGGGTTTTCAGTCTCGTTTTAAGAGTATTTCATGTGTCACTTTTATCGCTCCGTTGAAATGTTGAACCCGGATCTTTTTAGGACTAGTTACAGCCTGTTCACACACACACACACACACACACACACCACACACACACACACACACACCACACACACACACACACAACACACCACAACACACACACACACAACACACACACACACACACCAACCACACACCACACACACACACACACACACACACACACACAACACACCACACCACCACCACCACCACCCCCACACCCACACACCACCCCCCACCACACCACACCACCACCACACACACACACACACACACACACACACACCACACACACACACACACACACACACTTAGAAATTGAAATCATAATCGATAGTAGATTTAAAAGTGCACTAGATAAATCAATACCTTGCTTTGTATTGTCAATAGTAAATAATGCAAAATAATGACATGTTTATGAAGGCAAGAAATTAAATCTTTGCTTGTTTTTGGACGAAGTTTTAAGAGTTCACTGAGTTTCTATCAGGGCTGAAGGGACCCTTGGGTGTACTGTGACCCGCAGAACTAAAAGACACTCGTTAAGAAAGTTCATCTCGCATTCTCCTGCCCAAGCTTGCTTCAGCGAATGGACAAAAGATGTGAAGTCGTTTTGGGAGATATATAAATTATAAAACTCGAAAATAAGATGCACACACACACACACACACACACACACACACACACACACACACACACACACACACACACACACACACACACACACACACACACACACACACACACACACACACACACACACGCAGATAAGAAGATGTATATAATATTTACCCGGAGAAGTATTTTACATATGAATACGTTGGCTGTCACTAGGAAACTGGCAAGGAGAGTAATAGTTTCTTTCTTTCTTTCTTTGGAGACATGTTAAAACAGTCGCCCGCACCATACTTTTGATACCATATCTGTTAGAATATTTCCTTAACAACGTAGTCAAGCTCGATTTCTGTTATGTATTTACAAGTGAAACACGCCCCATGTCATCTGGTTACTATTTTTTCTGCTACTTAGATATGTGACCATATTCAAAGCATCAGTTATTTCATCCTTCTCTGTGGTGAAAGTTTGCCTTCACCCCCCTTCAGCCTCGTTCCCCAGTGCCCTGAGATGTTAGACTCTCCCATTGTGTTGTCACGGGTATCAGCAGCTACATGGAAAAAAAAAAATGCGGGGACAATATTACGAATCAGACGCAACCATCCATACTGTTTCCTTGAGCGGCTGTCGTCTCATCCTCATCCATCTGACCTTTACTGTTCTCAGAAAGTGAATGCGTTTTTCGATCTACTTGGCAAAAATCAATAAATATAAACACATTATTATTTCTATTAGAGTTAACAGACATTTATGGCGTTACTATAATTACTAGAACTAAATGAATAGACGTGTGCAGTATATAACACAAAGTTTTCTTTTAGTATATTTTAGCTCAATGTCAAACTCTTGCTTCGGAACCTTGAAGAGGCGGCGAGAACCACTCATTGCCAGGTTTATGAGGTGTTCTTGAAGGCTTGCACGTCTTCAGTCCGAGAGTTTTACAGCTACTGCCTCTGTGGTCGTCAAGGGTCGAGCGACCTTCTCCGGGGATGTGGAGCAACAGGTTGGCGTCAAAAGGCGTCCGTCCCTTCAGTCCTCGGCAACCCCGCCTTGTCTGCGCGCCCACTCGTTTCCCGTGTTCTCTTTTCTTCAAGTTTTTAAGCGAGTTTTCGACTTTCTCATTTGTCCCTCGGGCAGAGTGAGTTTCAACTATGCGGGCTCACGTGTACACACACACACACACACAAACACACACACACACACATACACACACACACACACACACACACACACACACACACACACACACACACACACACACACACACACACACACACACACACACACACACACACACACACACACACACACACACACACACACACACACACACACACACACACACACACACACACACACACACACACACACACACACACACACACACTCTTTAACATTTGATTGAATAGCGGCATCCACGTTTAATCCCTTCACGCTCTTTTGCATTTGATTGTAGAAAGACAGGCAGGTGGGTAGCGCAAGGGAACATTTGACATACACAATGATGAATGGCATTGGGTGGGGAAGCAGCGTCTCAAGGATTCTCCATTGCAAGAGGAATGTTGCAAGAAAAGACACTGAGACACACAAACCTAGCCCCGTGCTTGAAGGCGATGCTTATGCAACCGTGTGAGACCCTCTCCACTACCTGCCAAGGGTGGAAAAAAGGACAAAAAAGCAAATAATATGAAAGGAAAATCAATATGCGGGTAATAAGTGAAAACTCTTGGAATGTTTAACGAGAAAAACTTGCCCGCGTTCATGTAACCACAGAAATGTTTCTTTTTACGAATATGCAAGGTGGAGTAGTATTTCTCTCTCTCTCTCTCTCTCTCTCTCTCTCTCTCTCTCTCTCTCTCTCTCTCCTCTCTCTCTCCTCTCTTCTCCTCTCTCCTCTCTCTCTCTCTCTCTCTCTCTTCTCCTCTCTCTCTCTCTCTCTCTCTCTCTCTCTCTCTCTCTCTCTCTCTCTCTCTCTCTCTCTCTCTCTCTCTCTCTCTCTCTCTCTCTCTCCTCTCTCTCTCTCTCTCTCTCTCTCTCTCTCTCTCTCTCTCTCTCTCTCTCTCTCTCTCTCTCTCTCTCTCTCTCTCTCTCTCTCTCTCTCTCTCTCTCTCTCTCTCTCTCTCTCTCTCTCTCTCTCTCTCTCTCTCCTCAACCAAGACAGACCAAGAAACCATTGCCTTTGTCGTGATGTTTCTTGGTTGAGTAGTGTGCGACAACAGTTATTGCGAGTCATTATATACGAGCATCTTCCGTCTTCAGTGTCAGTGGCAAGGATGGGGAAATACATGTGTTTTTATATACAAAGACAGATAGATAAATAGACAGACAGATACTCGCGCACACACACCCACACACACACACACACAGTGACGTGATTCCCAGGTGAGAGTCATGGTAATTGATGATCCGTGGTTGCTGGAAAATTTATACAGGTGGTGAAGGTAGAGAAAGAAGAGAAAGAAAGGATGAAGAAGACGTTTTGAGAAGCACATCAGGAGGTGGGAGTTTCACGTCGGTGATAATGATAACCCAAGAGAAACTTGATCGAGAAATCAGGTTTTAAGTGCTTGAGATCTTGAGTAGGAGTAACTTCAACTCCTCTACTGGTGGCTTGTGCCGGGTAGGAAGCCAGTTTGACTATGTGGTGGAGGTAGAGATAATGGTAACAGTCTGGTGAATGTGTACAGGAAGAAATACTTGAAATTATGCTATAGTAAAGTCAGAATATATAGAGTAAAAAAATCCGCGATGACTTGATTAACATCTAATCATTCTAAATATAAACAAAGCTTTAGATTATAAAGCACCCGCATATGGATGTAAATAATTATAATAACCAGTCTTCCTCAATAAGCCATGTGTAGTTTTTGTCCAAGTAGATGAAAGGCAACTCTATTTCTAGCTATTGTTTCTACCAAGAGCAAAGTGTTAAACCAGCCAAGACGCAAAACATGATCTAGCCATACACATCAGTCTTTATATGGAAGCTTAATCCTCTGCAACCCTTGATATGCTCCCATTTATTTCGTTTCACCTAAGTGGTTCTAAACTACATAATCACAGCTTGTTCAAGTATAGGAGTGCCAGCCCGCCCCATCGCAGCTACAACTTGGAGATGAGGGTGGTGAAAGCCTTGCTTAAGATCCACTGTAAGAATAAAAGAAATTTACGTCTCAAACACAAGTCAGGTTGATACTGCACCCGCTCCTTCGTTTAGATACAGCAGTCAATAGCAATAATTCTGCGAAATGTATGTATCCCATAGTTCAGCTTAATGGTCTCATAAAGAACGATGTTATGTATTTATTATGTAAGTTACAGCGCGGCTTTTAAGATATGGTACGGAATTTCGTTTACCAATGTATGAGTTCTTTATATTTATCAAAAAATAATCGTCGCCAGAACCTGGGTACGCTGACCCTTCACTATCACCCGCCGGCTGGTGATATATAATGCATAACATTATCTATAATTCTTGCTTGGTCTATCCTGGAGGAGCTTGAGCGGCGGTGGAAGGAAGGAATGAGGAGGAGAAATGAGGGACTAGACAAAGGGGTGGAGAGGGAAGGGGGCAGGAACTAGAGGTACTTTTGAGAGAGAGAGAGAGAGAGAGAGAGAGAGAGAGAGAGAGAGAGAGAGAGAGAGAGAGAGAGAGAGAGAGAGAGAGAGAGAGAGAGAGAGAGAGAGTATTCCTATATTGTTAATTTATTTACTTATTGCGGGATCAAAATTCATCAGTTGTTTTAATTACGCCTTTTTTATCAACCTTTCCTCATATACATGTGTAAGATTCCCTCAAACTATGATATCTTGCATTGTTTCATTTCATTCACATTCTTAACCTTTCCTTTGTTTATATTTATCGTGGTCTATTTGCATCGTCTCATCAGCATCCATCCACACCTTTACTTCCACTTGTACTTACACGGTGTAGAAAAATTGTATGCAAGGTTCCATGCTCTACATCCTTCCTACCTACCTACCTCGGGCAGGGTTCTGTTTGGGTGCAGAACCATAGGAAGCCTTAGGGACGCCAGGACTTGGGTTTGGCCACTTAATAACTCCACGGTTGAGTGAGGCGCCGGAGGATCACTTTGGGTTCAGTATTGGTTCGTTTATTTCAGAGTGGCAGAAGAATGGTCATGTTGGATTGCCCTCAGCCTCTAGTGGAATGTTGGATCTGAAGTCGAAGCTTGGGTATTGTGGGTCTTAAGGGATGTGGGATGAGGAGTGATAATAGCGGATCAAGTCTTAAATAACAGAGATGGGGGGGGAGAGAAGAGCTGCACAAGCCGGCATGTTGGTTGACCAGTCACCTGCAGCTGCCTACCCGATGCTGCTGCTGCTGCTGCTGTTTCTGTTCCTGCTCTGAAAAACGAACGAACTTCCACATTCCTGCATATCTTCTCATGTGCATTAAATTACTCATAACTCATTGAGGTCGGTGCTTTTTTAGTGAAGTTCTTTTTGACTTGGAGCTACATTACTAAAGTGTAAATAGATAAGGTCTCGTGGTTGCAGGCGGGTACGCTGATAATGAGTGGGTGTGCGCCCTACCACGGCATTATGCTCCAGTACCTCCATGCCTCGCGTTTGTTCCTGAGGTAAACCCGCCGTATTGAACCAGGCGCTCACCCGGAATGCTTGACACACCTCCTGCTTGCATTATTGTTCCATGGTATTTCCTGTCGATCTATCTGTATTACCTAGCATCTTCCTCTGCTTCTCGTGGCCATGGAGGAGGCGACGGTTGTGGTTGTGTGAGGTACTCCTGAGGGACGCGGCAGCATTATGGAGGGCCTCAAGGCACGTCCCTCCACACAGACACGGAAGGTCGCTTGTTCTGGACACGGCTAGTGGGAGGGTGGCAGAAGGCGCTCCAACAGGATTAACTTGATATTTGAATTTCAGAATTTACATTATTATGCATTTTACTCGTTCCTTACCTTACCGTTTATTTATTTTCTAATAAGACGCATAATTATATTGCAAACTGGAGTCAATCAGAGATATTAGGAGATTCGGCGCCATCTTCAATAAACGGACGTCTCAAATAATGAATATTATTAAAGTCAGATTTAGTCAGAAATATGTCTCTCCTGTGATATTTGTTCCGAGGTCATGTTTGTGGTGGGACTGTCAGGTTTGTGGAGGTATTCGCAAAGCCAGCACAGTACTGTAGGCTGGTAAACATTGTGGTAATCAAGGCTGCGAGAGGATAAGATCAGGCGTGGAGCCAGTGGTTTGTGATAGTTAACTGTACGCCAAGCTATAATGCCAGAGTTACTGTATGGTTGCCTTCTCAGAGCCTTTTCGCCTCGTGTTGTGTATAGTCAAGGGTCAGAATGTGGCTCAAAATATTTGGAAACATCTATGTAAATGTACTTGACGGAATTTTTGTGGTTTATGCAGTCAGGGACCACCGTTGCCTTTTGGTGATCCAGAGGACGCTCAAATCACGACAGATAAGGAGTATTCTATCAACCATCATTGACTTGCATCACTCTATGTAGATTTGATTCACCATCCTTCCCTCTACTTCTCAAAATTCAGTTTTTCTCACTTCACTCAACTGAGATGTGGGATTTCATACCTTGAACGCCGCACCCGAACCTGCTGAGACCCACGCCCACGTCACATGTGCACGCACACACACTGACTCTCGCCGCCCACCTCCGCCCACGTACACCACTCACACTCTCGTTGACAGTCTGTTCGTTGTGAATTTACCTTAAGAGGCTCGTGCTCTCCTCAAACTGCCGAGCTCAACACACCTGTGGCTCCTCCTGCAAAGAACCATAAATCGACTTTGTTTTCCTCTATATATTTGTTGCTGTTCGGCAGTTCTCCATTCAGTGATATTTGAGTCATCTGTTTAATCAAACCTAATCTAACCTTCAGCCTCTTGTTCAAATACCAAGTGTAGTGTGACAAGGTCAAGAGAATAAGTTTGCTGTGTCTCTTGGTGGCTTAACACCTTTCTCAGTTCCTGGGGAGGACACAGCTAAATTCTTAAACTTGTCTTCCTGCCTTGCCTAACCTCATCTGGAGTCTCTACGCGTTGCCTGCGTCTATACTTCTCTATCTTCTTGTTATTTACTTGTTGACATTTATAGGAAGGTAAATAAAATCCCTTGATATCCAAATAAACGAGGAACATCATGTCAACAAGCAAGTAGCAGGCTTCCATTGTGTTCATGGCTCGCAAATTGCCATTAAGTATCCGTCTTGTTACATGGTATGTGCGTCGCCTCAGCAGTCTTTGCGTGGTGATGGGAGAGAGGGAAATGATAACAATTATCCTCAGCAGCTGTGATGTCTTTCTCCTCATATGGCTGCTTCACGTACTTGTACAAAGTGAACTGGTTCATTACAGTCAGAGTGGAAATTGCCTGTAATTACGTATCCTTCTCCCGAACAAAAGAGCGTCTGCCCCTCCCTTCCTCATCCCCACCAGTAGAGCACTTACGTGTAATTAATCACATTTGCCACACCTCAGACGATCCGTGTGTGCTTACTCATTCAACCGATCTTTCTATTACTTCTCTTGGATGGAAAGAACGAAGACTTCTCAAGGTTGATAGAGGCAAGCAAGTAATCCAGAGCGAGATGATAGTCTGTCTGTTTAGAAGTATTAGAGCAAAAGGAGGAAAAACGGAAAAATATAGGTGCTTAAACGAAACATAATTGATTGATGATCTTAAGTGACAGTGAAATTCGTCTCAAGAGGTAATATAGCAGGAGAGAGAAGAGAGAGAGAGAGAGAGAGAGAGAGAGGAGAGAGAGAGAGAGAGAGAGGAGAGAGAGAGAGAGAGAGAGAGAGAGAGAAAAGAGAAGAGAGAGGAGAGAGAGAGAGAGAGAGAGACTCACATCGCACACGCACGCACGCACACACACACACACACACACACACACACACACACACACACACACACACACACACACACACACACACACACACACACACACACACACACACACACACACACACACACACACACACACACACACACACACACACACCACACACACACACACACACACACACACACACACACACACACACACACAAAACTAGAAGACAGAATAGAAGTAGACTTTAAGGAGATCGTAAGACAGATACCAAACTTATTCACCAAACCGGATCTGCATATCCTCTGTGGAACCCGTCTCCCCCTGTAATCATGCTTAAGTTGAGGAAATCACGGCTAATAACATATTTGCCAACGATAACTGTGTAGGTAATGCCTCAGGGTGTGGCGAGGGTAGGAGAACGTCAAGGCTACCTTACTAACGGAGGCACCAGGACAGGGGAGGCAAGAATGCAGAGACAGAAATGGCAGATATAGAAATAGGAGAGAAAATATAATCGGTGGTCGAAAGTTGTAGGTGCTTATGTACAGAGAGAGAGAGAGAGAGAGAGAGAGAGAGAGAGAGAGAGAGAGAGAGAGAGAGAGAGAGAGAGAGAGAGAGAGAGAGAGAGAGAGAGAGAGAGAGAGAGAGAGAGAGAGATATGTAAGACTGCAAATAAGAAAAAGAGATACACACAATCATGAGACATCTGAAAAGGAAGGGAGGAAAACTAACAGGAACATAAGCAGCGGTGTCTGGGTTGGGTGGGAGGCGGACCCAATAAGCTGGCCACCACCACACACAGGTTTACTCATGCTCTCACAAAAACTGAACTGAACAACTGTACGAGAGCCCCGCTATGCCCCCACACGCCGTCGCTACAAGAACTGTAAACAATGTCCACGCCCTTTTTTTCTGCTTCTTGAAGGTTTCCTCTTAGTGATTTCTATCTTCATTGAGTTTTCTCTTTTGTTTTAGTCATGGGAATATACCTGGGGATTTAAAGAGAATGTGCAGTATCAAAAAGTTGATTATATTGTTCTTTTTTAGGGTGCGGGAGCTACACGTGTAGTCAGATATGTGTGTCAGATTTACGCTTCGTTCCCAGAAAGGTTGAAGACACACGAGTCCTTCATGAGTCAGGGTGAAATTTGGAAGACAAATTTATGCTTGGAAAGTTGGTGTCGGGTCAGACGGGGGAGTTCAAATCTGGTTGTCTGCTGATGACCACAGCCCAAGTCTTGTACCTCACCTGTAACACTGAAGCCCTCCTAGTGAAGAGAATGAAGTGATTTTTATTTTATTTTTTAGGATTCCATAGTCATACTGAAAGAAACTTCATTAATAATATGTATCTATGCTTCTTAACCTCAAATAACATAAGGTATATCACGTCCAAACGTTTAAACACCAGAAAAACCACCGTTACGTCATTTAGTGCGCATAAGCAACTCTCTACGAAATCAAATAAAACAACGTAAGTGACAGAAGCAGTAATGTTATCAGTAGCAGTATTTACTGTACCTTTTTTGCGTGTTCAGTCACAGTAACAGATCCAGAGAAAGATGCGTCACCGTCCCCCTCGAACAGACTAAAAAAGATGGATCATGAAACGCTGACAAGAACGAAAGCTGTCGCCTGAGGGGTCAAAAAAACAAAACTAGTGGCATTCTTAACCTCCTCACCCTCACCTCACCAGCGGCTTCGTTTTTTTCTACAGTTTTTTCCATCGATAGGTAGTGTAAGGAACAAGACCGTAGCAACAATAAAAGAGGGTCAGGAGCAATGATACTCACACGGAAGAGCATCATTCTTTATACTGTCAGAGAGACATTCAATAGAGATGTCTTTATGGCTAAGCAGGAGAATAAGATTGAAAACTGAACAAGGATTAACAGCGATCAGCCAGCACATCCAACAGACCATTAACTTTGCAACTGTTCTCATACATTTATTTTTAAAGTTAGTAGTATGTAGTTCAACAGATACCCTCGTTATAGACCAATATGTTTCCTGGTATCTGTTCTTCCTATGTATTCCTATGTATGACACCTTTTAGCCTCCCTACCGTACATAATTCCCATACAAAACTAGTAACTCAAAAGCATAGGGTCTCTCCTGCATCTTCGTTTGGTGCATCAATATCAACAGTCCGCTGCTCGATCACCGCCACAAGGGAGAGAGAAGGAGAGGAGGGGGGACCAGCGGGCAGGGGACCTCACTAAGTTCCACACCCAAGTTTTTGTGACGTGAGAAAGTCGTGGCGTGGCCGAGCAGAGTAGTGGAAGAGGGAGGGAGAGAGAGAGGGAGGGAGGGAGGCTCAAGGATGCGAGGCTAACCTGGTTTTGCAATGAAGCCCAACTACTACGACTTTACACAACAGAGAGAGAGAGAGAGAGAGAGAGAGAGAGAGAGAGAGAGAGAGAGAGAGAGAGAGAGAGAGAGAGAGAGAGAGAGAATCACAAACATTATACCAAACAACATGTAACACAAATCACACAAACATCATCACAATAATCAATATATGATAACAATAACCACAACAAGCCTATGAGCGACAGCTGCCAGTCACAAAGAGGGAATTAATAGAGAAATAATTGGCTCTGCGTTTTCTATTTAGTGATAGATGTGGAGCGAGAGATATAATCGAGAGAGCAAACTGGTGCAGGTTGGAGTGAAAGTTTGTTGGCAGGATTATAAGCCTTCTGATTGTGCCCAGAGCTCCATGCACGCAGACAGCCACTTTCTCGCAGGGTTGGGCGAGCTAGTTTCGTTGTCTTATTGATCCAAGCACAAAGAAATTCATACTTATTCATATCTCTCTCTTTCTCTTTCTCTCTCTCTGTCTCTCTCTCTATATTTTTTTCTCTCTCTTTCACACACACACACACACACACACACACACACACACACACACACACACACAGACACACACACACACACAATGAGTTTCTCCCACACGGCCGTTCATTAGCTCCAAACACTCCTTGACCTTTAAATAAGTGGTGTATGTTAGGGGGGGGGAGGAGGGGGTTGGGGGGGGTTGTTTTTGAGTGGGTGGAGGAGGTGTTTGTGTGAGGTGAGAAGCCGTGCGCAATTTGTCATTCTCACAATCCACTTAATAGGGGTTCCCATCAAATTGAATTTCAGCGAGATTATACGAATGAGATTATTTCAGCATTTATGCAACACTTTTCTCTTCCTCTTCGTGTATTTCTTCTTCCATCTTCGCAGCAAATCTTTTCCTCTCTCTGTATTTATTTCTCAGTCTTATTTGCATTGTCACACCATAACCACAGCTGACTTTTTCCCGTTTTGTCACCCTCCATTTCATCTTTTCAACCTTTACATACATCTTTTCTTATCTCCCACCCTCCTTCCCTCTCTCCTTCCCTCTCTCCCTCCCTCCCTCCTTCCCTCCCTCCTTCCCTCTCTCTCTCCCTCTCTCCTTCCCTCCCACCCTCCCAAGAGTAGCCCAGCCTCCGCCCCTTCCAGCCAGCGAGAGTGAAGGTGACTCTGATGTGGAACACAGCAGGTGGTTGCCCAGTCACCCACCTGTTTAATATTCAAGCTCGGGGACTCCTGCTGGGGGCTACAACAGACTCTTTATTTACATTTTTTCCCCCGTACACCTGGTCGGAAAAGCCTCCACCCACGAGTCACACTTATCATCGTCGCCACGGCTTCTGCACTTCATTTTCAGCTGCCATCACCGCTGGATGCCCGGATACCGAGCACTGGCCGCTTGTCCTTCATAATGGGTGTGATGGAGGCTGAAAGTGGGTTCAGAGGGTGGGGCCAATGTTGCGTTAGGGGGGTTTCTGTGTATTTGTCTTAGTGGATTTGCTTATTTGCATGACTGTGTAGGCGTGGTTAACATGGAAGTGTGGCTACTGACCCTGGCTACACTTTAGGAAGACAGACAGATAACGGAGATGCTGAAACTCAAACGAAATTATCATCAAGCTTAGCACTCCATTTCAGAATATTTTTCAATCAACACGGATGTAGTTCTATAAAAGCAGCATATTAGAAACTCTGTCTGTCTGTAAATGTGCAGCATAATGTATATGGGGATAATAAATAGCATGAGAAACCACTAGAAAAATATACATATGAACGTGAAGGAGGAAATTGGGTATAGATAGAGGAAGGGATAGAATGAATGCATGGCCTCCTAATTCATCTCCCCGCGGCCTCCACCTAGATAGACGAGGAAGTCATGGCCAGTCCTCACCGTAGAGCCGGGTAATGCCAATCATGTCACTGACCTCTCACTTTTTTACCCCCACCCATCCATGCCCCGCCCTCACTCTTCGCTCTTCCTTACCTTTCTACCGCACGAACCATTAACTCATACAACTCAGTTAGTATCGGGCAAGGTCGACGTTGAAGAGAAGAAAAAAAATTCACTGCCAACAAAGCACACCTCAAATTTCATTGGCATTGCGTTGTGAAGGTCAGAGTAAGCGTTTTTTTTATGTGTGTTGTGTGTGTGTGTGTGTGTGTATTGCCTTTCCACACATCATAGCGCGGAGTAGCGGTGTGCTGATGGCTGAGACGCGTCATTATCCCTATGATGGCGAGGCAGTGGCTTCCTCCGATAACGCTTACATCAATAATTCATTATCCTCTTCCTGTTGCTTCGTTAAGGCCTTCCATGTATGGCAACGCGTCATTAGGTGTCCTTCCTCGACTTGTTAGAAATGTAAACTATGTCAGGCCTATTATCCTATACTTTTTTTCTTTCCAGTGGCTAAAATCTTACAAAATGCGTTGTAATAGTGTTAGATAACCTACTGATAGTGTTTCCATTTGCCTTCATAGCTTTTTTAGAGGATTGTTTATCGTAGCAGACTCACCTTTCCTTCACATTCTTGGGCTATAACAGATTACCATTCATTACGGGCGTCCTTTGACTTAATAGAGGTTGGTCTTAGTTAAACGAACGCCTGCCAGCAATCATATGTCAAAGTGAAGGCCGAAACTGGAGCACGAGAAGTAGAAATATGAACGTGTGTGTATGTGTGTGTGTGTGTTGTGTGTGTGTAAGGTGTGTGTATGTGTAAGGTGTGGCTCATTGGGTGTGGCTCTTTGGATGAAATGAAATCTCCAGGTGGTTGTTGGCTTGTGAATAAGTTTCGAGATACCTTATGCCTTCCGTGTTGTCTAGCTGTTTCATCACGTGCTCCATTTAGCAGTCATTAAGCCGCTGGTTGGAGGAGGTTGTTACGCCGCAGGACTCTTCAAGATTATCAAAAACCGACATAGAGCCCGTGGATGATGGTGCGTTACCTTACAGTGAGTTTGGGACTATTGACGTGGGCATTAGCGTGGGCATACGAGCGTGAGCGTGGGCATAGGTTTGCACAAAAATGTAGGTATAATGTGGGCATGGCAGTGTGGGTGTAATCATAAGTGTTGATATAATATCGACGTGGGACAATATGCTAGTGTGGGCATGGGTGTGTAGGCGTGAGCACAGACATGGGTGTGGGCATAGCATGGGTGAGAGCTCCACGCAGTGACCAGGCCGGGCCAGGGTAGGGTAATGCCGTGCCCACCTCCTCTGACAGTCAAAAGTTTATATTTTCGATGATTCAAGTTTTGCAAAATGTATATCTCTTCCCTCTTTACCTCTCTTGAAAATGCGGAGTTGGTTCAAGTTATAACTGTTTGTAAGTCATCGGGCATATCATTGTGTCCAGAGAAATACTTGCTAAAACAGGACTGCAGCAGGATATACATGAAGTATACATAGATATGTTAGTATAAAATCTAGTGTTGAAATGAAATACTGAGCCAGTGTCTAATGAAAATGTTTTATCATTTTGTAATATTTTCTTCGCTGAAAAATATCCTGTACAGTAGGTATTCAAGGTTATCACATATATATATTTTCTTAAAATTTTAGTAAACGATAAGTTAGTGAAATGTTTTGTATTATTTCTTTCAGGTCAGCATTTTTCCATGAGTCATTTATACATATAATATATGTATATATGTGCAAAATCATATTTCCGTTTTTTTCTTTCTTAAAAACATTTCTACTGCATATAGAAAGTAGTCAAACAAACCGAATTACAAATTCAAGAATAGTGCAACCGAGGACAAAGTATTGGTGTTGGAGAGCAAGAGACAGAGAGGAAGGGAAGGGCGACAGGGTGACGACCAGTCCACCTCACTCCACCCAACCTGATATTACTAGGCCGGGTGGTATTTCCTATTTCTAAACACGCTGCCTGACCCGCACACTTGCCTCGAATATGCAGATAGAAGTAAACGAAAGAAAATCAAATTGTCTGCCACCCTAACTCGGTAACTCGTCATTTTAACTCAGGTAGTCGAGATCATTAATTCACCTG
>JACEEZ010005970.1:622500-627500 GCA_016584305.1 Chionoecetes opilio
GTGATCTTTATTATACTCAAAGAAGTAGAACGAGTTTCCTCTTATCTGCTTAATATTACCCTGCACCTCTTAAATGAACCCAGCTAAATAAACCAGCTAAATGAAAATGAGGTATCTTTCTTGAAGTACCTTTTTTCTTCAATTGCAATAGAGCTTAAGGCCCTAATATTATTTGTTTTAATGTGATTTTAAGTAATAACGTTGCATTAGCAAGAGCCATGCAAGTGTTTATAAGCGTAAATCATTGTTGCTCGTAGTTTATATTGTTGTCGGTACAAAAACTTGACAGTGAATGTAATGCAAAAATCTGCCTCGGGACCATGAAGGCGTAAAGAGCAGGTGTTGGGGGTAGGTTTGTCGGGCGGGCGTGAGTCACAAGAGGCCTGAAGCGTCTCTCTGATCAGCTTTACCCACACCTGAACCTTGAGACTCGAGGAGGACGTTTATAGGAACACAATTACAGCTGAAGGAGGAAGTGTTTGCGGTGGGCGTTGTCACGAGAAAGAAAAAGAGAGAGAGAGAGACAGAGATAGAGAGAACATTTTCTCTGTACTTATGGTAAGTTTATTAGTTCTTGAGAGGTAATAAGTATTTCCATTTGTCGCTGGACGCCTAACGGTTAATTAACGTAATAGTAATGTCAAGTCGGCTGCGTAATTTCCAAATCACCACTCCCATCCCCTTACATCGTTGCCGTGACAGTACCTGAGCTGAATCAGGTGATAACGATTAGCGACAGTCGTGCACTAAGCTCAGTCACTCTATTCACGCCTGCAGGAGGGCACGCGTCTAGTGGGGTTCTGCTGGGTATAATTTGCCGGCTGCGAGCCATGATTTATCGTTCCGGGATGGTCATAGCGGACGGCTGAATTATCGCTCCCAGCATCCTAGCGGCGAGTCTGGGCCGCCCGCCTGCATCTCTTAACATGGTTCTACCGCAGAGGGATGCTAGGTACTTTTTTTTAAGGATATTTTGTGTCTCATGGCTCTTAAACTGAAACAATTTGCATGAACGTGGAGTAAAGAAAGTCACTTCACGTGGAATCCAGTGCCTCGGCTCCGATAACCTGTTTTGCTCTCGCCAACCAAATGATTCTTGTAAAAAAAAATCTTCACAAGAAGATGTAAACAAGATCAGCTGATCGTGACCACTATGTTCCCTGTAAATACGTCAGAGGGAGCTACCGTAGCCCAGTCCTTGCATCGCCCTTGAGATTTGAGCTAGAAATGCCACACACGCACAGACTTGGAGGTGAGTGGTTAACTTGCTACTCTGACCTTTTCGTGGCTCCTGTGAAATAATGGGCCTTGTTACACCAAACCTGCTCTACTTATTGCGCTGCCTTCTCGCTCAACTTAACTTCTGCCTGCCGCTAGACCGAGTACGACAGACCACATTGCTTCAGGACCTGCTCGAGGTGACACAAAGGCTGTCTTATATCAGTGTATAAATGTTCGTGTGTAGATTTTGTGTAATTATGGATGATTATAGTGTTAGCTCTTGCTGGAAAGTGTCTGAGCATCAATATCGAGGAAGCTCTTTATTAACGTCATATTGTATTGCTTTTTGGAAATTTAGAGCGACGTTATAATACAAAGTTAATGATGCAGCTGAAGAACATACGTGGGTCTAAATACAAAGCAACAATATACCTAGTCAGCCAAAAATGCAAAGTGCAAAGGTGCCCTAATGTATTTTAATGCGTTTTACAGCATTTCCCGACTCTTAACTGCTACTAACCGTAAAATGTTGCCGAAGATAACAATCTAGTCTGAATCCAGTTTTGGGGAAGTTTAGCATCCCTCTCAGGCTTGCTAGTGGCTGGCCAACTCTAGTCCGCAGATAACCCGTTTGTGGGTTGGTGCGTTCCTCCATCCTCAACACAACACCTGCCAACACTCTCCAAGGTGGATGCTGGGGCTTAAGACTTCTCCAGACACATGAATCCTGTCGTTGTTAACAAATTATAGGTTTTGATCGGCAACTACAGATGAAGAACATGCAAGGAACGAAGAATATAACTTTCATCTTCTAGCTGACTCAACATTTGGTTTCTTCGAATGTCAGATTACTCCAACAGCTTCACGCCTATATGATATATGAATACACCCTTTGTAAGTCATTAAAGTGGTGATACGTTGGCCAGTTAAGGTAGTAGAGGAAACTATTATCTTGAGGGTATACAAAGGAGGATTAGTAACTCAGGAAGGTCTGGATAGGTTAGAGGGCGAAGGCGTCAACAACTTGGACTTGGTGCCTGTGCAAGTTCACCCACCATCTGGTTTGTTCCGTCTCCCTCACACCGCAGCCTTCAGCGGGTCCAGCCACTTGCTCCACATACCCGCCGCCGCCACTACCACATCCTGACTCCCTCCTACACACTCTCACTCGTAACTCTCCACATCCTACTCCACCCTAACCCACCCACTCACCCACCTAACCACCCACCCACCTAGCCACACACACATACACACACACACACACACACACACACACACACACACACACACGTATAGCGTCTATCTTACTATTGTATATTTAACTTTTACATTATCACATTTTATTCTTCCTATAAAACGATTGTGAGGCTGTGAATCACTCCGTATCGCTACCCGAGCTTAAATCTTGACGTAAGGTACTGAATGAAAAAAAAAAGATGCTATATGTCAAAGTTCATCTGGCACAGAGGAAAAAAACAACGATTTTTTCAACTGGGAAGATACTTGTTTGCATAAGAAGATCGCGATGAGCGGCTAAGATCACACTGTTTACTCCTGAGGTTCTTCATGATTCGTCTCAAAGTCTGGCACATATCTGGATCGGAGTGTCCTCGAGTCTTCTCCTTAACTGGTCATTTTACGGTCGGCAAAATGTCAATAAGAGCGACAAAAACTATCAGGAACCACACCCGCGCCAGCCCACGGTCTCTAGGGCTCTGAACGAAAGACTTTATATATTCAATTGTTCATGAAATCTTGGTGCTGGATGATATGTGGCTTTGCAAGTTTCTAGTTCTTGCACCTAAACAACCCTTGTGTAGCCCTCCACCCCTTTGAATTACGACTATGCGATTCTAGTTTTTGCGTTTAGCTATAAGGATCATCCGATTTTTTTGGTGAAAGTGAGATTTACGGTGAGAAAGTCTTCTGGACAAGAACGGCAAAGGCATGAACACACCAGGAAGCATGTTACGCACCCTGCCGCTGCCCAGGGCCACACCCTAGTTGCTTGCGCCACGAGACTGTAAACATGACTCTCTTATTTTTCCATCAGCAAGGATCATTTGGCGGCAACACTCCATATCAGGGGACAGTGGGTGCATAGTCTGTGTGATGGGATGTGTTCGTATCCCTTTGGCCCAAGCGGTACTTCGATAACAGACGTAGTGATGACTGTGGCAGCGTTGTTTACCCTGCCTGCCACGCTTTCGGCCCCGCCATTATAATCTTAGCCCGTCCAAGCAGCCGACCACACCCTCCCTGACCCTCTTATCTCACCTTGATATTTGCAGTGTGATGTGCAGAGTGGCTGTGCGAGGGGAGGTGCGGGGGAGGTATAACGGGTACCCTCCCTGTCCCGCACACCTCCCTCTCTTCCGTTCCCTTGCTCCTTCCTTCGCACACTCCTTACCTCTCTGATTACTTCAATGATTGCATATTCTGCTTCTTTTGCCCACGCTGTTACTAGCATCATGTATCAGGCTATCGTTCTTCTTGTGAGACTTCAAGAAACTATTTATTTATTATTATTGTTATTTATTTATAAGAACATAAGAACATAAGAAAATAAGGAAGCTACAAGAGGCCGCGAGGCCTACACGTGGTAGTTCCTGTCACCTAACACTACCTACATCCACCTTTCATCCCCATCCATGAACCTATCCAGCTCCCCTTTAAAGCTCCCTAATGACTCCGCACTAACTACCTGTCTACTGAGACCATTCCACTCATTCACCACCCTATTTGTGAACCAGTTTTTCCCTATTTCCTTTCTAAATCTACGCTTTTCCAGCTTGAATCCGTTACTTCTTGTTCTACCCTGGTTAAAAGCCGTAAGAACTTTTCCTACCTCTCCTTTATTAAATCCCTTTATCCACTTAAAAACTTCTATCAGATCGCCCCTTACTCTGCGTCTCTCGAGTGAGTGTAATTTTAATAACTTCAATCTCCTCTCATAACTAAAGTTACGCATCCCTTGTATCATTTTGGTCATACTTCTCTGCACTTTTTCTAACAACACTATATCCATCCTGTAATATGGAGACCAAAACTGAACTGCATAGTCTAGGTGAGGCCTGACTAGAGCCAGATAAAGCTTTAGAATAACTTCCGCACTTCTACTTTTAACACTTCTGGTAATGAATCCTAATACTCTATTAGCTCTATTTCTGGCCTCAATACATTGTTTCCTAGGTCGGAGGTCTGGGCTCACCCTCACTCCAAGATCTTTTTCACCTTCTGATCTTTTCAGCGATACATTGCTTATGGTATATCTATTACCAGGGTTTTTTCTACCAACATTCATAACGCTACATTTATCAATATTAAATTCCATCTGCCATCTGACTGCCCACTCGTTAAGTTTATCTAAGTCTCCCTGCAATATGTTTACGTCAGACTGTGATCCAATAATCCTACCTAACTTAGTATCATCAGCAAACTTGCTGATATCACTGCTAATCCCACTATCCAAGTCGTTGATGTAAATCAAAAATAGTAATGGTCCCAAAACAGACCCTTGTGGAACTCCACTTGTCACCAGTCCCCATTCAGATTTGGAACCATTAATTGTAACCCTTTGTTGCCTATTACTTAGCCAAGCTCTGATCCAATGAAGAACCTTCCCATCTATACCATGAGCCCTAACCTTATTTAAGAGTCGCTCGTGTGGTTATGTTATGTACAAAGTGGCCAATAAATGTATCAATCAATCAATCAATCAAACTGTCCTCGAGTCACGCAAAGTTGACGAATCATTGACATTTAGACCAAATATTATA
>JACEEZ010005970.1:632500-707500 GCA_016584305.1 Chionoecetes opilio
AAAGAGTGTCAACATTTTAAATGAAGAGAATCTCTATATTTATCCATGTAGAGTTTTGTTTTCTTAGACATTTGTATCAATGAATTCCCGATATATTTGCACAAGAAAATTAGAGACGTATAATGCATTTCACACCTCAATTATTGTAACTGTTGGAATTATGCAATTTTAACACAGTAAAGCTAAGTGTTTTCCTGCCAAGGTAGCTCTGGCTTAGGGTTCTCTGCTCTCTTGAACACTTTTCTGTCTAGAATCTAACGTATACTTCGTAAATTATTCCAATTTGGACACTATAAAGACTGCTTTCTCCAAAGTGACTGGGAAAGAGGTGGTAGAGGTATATTATTTTCATATTTCTCTCATCTTATGGACACGATGATAGCAGTCGTAATATATAAATGTCATACTCGTAATGTGGAATTAAAGTCGGCTCGTTAGTGACTCATCGCTGGCTACCTTGCGTCACGAGAACATCACGCCACGAGAACCCTCAGGCTGTTGTCGTCTGCCCGAGAGGCCTCATCAACTCTCCCCTCCTTCCCCCTACCAACGCCAAACACGAAACACATTTATGTCAACATGACTTCGCTTCGACTCGTTCCTCCAACATTTAAGTGAAGTGAATCAGGATTTTCGAAACCCCGTTCATAAACGTTATACTTCAATTTGTTCTTAGTCCGAAAGGGAGCTGTAAGAAACACATAAAGGGTTTAAGACGGAAAGAGGCATTTCGTACTCGCTTGAGGTGAGGGTGTCACACGAGGTGCTATACTGGAAGTCGAACAAAACTTCCCGGGACTCTGATCACCTCTGTGTCCACATCGGCGTCAAACATTAGCGGCCTTGATTGCCGCTCTGACTTTCCTGTCTCGGCAGGATGCAGGCTCGTCTGTCCTGCCAAGTCAGCCCAAAGTTGTTGTCATATTCTGAACAAAATATTTCTTTGTTCGTAGTTTATTTATCATTTGCTTAGCTTCTTTTTGCTTTAGGTTTGGGAATGGGTTATGCATCACAGCCAAATTTACGTTTCATGTGCAGCTAAGGCACTGGAATGATTACAAAGACCGGATGATATAACTGAACTTTATTTTGAACTGCTGAAATTTCATTAAACACAATTTTATACGATCTGATGCTTAACTTCCACCAGTGCACATAATATCAATCCACGCATGAGCCAGCAATGGTTAGAGCATCATCCCACAACAAGGTGTAACGGTATGCCATTATTATTCTTAGCTTTAAAACCCGTGTCCTCTGGGAGCTCTCGAGATGTATCAAGCGAAAGCACAGATCATCCTTCCCGAATACGGCTGAGAGGAGTCCCCCACCTGCCCATTACCTGTGTGCAGTCATTGCCGGGTGTCTGCGCTAACGGTACTTGAAGGGACAGGAGAGCTGACGTGGTGATTATGAACTGGTGTCGTGTTTTCTTCGTCTAGCATCTTATTATGCACGAATTATGCACGTCTAAAAAGCATAATAGATGTCGCGCACATGCTTGCTGAATATTCTCTCTCTCTCTCTCTCTCTCTCTCTCTCTCTCTCTCTCTCTCTCTCTCTCTCTCTCTCTCTCTCTCTCTCTCTCTCTCTCTCTCTCTCTCTCTCTCTCTCTCTCTCTCTCTCTGACACATTTGCTCACCGTCAAGGAGGGAGGGTGGGGCTAGAGGCAGCTGGCTTGGTGTTGACGGGAATCAAATTATACGTTGGCGGAGGACCCAGCCAAGGCCGAGGCCGGCGCCCGAGGTCGCAGTCTTGGTGTTCACTGTTGCAACCTCGGCCGACCCAAAGGCCTCTCACGCGCCCCCCAGCAAAGGTTACGCACGCCTTGTCTTCCTATTATTGTTTCCTTAAGATGTAAGATACGCCTACGTGGATACATGATACTTCTGCGTTAGTTCCTCGCAGTGCATTGAACAGGCTAAGCTTCAATGTCGTGGCTCCTTCGATATCCAGCTACGGGCCGACAACGTACGGCTCTTTGTTATTATTAGCCTCGGTTAAGGTCACGATCCGGATGTCTTAAGTGCAGTGACGTCATGTTCTCTTGGTGTCAAGCGCAGCAGGGCGACTTGAACCTCTTTTTCAGGCAGGTAGTGACACGTGCAATTAGTAGCCCACTGACCCCTCTCCAGGTGTTGTCGAGGCGATAATGAGGTGGTAGACCTTGATGCCTTATAGGGTAGTGGTGGTGAGGCAACACACACACAGACACACACACACACACACACACACACTCACCATGCACACACACATACACACACACACACACTCACCATACACACACACACACACACACACACACACACACACATCATACAGAAAGAGAAATAGAGAGAGAAGGCATTTATTGAGCTATATCAATTTTCAAAAGATAACTTTATTTCATTACTACCATTACAAATCATAGTTTTTTCTCCCCTCTTCCTTCAGTCCATTTTTACAACTAATGATTTAAACCCTTCTCAGACGCTGCCCATCATTAGAATATAAAAAGGTAAACAAAAATCCATATCAAAGCTCTAATGCAACAAAAAGCTCCTGATATTTTTTGCAGTAATTGGAAAATCAAGTAACCTGGTATATTTTCTGGCACATCTTTTCCTTCCACTCTCCACTGGCCCTCTAACCGTATGGGGAAAAGAAATCAGTGTGTGAGCTGGACACGCCACACGAGCCATGGGAAAACCTTGGGCCATAAAACAGAAGAGAACAGAGCAGGGTTAGTTCGGGGACTGGGGTTAAAAGGGTGGGCAGCCGCGGCAAAGGGGTGAACCTAGAGTTTGACCCCATAGTACCACAACACTGATTTTGCCCTTGTTATGTCCCCTCACACCTCCCTCCATCCCTCCCAGCTACCTAACTCCTGTTGCCTCCCCACCACCACCACTAACACCACTACCACTACTACCCGTTCCCTTCCCTCCTTCCGTCTCCTTTTTTCCTTCCCTTTCCCCCTTCCTCTTTTTATCATGTTTCTTTTCCCTGACTTCCTTTTATCTTTGTTGTTTTCCCTCTCTCTCTCTCCCTCTCCTCTTTTACCTTTGTTTTACTCGCTACCCTTTTATTTATCTCCTTCATCACATCTTCCCATATCTTTGTCTTCTTTCATTTGGTAACTGAGTTTTTCTTTTGTAGCATCGTTTTTCACGTCATTTTTTGCTTAGTTGCTTTCTTTAATCTTTAGATGAGATACGGATATATGTGAACTGTGACGGTGATCTTTACGTGTGTGTGTATGTATGTAGGTGTGTGTGTGTGTGTGCTTACATGTGCGTGGTGTGAAAGCAGCTAGGAGACGACGCGTACAGAGTGTGTAGTCGTGCACAAAGCCCGTCAGTTTCGACCTAGAGTAGAGCACGTGAAGTCAAACGCGTGTAGGGTTAGTACGTAGACGTGCTTTGAGCTAGACAACTCGACGCTGGCAGGAGATGCGTTGACGAAAGGAACCATCAGAGCGGCCTGATGTATGTCCACTCGAAGCACACTGACGACAGCTGACGTGCACCTCCCTATCCCTTTCCCTCCTTCCCTTCCTTCCATCCTTCCTTCTCGTCTGTCAGCGCCTGCCGCACAACATATCGTTTTCTCCTTCCGTTAAGAAACACAATGCAGAGTTACCGGACGGTGGGCAAGGGTTGTGTGGGCCTATGCTGCCCCAGGCCTACCCAAGGACAGGGGAGGCTGTGTAGTACCAGGGAGAGGAATGGGGTATAGATAATAGAAGAAAAGGGTACGGGAGTGGTGGCTTTAGTTAGATGGCAGAAGACTAATGCTTGTTTGTACAGACATTATAGTTTGTATGTATGTATGTGTATGTATGTACGAGTGTGTATGTGCGAAGAGGAGAAAGATACAAAATTAGAGAGAGAAAGAGTTAGAGAGAGAGATATGCGAAGCCAGTAGGCAAGAAGTATAGAAGTCTTAAAGTTTATTGCCTGGTAAACGATTATTTTCCCTCAGGCAAATCATGTTGACATCATTTATTGGGCTTCTTACTTCGCACTTAACACACACACACACACACACACACACACACACACACACACACACACACACACACACACACACACACACACACACACACACACACACACACACATACATACACACACATACACACACACACACACACACACACACACACACACACACACACACACGACGCGAAATTTATGAATCCATCGGCAGAACAGAAACTCGGTACATTTCGTGTCTTGGAATGACGTGAGGGATGGACTGGCCCTCCCGCTCACTGGCCGTAAAAGAATGTCTCCCCACAAGATTTTCCCTCGAGCCATCACGCCCCTAGCGACACACAGAGAGAGAGAGAGAGAGAGAGAGAGAGAGAGAGAGAGAGAGAGAGAGAGAGAGAGAGAGAGAGAGAGAGAGAGAAAGAAAGAAAGAGAGAGAGTAGAGGCTTAGTCCACAACCCTTTGGAAGAGTTTAAAGCCTCAGCGGTCGTCGTGTCGGGGGCGTGGTGGCTAGTGTCCCGCCGCCGCCCTGCACCTGTCATGGAACTCACCTACCTCTATCTTTCTCAACCATTATAACATAGCAATCAATTACTAACTTCTCCTCATGTCGGTGTCATCCGTGTCTGTCTGTGGCTTCTTCAACCTTGCCTTCTATCTCTACCTCAGCAACTCAGACATTTTTTTCTGTATTTTATTTCATCATCGTGTCCATTACATTCCTTTCCGTGCGTCCTTGATGTGACATTTCGAATTTCTCTTGAATGCCTGTCTTCACAATGCTTCTAGGCAAGGTAGCTACTCTTAAGGGAGTTTATAACCTGCTATTAGAGTGAGCCTCCCCCTTACACCCCCTTTCCCCTTCTATTAACCCCCTCCATCCCCTTCTACCCTCGTCTTAGAATGTTGGATATCATGATCAACATAATAATCCGTTTGAGCAGCGTCCACACTAATGTATTCAAGTAACGACAAATCAATTACATTCATTGAACGGTATCTTATCGACGCAGACTCACTATCGATAATGTTACAGTGCTGATTTAATTGATAGCAAAAAATATTATTCTGTCTTTCTTTCTAGCTAGTTGAATGCAGTTTACAATCACTTGGTATTAATTGGATAGTCTCAGGACGTCACGATTTATCTTAAGTTATTGTCTTAGTTGCATGTCTTGTCTTAGAATCAAACTTGACTGACTAGGAGAAGCAGGGTCGGTCAGTCTATATGTACAGTTAACTATGAAACCCCTCCACAATTACACATCTGTCTTCGTTACCCTCAAATGTTTCTGTGCCATTGCAAGTAATAATCAGAGCTAAGTTATGATGCTGATTATATTGGTGGTTGTACGTAGGAAGTAGGTGGGAGAGAGAGAGAGACTGAGGAAGGGAGGGAGGGACGGATAGGGGGGAGTGGGGGGCAAGCGAGGGCGTCCTTCACAACTGGAGCTGTTTAAAGGGCGCTTGGGTTCAGGGTCTGTCTGTCTTGGTGTTGGGTCTGCAGCGTAAGTGTTACACCCTTCCTCCACACACACACACACACACACACACACACACACACACACACACACACACAACACACACACACACACACACACACACACACACACACACACACATACACATACACACTTGTTTTTCTTCTTCTCTCTCTCATATCTGTTATTTTTTCTACCTCTCTCACACAGTCTTAGAAGGTAGGGCTCATTACGTATCGAGGCTCCTGAGGCTAAGACGGGAGACCATCCATCAGAATCAGTGACATAGGGGCCTCGGGGATACCTTGGCGAGCTATAGAGTGCGTGGGATGAGAGAGAGACAGAGACAGAAGGGGGAGAGATAGAGAACCTGTGGATAACTTACATTTCCGCCCTTTCATTTTCCTCTCTGTCGACGGACGTTTTCATCTGTCAACCCTTTTTTTTATCCCTCATCCCACTTGCTCTTCGCTGCAACCCAAGAACCCTTCCTTCCCTTCCCCCAACTACTACTCACTGTCAAATCCCATCAAGAGGTCGCTGTACATAAAGTCATAGCCGTATATTCTTCCTTACGAAATAATTTATTTGCTAAAAGCAGCACTGAAAAATTGGGTCAGATTTTGGGCGTGAGAGAATGAGAAGAATTCAGGTTATTACAGGAAAAATGCCTGAAAGAAGTAGTGATTAGAGTTTTTTTTCGTGTGTGAGTACGTGTGTGCGTGTGTTAGTATATGTCTATGCGCGCGCATGGCTGGATGAGTGACGTTGGGTAATCCTTTATATGGGCTGTTGGCATTTGTAGAGTGATAGCTTTTGAAGGGGGAAGGGAGGCTTGGCAGATCTGAGCCAGGTAGCAGAAAGGAAGAGGGAGAGGAGGAGGAGAAGGAGGTCTTAGGATGGATGGATTAGGGAGGCGAAGGCTCTTCTACCTTCCTTTCGGTCGCCTACCTATCAAAACCTTTACATTCTCCTCCTCCTCCTCCTCCTCCTCCTCCTCCTCCTCCTCTTCCTCCTCCCTTTCTTGCAGAGATTTACTGGGATACTGCTCAACACGTTCCTACTTTATGGATCCTCGAGAGAATGACGTGTGTTCTGCCAGTGTATCTTTGTATTTTAGGAGCCAAGTTATTTATCCGTGAAGAAATATGAGAAGTTTAATCAGGTGTTGTTCAATTTCGTATCATCTAATATAATCAAGTAGTAGTTTTTCGCTCTCTTTTTGTCTTGATTGGGAAGCAGCCACGCCTTGCATTTACCATCCACTGGGTGAACTATGATGTGGAAGGCAGAGGCGGACAAGCGTGAACCATATATAACACCGTCATTATAGTTGTCACTTTTTTGTCATGGGTATTATTACGACGATCAAGCTGGCATTAACGTCCTTCCTCTCATCCTACCCCCATCATAACCCCCCCTAATCCCGCATACTCTATCCCCCGCCCACCCATCCACCCACCCACCCACCCATCCATCCACGCCCTTTCACCCCTCTCTGCCACCCACCCTCCGCCCACCACCTCCGTGACTCACTCAGGAAGTCGTGAACGCCAACCAAAAACACAACAAGTCTCTTTCATTCCCTTCTCTCCCTCTTACCTCTTCCCTACTCCCTCCTACCTCCCACCAAGGACCTCTACAATAGAATAGAGCACAGCATTGCATGGAGTCATTACGCTGCCGGGTCGTGTGTCCTTCTGTGGTTAAAATGACATCAGATCTCTGCCAAGTGCCGCGACACCCTGAATTAAGGCTCACCGGAGCATAAATTGGCCCTCAAACAAGACCCTAATTTCTCGTGGAGAGATTTGCGATTACGACCCTTAATTACTGTGCTCTCCTGGCCCTCTCCCCCTATGCGCATTAACGCTGAATTACACTGCCAGACTGCGCTACACTAACCCTCTCTGATCCCTGCGTGTAATAATAACGATTCATGCCTTGGGATTTTGACCTTTCCGGAAGCTGTCCATAGAGGTGAGGTTCGATAATTTGCCTCATTGTTTGATTGAGTTTGTCTGTTTTTTAGTTATCCTTTTCTTGGGTAATACAGCAAGTGTTGTGGGTCGTCGTACACCCTCACCCCCTCCTCACCCCGCCACGACCTGACCGGGTTGTGTGTGTTTTTTAACCGTGTAGTTGCTCCTCTCAGGTTGTCTCTCAGGGTTATCAGTCATTCTCATCGTTATGGCTCTTATCATATTAATTTGGGTGGGTCGACGTGCTCATTGAACGTGATTCAGGTGCAAGATGTCTTCCTGTAGTCTTCTTAACTGCCAGTAATTCACATGGTTTGCCCTCTAAGTGCCTTGTTAGGGCATTGTAATACCTAAACGCTGCACGAACTAGGCTGGTTCTTGAATCTTCACCGTGGCATCATGAAAGTGGTGGCTGGGAAGGCAGTTTGAGGTCTCGTAGCGATGTGCAGACTGACGCTAAAGCCACGCCCTGGAGGAAAGCTTAACAAGAAAGTATTAGTGCATGTAATGTCTTGGTTTCTCGTAAATAACATGTCATACTTCAAGAATACGGTTATTTTTCTTGTTCGTGTTCAGATCTATATTTTGCATAGTTATTGACGATACAGTTATTAGTTTGGAAGAACATGTGCTGCAACTAGTTATACTGAAGAATTTGGTACGGCGCAAACGGTAATAGCACACGACAAACTAATAAACGAGTATATTTCGCTGAACTATGAGGGATTGACCGCTAATTAATGACTCCTGGGTATGGAAATTGACTAAAGGTACGAGATAATAAATAAACAACAGCAGCAGACGTGAGGGATTAATCTGATAACTCAAGAAACAAACAAATGACCTAGTTACTTCCGCCTTACTTCACCCTGAATGATGTTCGGGGATTTTCTTCTGTTTTTTTCTTCAAAGTTTTATATTACTGCTTGCATTCCCTCGAGCCTGAAATACCTGTGAAGCTTGGACCCGAGTCTTCTTTCACCGGCGAAGGCAAGCAAGATTAGATTGCAGTCGCTCTCACTGCCGAGAGAGGACTGGTGAAAAATGAGACGCGACTGACCTGTGTAAACCTGGTCACCAACGAAGTAATAAAAATATATACATATTTAAAAAGAAAAAAATCCATCTATATTGCTTGCATGCGTTCAGGGGACGTAAAGGAGGAAACAACACGTACTAAAGTAAAATTGTATTATTGGATCACACAGAAAAACGAGCTAAAAAAATTGGAATTGGTTGAAAAAGGAAATACCGGGTGAAAAAACTATTTGACTCGCATTGTACGGCTGTTGTGTCCGAGTCGCTTCGGTGACAGAAACCAGAGCTGGTGTGAGTCGCCTGGCCGCTGCTTCCCCTCCCAGCGGCGCCACCTGTTGCTCCATTGCCTGTCGCCGCCCGCCCCCGCCACACGCAAAAAAGTGAGAGAAAAAATAGAAAGAGGGGTTAGGGGAGCGAGAGAGAGAGAGAGAGAGAGAGAGAGAGAGAGAGAGAGAGAGAGAGAGAGAGAGAGAGAGAGAACTTCCCCAGTACCATTGGCTTGGCCGCAAGTGAACATGTGGGCTATTTTCGATCATATCCCGCAAAAAGGCTGAATCATCTCTGGAGGCAAAAAGAGGTAAAAATTGAAAGGTGAATTTCACACCCGACTTCTCCAGTGAGCTGAGAAGAATCAAGTCTTTCCCTCGCCTCTCCTCCTCTCCTCCTCTCCCTCCTTCAGGCCTCAGCTCTTCTTTCTCGCTCCTCATCCGTGATCCTCATTCATGTGGTATTTTTTTTATCAGTCTCTTTATTTGCGTTGACACCCAGCCACCCACCCTAACCCCTCTTCTGCACGTAAACACCCTCCACCTCCCTCTATTGCGGCTTTTCATTGTATTCTCTTTTATATCCTTTATTTTCGCGGCAATTTTTCTCGTGGCCTCCCTCTTGTCTCCTCTCCCTTGTCTCCTTTCTATTCTTTCTCACCCTCTGTCGTTAGTCACGCTTTCCCCCGAGACAGAGACACCGGCAGCATCTTTCCACCTCATTCATCGACATGTTTCTTATTAGCTTGGGGTCAACACTCCTCCGAGGCGGCGAGTTATGTACTTATATTATTGCGTCTGCCGGATGAAGCGCTAACTATTTCCTGGCCAGCTCTTTGTCCAACGCACATCACAATTTACTTTGTTATACACTCTTTGTGTTGCGTTGATTTCCTTAGAAGTTTATAACATATCAAACCTTTATTACTTGTGAATGATATTTCTGTATTATTTCTTTAGAATTGCTCACTTGCTATATCTTGCCTAACAAAACGTGAAGTATTATATAAAAAGGGAGAGCTTATGCAGCCTCTTCATCGTTCTGTATCGCATGTATTAATTTCCTCCTTCCATCCGTCACTAGCATTGCCAAGTCCAAGACGACCTATGCGTGAAAGCGACAAAGAAGATCTTGTCGAAGGATGGACGCGACGAGCCCTGCCTTATGGACTTGATTGGCAGCCTCCTGAAGGTGTGTGTCGTTGTGTGTGTGGGTGTTAAGGTGTTGGGTGTTGGTGTTGGTGTTAAGGTGTTGGGTGTTTCGGTTTGGTGTTGGTTTGGGTGTATGTCGTATATGTGTGCTTTTTTTTTTTCTCTCTCTCTCTCTCTCTCTCTCTCTCTTCTCCTCTCTCCTCTCTCTCTCTCTCTCTCTCTCTCTCTCTCTCTCTCTCTCTCTCTCTCTCTCTCTCTCTCTCTCTCTCCTCTCTCTCTCTCTCTCTCTCTCTCTCTCTCTCTCTCTCTCTCTCTCTCTCTCTCTCTCTCTCTCTCTCTCTCTCTTCTCTCTCTCTCTCTCTCTCTCTCTCTCTCTCTCTCTCTCTCTCTCTCTCTCTCTCCTCTCTCTCTCTCTCTCTCTCTCTCTATATATATATATATATATATTATATATATATATATATATATATTATCATGGCCGCTACACTCCAGGTCACCAGAAAACCGCAGATTTACGGTTCAGAAGCTGGCTCTGTCACACACGACCTGGCTTGCGGGCGCAGAGGTGTGGTCTGATCTGATCTCTCCTACTTATTCGTCCTCCACTTAATTTGCTTCACACACACGCACACACACGCAGACACGCACACACACACACACACACACACACACACACACACCACACACACACACACACACACACGCACACACACACACACACCTACACACAGTTTTCTCTCATAATCATAAACATATCAAAAGGCTATAGCATTATGTTTCCTATGCACATTTATTTATTTATTTTTCAATCTAAGCTCTAAATTATTTCCGCCTTAATTGCTTCACTATATCTCCATTGGTAACCTTTAAACCCCGGGAGAGCAAGAGAGACACGGGAGGGGACAAAGAGGAAGGAAGGAAGGAGAAAGTGCGGGAAAGGATACATCTATGTCGCCCTAATCAGCCTGACGGAGTGTAAGTTTTATGGAGACGAGTCCCTTAAGGAGCTGTGAGAGGCTTGTTGGCGCAGACCCGAACTTTGTTGAAGACTGTCTACATATCAGAGTAGAATGATAATGAGGTTCCAATTCGAGATAAGAGAGAGAGAGAGAGAGAGAGAGAGAGAGAGAGAGAGAGAGAGAGAGAGAGAGATGCTTTCTAAATTCTAAAGAAAAAAAGTGTACCCAACTTATTTCGTGCAGCTGATGCAGCTGTAATTGATTAAAATCAGGGGCAATCATCCCATTTTCAGCCTCAAGGTGTTTTCACCGAGAATTCTTCGCATTAGTTACCCTTATCATGGGTTGTTATAAATATACCATGAATTTACATATAATAATGTAGTATACACACGAGAGAGAGAGAGAGAGAGAGAGAGAGAGAGAGAGAGAGAGAGAGAGAGAGAGAGAGCCAGAGAGAGAGAAGGCTAGGTGTTATCGGTAACAAGAGTTTAATGTTGGCGATTTTTTTCTTCTCCTTGCACCTTCTCGCCTCCCGTTTTCTTCTTTCAACTTTTCTTGTTAGTCTCCAGCCTTCCCTGTTAACCTTTCACCTGACGCAGAGAGAGAGAGAGAGAGAGAGAGAGAGAGAGAGAGAGAGAGAGAGAGAGAGAGAGCACGGATACACCAAGTGGAGATCTACTAAAATCAGGAATCCAGCCCCATCCGGAGTCCCATGTAAGACGCTCACTACCACGAGAATCTCAATGAATTTCATCGTCGAATCATGAACATTTGTAAACCCAAAGAGCATTTCAATATTTCTCTTAGCTTTTATGCCTAGATACCTTCCATTCTTACATTTGTGGGACGTTGTTTTCACTGGAGAGGTTGTGGTAGTTGTGGTGGTTGTGGTATCGAGCCGTAAGAAAAGGTTGGCTCTGACGTGGTTCACAGCGTCGGTAAACTCTTGGTCGTTGTGTGAACCATAATGTGACGCCGGTAACGGGGCGGAGATCTTGATGGCCTGGAAATGGTGACGTTGTGGTGTGTGTGTATAGCGAGTCAGAAGGGTTGGAGGCAGTCTGTGGTGAGGGAGATGACGAGTGAAAAGTGTGGTGGTGATATGGTGGAAATATGTGAGGGCTTCGGTTACTGCCTGTGCCCAATGGTTGAATGAAGCATATTACTTTTATTACGATGATGGTGTAAGGGAAGAGGCTTACGAAAGAGGTAAAGAAAACGTATTTACATCTCTAAATAAGGTAAACCCATTATTCTTTTGGGAAAAAAATCACACACACACACACACACACACACACACAGACACACACACACACACACACACACACACACACACACACACACACACACACACACACACACACACACACACACACACACACACACACACACACAATGCGACAGAATTATATTTGAATTTCACGTCATTTATACAGTGACGACTGTTTACAGCAGAGTTGAAAAAAGGATAGAGTCCCGGACGGAAAATGTTCACAAAAAATGAGACCTAAAGGGGGATGATGGGTAGGGAGGCTGCGGCAGGAGGGGTGTTGGGGTTGGGGGGGGAGTGGCAGCGAGAGGGTTAATACCCCAGCTCGCGACAACAAAATCAGGCACGGAACATCCGGTGAGCGTGGGAGAGCCGTGGATTAGCTGGAAGGTCAACACATTACGGCGTGATGTATGTCTTCACAGCAGACCGAGTAGCTGAACCTCAGAAAGGGATGACAAAGGAAGACTTAGGGATGCATTAATAGGAAGGTCTGTAAATACATCTGGTGAAAGGAGGAAAACCGTGAATAAAAAAAAAAAAAACGAAAAAAGAAGAGATGTGAAGAACTCAGCATTTCGCGGTGAGGTGGTAAAAACGTAGCACAAGCGTCTGTTTTACCTTGACTGTGAGCGCCTGGGGCCGTTGCAGCACATGCGCTCATCCATAAGAATATTCTAAATAACCAATTCGTTTCACTCTTATAATTCTCCAGCGAGGTGAGACCAGACCAAATTAATTGCTCCATGAATCTTGTTTTGGCCGAGTACTACTTTGCAAGGAAGAGGAGGAGGGGAGCAAAGATTCCGAGCTGCTTAATGGTGTCTCGAGATGGCGGCAGGAACCAGGCGGCCATCAGTATCTTTCGTGAAGGAATGTCTCTGGCCATAAATCTGAATAGAGTTTGTGGATCTCGTAAGTCGAGCCGATTTTTAGGCTGCCAGACGCACTGACTGCCTGACTGACTAGTTTATAGCTAGGTGTAGGTTGGCAGCGCGTGTCTCTGATAGACTTAGCGCTATGGTTACAGTTTCCCCGTTGAATATAGTGTTGCTGCTTCACTGCCTCAGTCAACGGCACACGTTGCATGCTGTGTACTTGCCAAAGGCGCCTTGTGATGCCCATCTCATCCTCTGATGAATGGTCGCTTTGCTATTACTGTGACTGCTGCCTCCTTACCCCCACTGTGTAGTGAGGGAGCGACACCTTTCTCGCTCCTGCACGACCCACCACTCCTGCCGCGGCTACCTTCAGTGCTCGCCGGCCAGGAGCCCCACGAATCACCCCAAAGCATGACATGTTTGGGAGAGAAAAATGCGGCAGGGAGTGATAACGGAGATACTGAGGAGCTAAATAACCTTTGCATTATAAAACAAAGGAAGCAAAAAGAAGAAACTTTTAGTAGGATGGATTATTTCCTGAGTAAAACAAATCACATCGATCTAAGGGATGACTTGCCTTTCATGCAGACATCGCAGACACTCAGAGCTGATAACTATGTACATGCTCACCGAAGTAATGCATTCTTAACGGGCCGAGTGAGAGTGCAGCGCGGCGCCGGGCTGCAAGTGTAGCAGTGACAGGTGCTGGGTCACTACGGCCGTCCCGTAACCACTGGTCAGACGGGTTCACAATTAATATAATCAAGGGCAGTGTGGAATGATGGTGGCGAGTGGAATGGATTTATTTTGGCGTCCATGTTCTGGGATGACTGGGTATCACATTGTTGAGCGGCCCGAGCGATTGCTGTCAAACCCAACACAGTTAAGAATAGTAACTCAGATTTTGAGAACGTAAACTCTTTCGATCACTTGTTATTAAGTTTGCACTTGCCTTCAAAATCTCCTGTGTCAGAAAATAAATTCAACTTATTTTAGTATCCACTTGTCTTAATAAAGTAGATTTTTATGTGCACGAGACATCACCTAAAACTAATGCTAAAGGGGGATGTTGTAGTAACAGGTCATATATTAGTCGTCTGGCCTTGTCTTGTGACCTCGTTTTGTGGAACAGCCTTTTACGACCTTCAGTTTATCCTCATTATTCCTTTCTCTATACACGCTTCGTTGCCTTTCTCTCCTACTTCCACCTGCCCGTCCTTAACTCAACTCTCCGCTATGACCAGCTAAACCACCCTCCTTTCCCCCGCCATCCCTCCTACAATTGCGTGTGGAGGGCTGACCCGCCTTAGGGCCGGGGACACGCCCCTCCTACGGCAGGACAGGTTTCTCTCAACCCTGGCCGCCGCCCCGTACCCACTCCTGCAGGCCTGTCAGTGCCCGGGACCGACAGCCTCGCACTCGTAAGTGATCCGTTGATGACAAAATCACCATCGGTACCTTGGCTTTTTTCGTGCCGTCATCTCTCCCGTCGGGGTGCGAGCGGCGCCCAGCGTGAGACAGTCGGCGATGGCTGATGCTGATGCTGACTGTCGTGTGTCTGGCCATATTAGGCGTGACAGTCCCACTTGTGGTTTGTCTTAAGTGACTGTGTCTCAACGAGGTCAGATTTAAAAACAATCAGTAATGGAGCTTTGTCGTTAATGTAAAATAATCAAGATTGTCCATATGTAGAATAGAACGTATCGAGACAAGTTTCAATCAAAGATGCAGATAAAAGGAAGAGAAATCAATTAATTCAGTAGCAATAGCCAATCAGCATGTGTCTCCTCGCCCGGCTCCTCCCCTTCCATCATGTGCTCTGCATCTCAACGCACCGTGGCCAGACTCCGGGCGGTGTCGTGGCCTGTAATGGTCCAGCCTCACAAACCTTTAGTAGAACAAACTAGTGACTTTTCCTTGATGTACTTCAAAGAAAGTTGCTTCCTATACTCGCATCAGTGTTTATTTTTGTTCATTAATCTCCTTTTACAGTAATATGTACAATGATTTAACTCGATAACTAACTAATTACCGAAAAATACAATAATATAAATGCTACTTCTACGGCTAAGGACTATAAAAGTGTATATATTATAGACTCCAGCCTGTACACTTTACTATGGATCTATATTCCCCCTTTTTCTTCCTTATACGCTACCCTTTCCCCTTCCTTCCTTCCTTCCTTTCACTTCCTGACCCTCCTCCACATCACAACCAGCGCCACCCGTCCTAGAGTGGTCGTGGTTTAAACTAACAACGGCAGTGTTTTTGTGGTGATATCCTCGACTTCTTGTGACTATTTGTGTGACGTAGTGAGGACGGTCCTTCGCCTCCCCTAGTCGAGGCTGCTCTGCTCTGGATGTCGTGGGAGAGTTAGTTTTTACGCTTCTGAAAGACTGGGTTCAAAAGTGTAAATATGGGAGGGTAAGGAAACAAGTTTCTCTCTTTCTTTATTTGCATCTGTGGGAGTCTGTGTGTACTATTGTCGTTTTTACTTGATTGTCTCTTTCTCTTTCTCTTTTCTCTCTCTCTCTCTCTCTCTCTCTCTCTCTCTCTCCTCTCTCTCTCTCTCTCTCCTCTCTCTCTCTCTCTCCTCTCTCTCTCTCATCTCTCTCTCTCTCTCTCTCTCCGTCTCTCTCTCTCTCTCTCTTCTCTCTCTCTCCTCTCTCTCCTCTCTCTCTCTCTCTCTCTCTCTCTCTCTCTCTCTCTCTCTCTCTCTCTCTCTCTCTCTCTCTCTCTCCTCTCTCTCTCTCTCTCTCTCCTCTCTCTCTCTCTCTCTCTCTCTCTCTCTCTCTCTCCTCTCTCTCTCTCTCTCTCTCTCTCTCTCTCTCTCTCGTCTCTCTCTCTCTCTCCTCTCTCTCTCTCTCCTCCTCTCTCTCTCTCTCTCTCTCTCTCTCTCTCTCTCTCTCTCTCTCTCTCCTCTCTCCTCTCTCTCTCTCTCTCTCTCCTCTCTCTCTCTCTCTCTCTCTCTCTCTCTCTCTCTCTCTCTCTCTCTCTCTCTCTCTCTCTCTCTCTCTCTCTTCTCTCTCTCTCCTCTCTCTCTCTCTTTGTGTGTGTGTGTGTGTAGTCGTATTAATTTACCTTTCTATTCAAGTGAGTGATGTGGGGCTTTAAATTAACACTGTGGTTTTGTGGCTTCATAGCAGTTTTATTTTACCATTTTTTACCAATTATGACATTGTTCGCTTTTTTAGCAGATTAAATACGTGCCTTTTTTTATCTGCTTTAATAATCTATGATTTTATTTTGGTTAGACAACGATTTTAGTCTTTGAAAATATATCAGTGAAAGTTCATAGGCATAAAAAACGGATTATGGGGACTAGTTCGCGGCAGGTTTACACGATAGTCCTCAAGGTGTTTCACTTTAAGATAGCTCGGATGCTGGCTGAAGTAGGACGGAAAGGCGTGGAAGGAGGGCAGGAGAAGGATTATTAGAAGGTCAAAGAAGGGCAAACGGTGGACTGGGGATTACCGAGGGGGAGGCGAAAGAGAGAGAGGATGAAAGGGGGAGAGGAAGGCGAAGGGAAGTAACGCAACCGAGAAGGAGGGAGATGTGGAAAGGAGACAGGCGAGCACAAGATATTTATTTCACCAGGAAGGGACGCGAGACGAGGGAGAAACGCGGAATTCGGACTCGTGGGAAGCCTAGAAAGGGAGAGAGAGAAAAAAACAGCATAAAGAAATACGAGGTTGAAGGAGCAACACAGTAGACCATCAGGTTTGCGACGATCGCGTTACAAGTGCATTGACTTGCTTTTGACTTGATCGGACAGTGGTCTACCCCGATGTTACTCGACACGTGAGGGCGGTGAGAATAATCGATGCATTTTCTCTTTTGCTATTATTCATATTAGTTAATTGACTTGGGTCCTAATAGAGATTTGCAGGTCAAGTTTCAACAGTGTTTTTGTCGACGTAGTACATAAGTGGTTTAATGATGCAAAGTTTGTGTGATTTTTCCTCTTTTCTTTTCATATATGCGAGTTTCTCCTTGTTTTAAGTTCCCGAGTCACTCATCTCTGCAAATATTTTCCTATGTAGACTTTTTTTTTCCTCTCTATTTCCTCCCTATACACTACATGCTCTTATACTTTCAGCTCTTCCCTTCTGCTCTGTTCCGATTCCTTCCCCTTCTTCCCTCGTCCTCCAAGAGTTGAAGTGCTCGTGCTCGTTAACTTCGACAGCGGTACACCTGTGTTGCTGGATTCGTTGGTCTTGATTTGGGGTGGCGTGGTGATGACAGTCGGGATGCCAGGAGTGATGATGGTAGTGTGGAAATCTTGGTGATGATGACAGTGGTGATGATAGTGATGACAGTGGCAGTGAAGGTGGCAAGGGTGATGGTAGTGTTAGTAATGATGGCCTGTGGCTTCACCTTACTACTCCTGACGCCTTATCTGACCGCGCTATCAACATCCCATCTCACTCGCTTTCAGGGTGAACCACAACATGGGAAAAAAGTGGGAATGCATGCGGGAAACAACATGATGTCTTTTACCTACCACGATGTGCAAATAAAAACTATTAGATAACGTGTAGAAACATAGTTGATGGGACGAATCTAATGTGTACATGTGATAAACGGAGCAAATAAGGCAAAAATGGCAAAAAAGGAAGAAGAGTCGTGTGTAATGTCAGGTTCTTGGTCATTACAAATTGCCTACTGAAGTTAGTTGTGATATATTATATTTTTACCATTATCTCTCTCTCTCTCTCTCTCTCTCTCTCTCTCTCTCTCTCTCTCTCTCTCTCTCCTCTCTCTCTCTCTCCTCTCTCTCTCTCTCCTCAGTCTCCTCTCCTCTCTCTCTCTCTCTCCTCTCTCTCTCCCCTCTTTTCTCTCTCTCTTCTCTCTCTCTCTCTCTCTCCTCTCTCTCTCTCTCTCTCTCTCTCTCTCTCTCTCTCTCTCTCTCTCTCTCTCTCTCTCTCTCTCTCTCTCTCTCTCTCTCTCTCTCTCTCTCTCTCTCTCTCTTTTTTCTCTCTCATTCATCACCCGAGTGTTGTGTTATCTCGAGCTCTGTTCAGGCAGCCAGGCGTCGACCCAGGTCCCAACACCTTAGTTTCGCTCACTTGAAGGCTTTTACGAACCGGCTGCTCACCTGCATACAGATGGCCGACCAACTGTCATGAAAATACCTGAAGTGCACGAGAGCCCTTGAGCGAGATTCTTGTTGACTTATCTTTTTAAATTGCTGTTATTTTAATCCTCTTTTCTTCAAACACAATAAGGGTACATTCTCGGGACTTGCAGAGGTTGTTTTCATCGTATTTGTTTAGTTACGTATGTTTGTGTATGCTGACGAAGCCTTAACATACATTTAGGGTATAGAATTCCGTGTGACGTGTGTGTGTGAGTGTGTTGGTAAAATTGTATACCTAAAATTCCCTTCATCTTGCATGGAATACCCAAAAGGAAGCCGCCACAGAAAGGGAGGGAGGAGGCAGGAGCAAGGCAAAAGCATGATTACATTTGGCTCAGGGCCGGTTCAGTCAGTATCCTTACTGGGTGAAGGAAAAAGTAGCATTGCCACACCTGCGAGGGACGCGGGAGGTAATGAATGGCAGTGTTGTGGGAGTTGCTCAATGCTGCCGCGGCCTGTAGGGAAGGGTGGGCAGGTACGTACCGGGTATTGGGGTCGCTTATGTGGGCAAACTAATTCACGTTGCCTCACACCCACTAACTACCGGGCGCGGGTCTCTCCTGCCCCCCACAAGGTGCTGCCGTCCACTCCACCCTCACATGGCTCCTCCCGCAGGCCACACCACATCTCCTCTCTGTTGTTTACTATAATTAACCAAATTTATTACGCTCTGGGATGTAATCAGAACTGCGCATACAGAAATGAAAACCGGTTCAGGAAAAGGCAATCAGGTTAATTCTCTTATTTTTTTTAGAAATCAAACTTGGGTACATATATTATTCACTCTCCCTATTGTGGAAACAGCAAACCGGGAATCCTGAGACAACGGGTATCGAATGACGCGCACTTTCACGAGCAAGGAACTTAATATGATGCATTGCAAATAGTGAAGGTTATGAAAGGAGAGCCTTGGGTCACTTGTTGGTTGGGCTTTATCATTGTACCCTGGTTGTGAGTTCGCCGCTTGCTGGTTGCTACGAAATGCCTTGATTTGAGTGTACGTGATTTGTCAAAGAGTCAAGATATGTGAGTCTTCCCTTTCCCATCGTGATATTGTTCGCCGTCACTGCAGCGGAAGTGTTGCATGATTAGTATCATAATTCATATCTGGTTTCCTGGTAGTGATATTCTCTCTCTCTCTCTCTCTCTCTCTCTCTCTCTCTCTCTCTCTCTCTCTCTCTCTCTCTCTCTCTCTCTCTCTCTCTCTCTCTCTCTCTCTCTCTCTCTCTCTCTCTCTCTCTCTCTCTCTCTCTCTCTCTCTCTCTCTCTCTCGATCTTTAAACACACACACACTTCCACGGTTTGTGTATGTCTGTGTGTGTGTGTGTTATGATTGGAGTGACGCCGTTGGTATAGGTTGGTGATTCAGGCACCCAACAACTCCGTGCACTAGATCGCACCCCCAATCCTTGCCACCCCAACCATGCCTCCACCCAAACAAATGCTTGTGTCAGGCCGCCTCTCTGGAGCCTTAGTGGTGGTGGTGGGTGGTCCAGGTCCAGGCGTCGTCATGGCTCCGGGCGTGGCGTATCGAGGTCACCAGCTTGTCTCTTGCACGCCGATCCTGTGGGTAGTGCCTCGGGTTAGACTCCCTGTCGACCCTGACCACCTTTGACGAAGTTTAACACTGTCTTCTGTAGTAGTTTTGAGCGTTGGGTTTGTATAGTGGTGGAGGTGTTGGTGTGTGTATGTGTGTGTAAGAGTGTGTGGATGGTGTCGCAAATGGGACGTGGGTAAGAGAGACGGGCGTGGTAAGGGAAAGTAGTAGAGCGGAGGGATGTGAGTTAAGAGGAACCTTCATGTAATTATGGTCACTCTAGGTGCCATAGGTGTATTCGTACCCAAAAGCATTTAGTGTGTTACCGTTTC
The DNA here is from genome assembly GCA_016584305.1 of Chionoecetes opilio. Classification (NCBI taxonomy): domain Eukaryota; kingdom Metazoa; phylum Arthropoda; class Malacostraca; order Decapoda; family Majidae; genus Chionoecetes; species Chionoecetes opilio. The sequence goes on from JACEEZ010005970.1 coordinate 652,516, forward strand.
GTACCCGTGTTTACCTGTGCATGCGTGCGTGTGTTTGTATGAGCGCATGTATATTTATGTGTGGGCGTGTGCCTCTCCTGACCTTTGAGGTGGGCGTAGCTGCTGACCAAGTAACGTGTGTTGGGCAAGACCCCGCACCCCACCCTTCCCTCCGTCCCCTTCCCTCCCCGCCACACTCCACCCCGACCAGTCCCCTCCCTTCCCCACCCTGCTCCACCCTGCCCTCAGCTGCCTACACCACTCTCACCCCTCCCCAGGCATCCACCACCAGTCCACCACCTCCCCATCCACCTCCCACGCCCACCACCTTCCACCCTCCTACTCGTTTCTCCCTCTTTTACACCACCTTAGTAGTTTCTCCTCTGCCAGAAATTTTCCTCGTGTGGCTGGCTCATGTACACTCCCTTCTTCCAGAGTATCCAGTGTATTTGTTTCTCGTGGCAAGTTTTCGAATTTCTCTGCTTGGAATATTTCAACAATTCTACTTTTGTATCTCCTGTTCTCCTGTGCTATTATTTGGGACTCAGACCTAACCATTACTTAATAGGAGCGACCTTCTTGGAAAGCCCTGTCCGCCTGGCTTTGGCTTTGGGCGGCTCCCTTCCAGTCAGCTTGGAACTGACAGTCATGGGGCTGTACAAGGTTTCCGGGGTGAGTGGGCTGCCAGCGGGCGGGAACTAGCTCAGGTCTGACTGAAGCCCGAGCTCAGGGCCACGCCAGCCCACCTATCTTAATCCCTCCTCCGAACCCAGTCTGTCTGCTTCTAAGAGGCGCCTGTGTGTTGGGTGTTTCAAGTGTATTCATGCATTCTCTCTCTCTCTCTCTCTCTCTCTCTCTCTCTCTCTCTCTCTCTCTCTCTCTCTCTCTCTCTCTCGCTCTCCTCTCTCTCTCTATCTCTCTCTCTCCGTACTCTCTCTTCTCTGCCTCTCTCTCTCTCTCTCTCTCTCTGCTCTCTGCTCGTCTCCTCTCTCTCCTCTCTCTCTCTCTCTCTCTCTCTCTCTCTCTCTCTCTCTCTCTCTCTCTCTCTCTCTCTCTCTCTCTCTCTCTCTCTCTCTCTCTCTCTCTCTCTCTCTCTCTCTCTCTCTCTCTCTCTCTCTTATCACACACACACATACACACACGCACGCACATTACATACTGTTACAGGACTAAGCGAGTTTTCAATGTCCCACAGCTAGATACGCAATAAATGGATTCCTATTCATATCCCGTAAGCCCATGCATGAAGTCACTCGCCCATGTGCAATGTGTACGTGCCATTAAATTCTGATGATAACAGAGGTGTGGGGCAGGAGGCTCGGGTGCTGTGGTGTGGTTTAAAGGTCCCACTCTCAGCTGGTACAACCTTCCCGTATGGAGTGGACCGCTTACACTTTTTTCTGTCATTCCTTGACATTCCTCTCAAGGATATTCGGTTTGCGCTGACACCCACCCCGAGTCCACAAGAAGTGAGCTGCGGCGTCCGAATCCTCACACAAGGACACCCTGATTACTGCGCCTCACATTCTTGAACTAGTCTAAAATTCCCTTTCTTTTATATTTACAAACCACTACATCCTCTCGTCGTACTGGAGAAGGATTTAAAGCACTGCCATCGTGACGCCAGCCTGGAAATCTGATATAAATTGGTTGAGTGTAGGTGGTGGAGGCGAGGGTTGGGACGCGGCTGGGTAAAGTAACCAGAAGGGGACAAAAAGCTGCACTCAACGGCAAGACTCCGGACGTGGGCCAGTTGTTGCCCCGCGCCGCACCCACGCGTGTTTACTGCTGCTGCTGCTGCTGCTGCTGCTGCTGCTGCTGCCGTACACCTGTTGCTCGCCTCTCCCCCCACCTTGCATCTGCTCTATAACTCTTGATTTTTTGTTCCTGCTATTTATATGGTCATCAGTTATCCTTCATATACTAATTTTACTCCTCCGGTTTTTTTCCCTTCGTCCTTGATGGCCTCACCCCCTCGGTGCCCCTGGAGTGGCTGCAGCTGCCGATCACAGCTTGAGGTCTTCTTGCCTTCCATGATTCGTTTATTTGTTCTTCTTCTTCCTCTTATTATTCTTCCACCTTCACCTGTGTTGATAGGTAACTGTCTGGGGAACGTTGTCAAGAATAATCCTTTGAAATTATAAAGATATGTTCTTGTCTAATACTTATCTAGAGAGTTAAGTTTGCACGTTCATAGGAAGCCGCAAGCGAGGCCTTCCAACACAAGCATCTTATTATTTTATCTGAGTCCTTGCATACGAACACTGCAATTCACCCATACACGTGGATCTGAGGGAACGTGGCATCCAGTCACATAACCAGGCAGGGTCGGGAGTGCCCTGAACAATGTGACAAGCAGCAGACAACCAAAGGCGAGAGCGAGTTTTAGATCTGGGGGAAGTAGAATGAGTGAAAGCTGTGACTTGTCTTCTCTTTGACGGCGAGCCACTGAGACACGCGGGGTTGTGAATATATAATAGAACAGATGAGGTGTCCCTCCCTCCCTCTTTCCCTCCTTTATAGGTCACGTTTGGGCTTGTCTCATCTTAGCTCTTCTCCAAACCACGGGGAATGTTATATGCGTAAATTGAGTAGTTAAAGAGTAGTTATAAGAACGATGATTATAGTCCAACCCTCAGAACTAGAAGACTATATTTAAGAATAATGGGTAATGACTGTTGAGTTAATGGACACATGTAAGAGTAATCCATCAGCTAGTACAGACCGATGACATGTAAATGAGAAGAGTAACCCAATGAAATGAAGTAGAAAAAGATGAACTGGTAATGAAGGAGAAGAAAAAGGAGTAAAAAAGTAGGAAGAAGAAGTAAAGGATCGACAGCAAGAACATATTAAGGAGGGGAAAGGTAATCTTGAGGACAAATGATCATGAACAATAATTGCGATGAACAGTAATTTAAAAGTAATTATGGAGGGAAGAAGAAGGGGACGGAATAGGAAGAGGAAGGGTGAGACGACATAATGAAGACTGAAGAATCATGATGACTGAGAACAGAGACGAGGGAGCAGAGGACAAGAAGCATAAGAAAATGAGTTAAAGTAATTATTATAAAGACAAGGGACACGGAAGATGGAGAGGTTGAGAGTAGGTGGGAAGTGAGAGTAAGAGAAGGAGAAAGAGAGGATGGGGGAAGCGGAATGAAGACAATAATGAAGAGTTGAACTAAAGAGGGTCACTAGAATACATGAGAGAGAGATAGAAAGAGAGAGAGAGAGAGAGAGAGAGAGAGAGAGAGAGAGAGAGAGAGAGAGAGAGAGAGAGAGAGAGAGAGAGAGAGAGAGAGAGAGAGAGAGAGAGAGAGAGAGGAGAGAGAAGAGAGAGAGAGAGAGAGAGAGAGAGAGATTGAGAGAGAGAGAACTGTCACTAAATGTATAGAGTAGTACGAATGGGGGGAAAAAGAGGAATAACCAAAGCAACAGTGACAGTAAAGAAACCATGAGGAGCAAAAGGATAACGTGAAGAACAGATACACAGAAGGCTGTAGAGAAGGTGAAGGAAGAGAGGGAGAAAGGTACGAGCGAAAACTGTATCTGAATTGCGTAACCTTTGAGGCCCAGAGAGTCAGAGAGTGAGAGAGAGAGACGGTGAAAAATGTTGCCCTGACATGATGGGCTCCTGACGTAAACGAGTTCCACGCAAGGGAGGGAGAGGCCGAGGGGTAAACACCTGGGGGACTACCTGATGGTTCCTCCCTCAGATGAGCAGCCCTTCCCTTCAGGTGCTGAGGAACAGGTAGAGGGGAGGCTGCTGCTCTGAACGCTATGAGAAGAAGACAGTGGTGGTTACTCATACTTCATCATGTAGAATCTGACGTAAAATTGTCCTTTGATGATTGACGTTTAGTGTGATTCCCATTGTGATTTGTGGTGCAGTATCTTGCAACAAAAATTAGATCATGCATTTATGAATAAAAATCGTGTGTGTATGTGTGACTGTGAGTGTGTGTGTGGCCGTTCGTCATCGTGTTTTATGCGCGTCACCCTGGATGGCAACAAGACGCCCCCAGTAATGTAGGTTAAGGGAGAGTCCGTGCGAGGTGCTAACCCTTCCTTTCTTCCTCCACAGGTCACCCTAACAACCTAGACGACCGGCTGGATGGGCGGGGGCTCGAAATCCCGCACAACATGGCGCCCGCGTCCCTCTACGCCCGCAGTAACGGGTCGGCGTCGTCCGCCTCACCGCCCACGGTGTCCACGCCCTCCATGCTCATCGTCCCTCAGCCCATCAATGCCGCCAAGATGCCGCCCACACCGCCAGGCATCGGACAAATCCCGCCCAACAATGGATCAGCCAGAAAGTACCAGTGCAAGATGTGTCCACAGGTCAGTGTACGTTGATTTGCTACTGTTTGCAGGACACACACACACACACACACACACACACACACACACACACACACACACACACACACACACATAACCTCCCCCGAGAAAAAGGGAAGGTCCAGTAGTCTTTGGAAGGTCATATGAGGAACAAAGTTTTCCTATGTCAGTACTCACTACCCCTTCAGGCAAGTCCTCTACACGAATCCAGAGCTAAATTAAGGGAAGGACTTTCTTTCTGTCTTGACATTAGCAGCGTCGTCAAGTTTTTCTCTCTCCATCATTCCAGTGTACCATTCATCTTACATCGGTTCGGTCAAGTAATTAGGTTGTCTCTTCCTGGTCAAAAAAGATGAGAAAGAATCCTTGTTAGTATAGGAGAACTTAATTATACGTAAGTCTTTTTCCGAAGTTGCCGGTTATTTTTGCTCTTTCTTTCTTAAATACATAGAGCTTCGTCGAGGCTTAACTATTTTTCTGGCCGTCACACCTGTCATCTCGTCTCCTCTTGTCGCTACGCTTGACTGATTCGATTTTGCTGCAGTTGAAATCCGTCATATCTCTTATCGTGTGCCTGTAGGTGTGTGTGTATATATTTACCGTTAGGTTACCTTTGTGCTACCGTGTGTACGTGTCCTTTCATTACATATCATGTATCGAACCACCTATTTTATATAAGTCTTTAGTGTCGTAACTGACCCAGGTAGTAGTCAGAGCTCCACTTGCTTCATATCGTCGACATTTTAAGAGACAATGGACACTCGAGGCATCCTTTGTGTCCCTCAGACCTCCCTCTCCTCCCCCCTTTTCTTCTTTGCGTGACATTTTCTCGGAGTAACTGTATTTATATCGCTATTTTTCTTCGGCATCGCGTATACGGTGACTCAGATCTTGAATGTTCCGGGTTCATTAAAAATAGTTCATTGCTGTCTTATTTTTTTCTCTCCCTCTCTCATTCTTGTAACTGGAGATATTTACTACTTTTTGTGACTAGGTACTGTATCTTTTTTTGTCTCCTTTTTTACTACCTGTTCCGCAGCTTAAGGATGAGTCAAGGGTTGGTACGTCGGCCATGTAATGCAATTAGCCATGTAGGTCAAGCCACGTAAACTCCCATAGAGATGAGTTTAGCAAAGGGCACCAGGCTAAACTATACCTTCCCTTTCTCTCTCCTCTCGTCTCTCGTCCAACGCCCTTCCATTTACTCCTTACTCTCAGCAGCAGTCCATATGTTCACCGTTCACTCAAGTATCTACACCACTTCCTCCTCTCCCTATTCTATGCCCTTCTCCATCTCACCCTTCTTATCTCGCATCATTATTTTTCTTACCTCAGTTTAGGGTCGCTTCATTTTTTTATTCCTGTATATATTGTTGTTTCACTTTCCTTTTTTTATGATTATCCGTATTCCTATGCTATTTTACGTTCCATTATAGACTCTCTCTCTCTCTCTCTCTCTCTCTCTCTCTCTCTCTCTCTCTCTCTCTCCTCCTCTCTCTTCCTCCTCTCTCTCTCTCTCTCTCTCTCTCTCTCTCTCTCTCTCTCTCTCTCTCTCTCTCTCTCTCTCTCTCTCTCTCGTCTCTCTCTCTCTCCTCTCTCTCTCTCTCTCTCTCTCTCTCTCTCTCTCTCTCTCTCTCTCTCTCTCTCTCTCCTCTCTCTCTCTCTCGCCTCTCTCTCTCTCCTCTCTCTCTCTCTCTCTCCTCTCTCTCTTCTCTCTCTCTCTCTCTCTCTCTCGTTATCATCATTAGCCCCCCTCTCCCTCATCACTCCTTCTTCAGCCCCTCACTACCCACCTGGTCAGATAGCCTCGGGTGGAGCCAGGAAGCTGAGAGGGTTGTCTCGTCTCCCACCCATCCCCCCTCCCTCCTTCCACCCCACTCCACCACCACCACTACCACTACTACTACTACCACCTCCAAGTCCACCTCCTCCCTGTTGCCGCAAGGGTACTAAGGCAGTGAAGGTTTTCTCTCTCGCCACGCTCCAGCGACAATGAGTCTCCACACTCACTTCGTATAGGTCAAAAGTCTTCCAATACACTCTGTCTTGATACCTGTATTCTATTCTAGTATTGAGAGAGAGAGAGAGAGAGAGAGAGAGAGAGAGAGAGAGAGAGAGAGAGAGAGAGAGAGAGAGAGAGAGAGAGAGAGAGAGAGAGAGAGAGAGAGAGAAGGAAAAAAAATCCAGCGTTCAAGTTTGTATTTAGCAAGTCCTGTAATTTGCACCAATGAAAGGCGACTCATTCTCTCCCTCTGCGTCGGGGTCAAACCTAATTAAGTTGGGTCATTGTGGAAACTGTATTTGACGGGCCATTTGGAGTCACTCTACCGGACCACACTATGCCTTAGTTTGCTGGGTATTTCTTGTGACCTTTGGACGTGAGAAGGAGAGAGGCAGTCGGCAGTGTAAAAGGAAATGCAAAAAAAACTCAATTACCTACATATCTCTGATTTAGTGTTATCTGGAATGGTGCAAAAACCTGACTTTGCTTTCCATTGCCTCCTTCCAAGTCGTTGACACATTGGCCGCGTTCTGCTACTCGCCGCGATGTCCGTTGAAATATCACGATTTTTTTACACTCTTTGCATCTCCCTCATCCATTCTTCTCGGCTACCTCCTTCCTCCCGACAGAAGTAAGACAGAAACTAACGGACGTATCAGAGAGTGTGGAGGAGACGATTAATTCACTCGCATGCCAGTTTCGACACCTTGTCTCTTGGTGTTTGCTATTCTCTTTAGACAGTCGGTTTAAATCTGTGGTGTTTGTCACTTCACCAGCCGCTACTTGTTGATCTTGTATTTCTACCTTGCGGTAAAACATGTCTCGAGATTGCTGTAACGGAACACTACTGCTTTGCTAAAACTAAACCCTATTGCTCTCTCAGTGCCCTAAGGCCGCAGCTGGTCATGTACTGTAGCATGAACATATTTTTTTTCTTAACAGCATAAACAGACACTCATTCTTGCCCGGAGGAAACACATGTCGTTTGGAGAGCAAGATGTTTAAGCAGGTTCCTGCCCCAGTGCCTTTCGAACACCAGTCTAGTCCAGACGTCTTATTATTTACATTATTTATGCTATTACTTACAAACTGATTTTCTGCTCTTCTTTGTCTTTAACTGGAGAAAGACTCGATAAAAGTGCATTAATGCATCCAAGAAGAAAGGCTCTTTTTGTGTATTACAGAACAGAGGTGGGAGGAGGTAAGAGTGGCGAGGTGGCGGGGGGGTGGAGCCAAGGGGATGGGTGGGTAACCGTCTCCCTGGCTGGACAACACCTGCCTGCGGGTACACTTATCTCAGATTTAAAATACTTTTTGGTTATAGTATAGCTAACAACGTTGCCAGGTTATACTGGGGCAATGCTTTCTCCTCATATTCAAGAGTAGCGTAGGAGACTGTAGGAGGAACGTGTGTATGGGTTAGGTGTCGGTATTCAAGACGTTTTCACCCCCACTCATATGCTGCAAACGGGAGGTTGATAAATACCTGTCTGTGAAAACATTGTGAGGCAGCTCAAGATATTATCACCCCGATCCGTGGTCTGGTTCTATAATACTGCCACATTTTTCGCCATGCAGCAGCGGCAGGAGGAAGGAGTGTGACCGCCGCCTCAAAACCGTTCAAAACCGGCCGAACTCTCATCGAAGGGCGTCGGCCTCGAGGTGGACGCTGGCCAGACACCATGCCGCGCCACATGGGTCATTGAATCAACCTGACAGGCATCTGAGTGCAATATTCTGATGTGTTTCCTTCAGTGAGCTTCATCAGACATTCTTAAGGTAGCAGTTTTGACTGAGCACTAAACACCGGCTCATCTTAATCGTATAAGGGAAATCTACATAAATACTCGCTTGAAACAACATGTGAACTGACACTGGTTGCTTGTAGATAAAAGCGGTAATGCCTGTATTGCCTGGGGTCTGCGTGGGGAGGACGAAGACGTGTTTGTGGCGAGGTGGATACCCGGCAAACTAACGGTAATTAGGATGTAGAAGGAAACCAGAGAGATGCCTCGTCAGTCCAGTATCAGGAAATGAGTGAGTCTTTTTGTGACTTTAGGGAGAGCGAAGGAAGAGGAATGCGTTGAGCGCTGGTAATAAGGAGAGAGTACGGTTTGCAGCGCAGGAACACTTTAATTTTACAGCACCCAGTACAAAATCAGAAGTTTCTCCTTCCCTTCTCATCTCCACCGCCTCCATTCCTTCACGAACCACCTTTCCTCCAGGGGAACAATTACGAAACCTGCTTGATTCTTGGCTACGACTGTGGAATCGCCCAATGATGTAAAGGATAGCCTCATTAATCTTAATGAATCTATTATTATTTATGGAGAAATGCTCAAGGCTTAGAACAGTCTGAACCCTTGAAGTGAAGGCACTGACTATGAATAATTGTAGGTCAAACGAAGAGAATGTTGTTTGATATTTGAGAGCTACGCGAGGGTGGGTGGATGTAAGCGGTGCCAGGCAGGGTGAGGGGAAGGGGAGGGAGGGGAGAGGTGCGGGAGGACGGGTCTGCCTCATCCCCGTCATTATAATTAACTCGTAATCATCTTGATGTAAGACCAAACGCTAGAATGAGGGAGTTTGCTGGACTGAGATAAGGAGGAGGGTGGTGGCGGTGTACGAGAAAGAGCAAGGAGAGGAACTTGACTGCAGAAATGGTTGGTGTAGAGAACACTTACCAGACGAGTTGAGTAAATTGACTGGAAATAACTTAAACTTTGAGCATTATAATCAGTAAAATGTTTCTAGGTAAGAGAAAGCTCAGATTAGTCTAATAGCTGAATGAAAAACAAATAAATATCTTAACTACACCAAGAGAGAGAGAGAGAGAGAGAGAGAGAGAGAGAGAGAGAGAGAGAGAGAGAGAGAGAGAGAGAGAGAGAGAGAGGAGAGAGAGAAGGGGTGTGGTAGGGATGCATGGGATCATCGTAAATACAAATAAACTTGGCACATCGAAAATGACGTGGAAATTATCGATTAGAACTCACAATACAAACCGTCTGAGGAAGGTGTAGCCGAGGTCAGGAGGAAGATTGGATATGTAAAGTTTGGTTGATAAGGAATAAGAGAGAGAGAGAGAGGGGAGAGAGAGAGAGAGAGAGAGAGAGAGAGAGAGAGAGAGAGAGAGAGAGAGAGAGAGAAGATATGAGGGAGGGGCAGGTGGAGGAGAGAGTGAGGGTGAGGGAGGAGTAAGAGAGACAGGGTGGGTGGGGTACGTCCTGGCTAGCTGGTGGTATACTTTACGGTACATTCAACACAGTCTGAAACCACCGTGTTTGGGTGGGGGCACCATACTGCAGCAGCTCTCGTGTGTGTGTGTGTGTGTGTGTGTGTGTGTGTGTGTGTGTGTCTGTGTGTGTGTGTGTGTGTGTGTGTGTGTGTGTGTGTGTGTGTGTGTGTGTGTTTGTGTGTGTTAGGTCTCGTACACACGCTGGCCCCGGGTACGTGTACACTCTCACTGGCTGGCTGGCTTCAGGGACACACTCGTTTGTGTATCACTGGGTCTGTTTGACCGTACACTGGCTACGCCTCACGTGTGATAAATTTAGACACACATGCAAGGGCACACACACACACACACACACACACACACACACACACACACACACACACACACACACACACACCACACGCACACAAAACACACACACACACACACACACACACACACACACACACACACACACACACACACACACACACCACACACACACACACACACACCTACCATCATTATGTACCTTCCTTACTACAGTTCACTTCTTTTATTAAGACTTCACAAATCTGTACAGCACATGATCTCTTATGTTTTTTACACGTGCTTATCAGTAGCCACGAATGCATGGTTTTCATGGCCATTCATCATGCTCATAATGGTGATAGTGACGTTGATGATGACCCTGATGACGAATGTGATTATGGATGGGTCAGTGCTGTGTGTTTGAGGTCGAAATGATCATCAAACTCCATCTTTCATGCTGTAGCGATGACAAGAATGAGGGAGTGGTAAAGGGAAGACAGATGGAGAGAAAGAGAGAGAGAGAGAGAGAGAGAGAGAGAGAGAGAGAGAGAGAGAGAGAGAGAGAGAGAGAGAGAGAGAGAGAGACAGGAGGGCACCCGTGCAGTACTCCGCTGTTCCCTCGACCACCTTTGACCACGCCCTCCTTAGGCATGCGGCTCGTCTTTCTCCCATTGCCCTTCGCTTTCAGTTTGTTTTCCATTATTGTTCCATATGCAAATGAAGCTTCTGATACCCTTACTCCTCTCTCCTCTCCTCCTCTCGCCTCTCTCATCTCTCGTCATCTCTCTTCTCCTTCCTCTCTCTCTCTCTCTCTCTCTCTCTCTCTCTCCTTCTCTCTCTCTCTCTCTCTCCTCCTCTCATCTCTCTCTCTCCTCTCTTGTTTAGGAGGGTGTGAGTATGTTGATGGGTAGTTTTTGCGTGTCTAGGTTACCTGCCTGGTGTGTTAGTACCTATGTAAAAGAATTTCTAGACCAAAGAAAGGTAGTCAACATTTAGCTCCTCTTTAAATTTTATAGTTTGTAATGGTTCAGTGTCACTTTCCTTTCTTAGTCCATAAATGCAGATGAGTGCGATTACATTGTGGTTGATAAGTACTAATGATCTTTTTATACATGTCGAGTACAGTCTCAATTGCTCGTATAGACGATTTACAAAGTATATAATGAACTATGTTACCACTAGTCCGCCGATATGTATTTTTATTACCGTACCTTCCGCATAAAAAAGAGAAGATTCAAGTCGATAATGAACTGTAGAATACCACCGAGCAAGTTTTTTGTGTGTTCTCTCTGTCATTATCTTGGCGTGTGGTGGCTCCTTGTCTTCCTCATGAGGTCAGAGTGTAGATGGAAACAAAGAAGAAGGAAGAAGGGAACGAGGTGGAGGAAGAAAGGAGGAAGGGAGGGAGTGAGGGGGAGTGGGAGGGAAAGAGGGACGGGTAGCGACGACTGGTGATCCACACGTTCGATTTTTACGATGGACTCTGATGGTTTTCCTGTTTCCGTGCGCGCAGTTATTTGTCCACTAGTGCCTGGCCGGTGACTCACTGCCTCCAGACCTCGCCGGCAGGAAGATCTTAGTCACGTCGAGCTCATTCTATCGTGTATCGTTTACTATTGCCATTAATTCCTCAGCTAAGTCGTCAAGGGCAGCGAGGAAACTTAGGAGGCGTGAAGAGAACAGTGCATGGCAATTTGTTTCGATATGAGCAGTGCATCTTGAACCTCTTTATTTATTACTTTTTCTCGTTAGCGTATCTTTATTTTCAGTCAGTCATCCTTGCAGATCTGGCTAACCTTCTTGCATCATCCTACGTCCTTAACCTTGCCAACAAGCCACTTGTACCACGGCAATTCACCATGACAGAACATGGACTTACATTATTTGCGGTACATCTGAAGCTTCCCTCTCGCCCTGCACACACAAAGACGCAGCCAAGTCTACCCCCGTCTTGAGAAATAACCAGGTTTTCTTTAACATAGGACCATTTTCTTTGAGAGTATTTGATCCACTTTTAGGGATACAATCTTCTTATGCACCTTTCGTTTATACAAGGTTTTCGTCATTTTTGTGCACTTAAGAACGATAGGGATTTATTAGTTAACCTGATTACCATACTGTTGTGATCTTAGCCATTTGCACCTCCATAACGGCCTCCATAAAAGTATTGTATAATGAAGCGAAAGGTGAGAGGTGAGGCAGAGTACGTCAGGTTGCTGGAGGCGACGCTCTCCTATGCTTCCCTCCATAAATTTAAGGGGAAGGGGAGGTTGATTTTTAGTGCGGTGTGTATGTAAAGTCAGGACAGACGATAGACTTCCCCGAACGTGCGTGTTTCACAGTACATTATATAAAATTAACTAGAGGTGTTGAGGTCTATTATTTAGTGTCTGTGCATATGTGTAAGTTTATGTCTATAATTTTTTACTATTAGCAACATTTCTTTTTAAGCTTTCTATACTTTTATGGTGGGTTACACTGGTATGCAAACCTTATACATAAACTCGACAGTCTTTGCTATCTTGTTTCTCCATCAGTCCCACTCCCTCTCTTTTACTCTTCTTTCTTCCAACCCTCCTTTCTTTACCTCTCTCCCTCCTCCCTTCTTCCCTACCTCCCTCCCTCCTTCCCTTCTTCCCTACCTCCCTCCCTCCTTCCCTTCTTCCCTCCCTCCCTCCCTCCTTCCTTCCTTCTCTCCCTCCCTCTCTCTCCTCTCCCTCCCTCCCTCCCTCCCTCCCTCCCTTCCCTCCCTGCCACTCTTCTTTCCTTCCTCCCTCACACCTCCCACACAATGGTATCAAGACACTGTAATCTACACATATGTCATAACAATGGGAACTACTGCACGCGACGGTCCATCCACTCGTCCCATGTCCCCTTTTTACTACTCTCTCTCTCTCTCTCTCTCTCTCTCTCTCTCTCTCTCTCTCTCTCTCTCTCTCTCTCTCTCTCTCTCATCCAATTGAACGTATAACAATTTTTTAACCATTAGCATGAGAGTGTAGAGTAATCACCCCATTACCATACTCGCAGGCCGGAACTAGACACGTAATGATCACTCTAATGGGTTACCTCGTTCGAAAAATGTTGTTGTAACCTGCCACTGTGCACCGTAGTTACATTCCTTCCTTCTCTCTCTCTCTCTCTCTCTCTCTCTCTCTCTCTCTCTCTCTCTCTCTCTCTCTCTCTCTCTCTCTCTCTAGCCCGTCAGGGTGGCAAGGTTGGTAGAGACGTGAGCTCGCAATGTGCAGCGTCCCTGTGCATTCGGTCAGCGGTTCGAGTCCGCCTAGTTCGTGCTGACGTGGCGGCGCTTTGTATAGTCAATAACCTTGTAATTGGTACTTGCAAAGTGTCTAGATAGGATAAAAATCTTATCTTATCTCTCCTCTCTCTCTCGTCTCTTCCTCTCTCCCTCTCTCTTCTCTCTCTCTCTCTCTCTCTCTCCCTCTCTCTCTCTCTCCTCTCTCTCTCTCTCTCTCTCTCTCTCTCTCTCTCTCTCTCTCTGTCTCCTCTCCTCTCTCTCTCTCTCTCTTACACACACACACACACATTATATCCCTGAATACCCCAAACTGGTATTTTTTGCTCACAGTTTTAACTTACCGCGTTTGCTTTGACTCGCTACGCACGCATGATCCATCCGCTTCGAACGTGATTTACTCTCTCTCTCTCTCTCTCTCTCTCTCTCTTCTCTCTCTCTCTCTCGCTCTCTCTCTCTTCTCCTCTCTCTCTCTTTTACGCTGATGTTGCCCTTTTATAGTCACGCGGTAGGCTTAACGTGTACTACTTTTTGCCTCAGTTCCGATTGTTATAGTTCACCTGTTGAGTACTTTACCTCGAGTCGACACACCATGAATGTCGAGTTTCTGAACCCCTGCTCTCTTTGAACAACCATGTGTGATGTTCATGTCCGTGTCACGCTGCTTAGAAACGTATCACTTGTAATAAAATAGTCTTTATAGCTCTCTTTTTTTCCGTCTATGTTTCATTCGATGGAAGACTAATTTCGTAGACGCTCCTTAAAGGGATTGTAATTACCGACATCAACCATGTTTTTGTGTTTTTCCATCCGTCTTGTCGCTTTTAACATACCTCAGAACATTATTATTGTTTCCTGTGGCGACATTCTCTTTCTACTAATGGCAATTCAAGCTTCACTAATTGTCATGGTTAGCGGGTCTCAACGGAAGAGGGACAATAGTGATAGCCTTATTTACCCTCCAATAGGAAGTTGTATTTGTATAGTGGAAGTACTTGTCTTGTCCGTGTCACATTACATGATTAATTCTCCTTAAAAGGCTTTTGATACAGCTTCCTGTGTTATTCCATGAAAACCGTCTATAATGATACGGTAAAAGACACCATTTTGACCAATCTCCGTCTTCATCTTATTCTCAAGGTTACATTTTCACGTGTCGCCGAAAATTTTATGTTATGTTATATTCTTAAAAAAAAAAACACGCTTCAATACCCGGCTGGAAGGAATGGATGCTTCCTGCTGTCTGTCTCCTGCGACTTACTACTTCATAGAACGGAAATGTTTGCCTCCTGATGATTGTGTAGGTGGTTTGAGGTGGTGGTGGTTGGGTTCAGAGGATGGCAATTGGGCTCCGGTGGCGTGCAAAATAGCTACACACACACACACACACACACACACACACACACACACACCACACACACACACACACACATACACACAACGCGAAAAAAACAACTTAACAGCATAATATCGACTTCTGAATGCCTTAACAAGTAGTACAGCCATTTAATGTCACTCACACACACACATCTTCTCCAAACTCAAAGAGGAAACACCCTGCAAACCAAACAATAAATATGGGAATTAGATATAATAATGTAAAATATCACATCACTCTTCGGCAGTCTATTGCTATTATTATTTTGGTAAGGAGGGTTCCAGCTCAATAGCCACAGGATGTTTTTGTTGGTAGTGATAGTGGTGGTGGTGGTGTCTGTTATAAGGGGGGAAGGGGGGGAGGGGTTAGTGGTAGGAGTACGTGCGCGCGTGCGTGTATGCTAGGCGTGTCTTGTGCATTTAGCCAAGGAAAGTGTAGAGGAGCGGGAGGAATAAGTGGGAGCAATGGCCAAAAATGGGTCGGAGTACGGAAGGGGATGGAAGAGTATTAGGGTGGGATAGGAAAAAGGGACGTAACAAGGAGTATAGATATAAAATAGGTATAGAAAAGCGTGTATTGAGGGTAGGTAGGTGGATAGTTAGGATAGTAAGTGAGAGTCTGATCAGAAGAAACGGTTTCCTGCAGCGTCACAGATATCCTGACCTGAGGCAACTATGAGGAAACTTGAGTAGTAAGTGTTGGGTCAGAATAACGGAGTGTTGCGCCCTTGCCTGCTTAGTACATGTCTACCTGCTTACCTGCTTGTCTGTCTGCCTGCCCGTCTACCTGCCCTCCTATACCGTCATGCCTCCCTTGCCCCTCCCCATTCTTCCTTTTGTTCTTCTCTGTCATTGTTACATTCTCGTTGCTCTAGTTCTGTTCGCCCCTTTTTTTATTTCTCTTTTTTTTACGTGACAACATGAGACTAAGAATATGTCACAGATTGAATAGAATTGGGTTGTGTTTCTTAAGGGGGTGAGTTTCTAAGAAGGTATGAATGGCAAGGAATAGGCGGATATGTGGGCTATGTAGGCTAAGAGGAAAAGGAGGAGAGAGGAAAGGAGGATAAAGAAGAATTGAAGGTTTTGGAGGAAGAGGAGGACAACAAGGCCAAGGACAAAGAGGAAGAGGTGAGGGTGGTGGAGGAAGAGGTGGATGAGGGTGGTGGAGCCGGAGGTGGTAGAGGCGAAGGTGCCGGCTTCCGAGATTATTTTGCTTGCACTTCCTGCCTCCTCTCTCTTATGTATCGTCTCCACCCTCCTCCACTCCCTCACTCCTCCACTCCAACCTCCTCCACACACTCCCTCCTATTCCCCTCCTCATTTCCGTCACTTGTCTTAGCTTCACTAACTCCCTTAAGCTCCTTTTGACTCCCAACTGCAGTCTTTACGCCATTCACAATCTCTCGTCTTTCCCACGTAATCCACATTGGCTTCAGACAGACGTTGCCAACTCACTAACGCGAATATTATGCACGACTTATTTTTACGTGTCGTCTGTTTTCTTCTGTGCATCGTTGTTCTTCCTTTCTTCCACTTTCATTTTTCCCGTACTTTTTTTTCTCGCTTTTATCATTCCTGCCATCTTTCTCCTCCTCTGTATATGTAAATCAAAATCTTCACCCACATTTTTGGTTCCCGTCTCATCCGCTTTCCGTCCTATCATTATCTCCTCCTCTTCCTCTTCCTACTCCCTTACCTTTCCCTCCTCCCGAATAAAACTTCCTCAAGCTACGTCGTTGTATTTCGGATTTACTTCATGGGACCTTTTACAGACTAAGAATATTAGTTTGAGATTTATGTACAAAACGAAGGAAGGAATGTAAGACGAAAATCTCGGTACTAAAGTATGCATTTGGCATAAATGTGGGAAGAGTGTTGCGATGATGAGAGGTAATGTGGGAAGCGGTGATTAATGAGAAACAGGTGTTGGTTGTACCTGAGGAAAGGACAAAATAGTATATATGCGAAGATAGACGTTGAATAAAGGAAACGAGAGAGAGAGAGAGAGAGAGAGAGAGAGAGAGAGAGAGAGAGAGAGAGAGAGAGAGAGAGAGAGAGAGAGAGAGAGAGAGAGAGAGAGAGAGAGAGAGAAAAGAGAAAGAGAGAACCCAATAAACTCAACAGTAGGGGGGGAAGAGAGACCAGAATGATATTTATTTTCCCAGTTACGTCATACATAATTGAATTTTAATGCGCTGGGGTGTTGTTGCAACGATGAGAACGATCCACCACCACTACCACCACCACTACCACCACCACAACCACACTACTACTACCATCTCCATCAACACCTATATAATTACTACCTACCACCACCTACGTACCTATTGCGGTCCCCCTACTACCTCCCTCAACCACCATCACCATCCCCAGAATCACCTCCTTATCTTTCACATCCATCATTCCTTCCACGAGCAACTCAACCACTACCACCACTACCACTACCACCATCACTACCACCACCTACTCTACCTCAACAATCACAGCCCCCTCCTCCTCCTCCTCCTATTCTTCCTCTTCTACCACCTACTCCACCCTTACTCTGTTCCCACGTTCAAGAGACATTATTGGTGTATTAAAAATTTTTTTTTTTGGTGTGTGTGTGAAAAATATCAAAGTGCTCGAAGCATATACGTTGTAATTCATCCTTAACACGACTCACCAACACTATATAATATACTCTACACACACACTAGAGTTCACATTTGTTCTTCTGTAAACAAAAAAATAGTCTGGGTATTTCTGCGGCACTATAGTTGACATTTCATCTTCTGTATTGTAAGGCTTAAAATTTCTTCTTGGCATTTCTATATGTGACAAATTATTTACGGCTCCAATTTTTGTCCCACCATATCTGTACCCTGTTTTACCTTTCTTTACTCAGCTTTCTATTTTTTTGAGTGAAGAATATAAAAAAGACAAAAAAATGACCGAGTTCACCGTCTTACCCTGGAAAGTAATGGGGTCACACGCCTATAGGTACACACATACCATTTTTTTTATATACTTTGACTTTTTCCTTAAGGGTTATTTGAAGGTCAACTCCTATAGTGTCTAGATACATAGTTACCTGGAGATGTTGTTAGTTTTCCCACTCATAGAAAGCCAATTTAATGTTGCTATATGAATGACACAAAAAGAAACGCAATTGCTTAGTGCTTAAAAAAGGGTTTCTTGTCGTGTTTGGAAGGTTTTCTCTCGCTATTACTGTGGTCGTAGTCACGTAGGTGTAAGAGGGTAAGTTTACAGCTTATGTGCCCAGCCTCAACCGCATCCCTATTTTTTGTGCACTCTGCCTCCTCCGCCTCCCTCCGTATACAACCCTTTGGTTCTCACACAACGACCACCACCACCACCGCCTCCCCTCTCCACCCTCACAGCCACCTCCGCCGCCACCCTCACCACTAACACATAAACACTGTTACCGCCGCCACTCTCCACCACACACACACACACACACACACACACACACACACACACACACACACACACACACACACACACACACACACACACACACACAACACCAACACCGACCCCACCAAATTAAAATAAATATCAACATTTTAGCTCAAGCCAAACCAATCCAAGCGTTTCCTCACCACCAATAGTTCCTTCTATCTGTCATCGTGGCTACTATTCCTACAAACTCCGCAACTTACAATTACCAGCAACACCAATTATTACCAACACTTCATCTTCCGTAAAACCAAATGAACAAAGTCATTACTATTCGCTTTTTTATTATTTGTATTATATGCATTACTACCTATGACAGCATGCAAGATTTACTGCTATCATTACCACCAACGCCACCACCAACACCATTAGCACCACCGACACATTAGTACGAGTATATTTCACCTAAAAAATTAATAAAATAAAATGAACAGGCAATTTTAAACTTACTATAACTCGTGCAGTATAAATACCTCCCAATTTATTTTTTTTTTCTGCTATCTTTGTTGGTTCTATTACAGTTAATCATTGTGGTATAAGCTTCCTCATAAAGTCCGCTACTCACGCCCCCCCAATCACCCTAAGCCGCAAATGTGCAGCGTCAAGTAGCGCAGTGTGCGGCAGGGCAACATTGAAAACGCTTCTGCGGTAGGACCTTTTAGCTTATGTGGGGTAGATTTCTCATTATACTAGATAATGGCGCTCTAACGATCTGTAGTGAGCTAGCGTTCGCACCATTTGCTCAGTACAGCGGACGCAATTCCCCTGTCATTCTGTATTTAATCTCCCCCACAAAGTATATAATTTTCAGTAGCGAACAGGGGCGGAAGAAGCTGAGTCATCGTAAAATACCGCATCACGCGTTTTCGGATTGGTGAGAGTAGCTACACATATGATTTTTCGCAGTGGTTCTTCCTTGGTAAATTCCATATAATGTTACCGAAGTGGTGTTTGCACTGGTATTAGCCTCACACCCTTCGCAGAGCCGCTTCCTCCCGCGGTACAGAAGGGAGCGTCCCGCGGCATTGGTGGGGACGTTTCACTCTTTCCACTCATATTGACCGCAAAGGTTTTATTGTAGGGTAAAGGGTACAGCCAGAAGGTTTCCGTCAAGCCATTTTGGTCGCGCCTATGAGCTTATTAAACCTTAGCATTGTGGGTGACCTACTGTAACACACCCTCCCACCCACCCTCCTACCCAGGGTGACGCCAACCGTCCAGGACAATTTTTCAGGCTGCATTGAACTTAGATTTTATATTTCAGCGTCACTAGGAGTCAAATTGAAGGGAAAAAAGAAGTCTTTTGGTAGAAATTACGTGATGAAGGTTGCAGTGGTGGTGGTGGCGGTGGTAGATGACCATTTTAAAGGTTAATGCTATTTTCATTTCACGAGCCTAAAGCTCACACACACACACACACACACACACACACACACACACACACACACACACACACACACACACACACACACACACACACACACACACACACGCACGCACGCACGCACACACACCACACACACCACACACACACACACACACACACCACACACACACACACACACACACACACACACACACACACACACACACACACACACACACACACACACACAAAACACCATAAACACCCATGGATATTGGTTAGCATTAATTTTTATTACTCTTTCCAGACAATCCTTTTTTATGACTCCTTACCAGGCGCCAACCCCACCACTACACAACCCCACTACTACACAACCCCACCACTGCCACCACCACCACAACTACACAACCCCACCACTGCCACCACCACCACCACCACTACACAACCCCACCACTGCCACAACCCCCACTACTACACAATCCCTTCCTAGCCTCCCCTCCCCCGCGGCACCGTCCCGCCCCTTGCCTCACCCTTCCCTCACCGTCCACCTTTACAGTAGCGTTTTATAGAGCACACCACAGCAAGCGATTCTGGCCACCACGCCGCGGGGTGAGAGGGTCCCTGCCGCAACCCCTTGTATATGGGTCGTAAGGATTGTGGTCGCAGGCTGAGTGACGAGCCGACTCTATATTTTTTTTTACATTCAAAGGGAGGGAGAGGGACTCATACGTTTCCAGACCTTGAGTTATTTGGAAAGTACTGAAACACGAAGGATTGCTCGTGGTTAGAAGCATCGCCAACGGACGCGCCTGGTTGAGTGAAAGCGTTCTTAATTTGACCTCAAAAAAATATGGGTCTTCCAATGGGTATGAGGCCGTAAGGTGTTTTTTTCGTACTTTTATAGTTAACACGGGCACCTCCCTTGTCTAAGTGAGCGACCGCAGGCCTTAGCTGTGACCGTACATCACCGTAGTTTGGGTAGACGGGACAAAATCTCAGGTTTCTATACGCAAAAACGTGTCAGTGCTTCTTAATTTATCTTCCACCAGATTATATTGTGTTTTTATAAATATTTGACTTTTTGCGTTGTCTTTAGCAGGCCAGTTTGCCAAATAATCTAATGATGGTCTTAAGGCAATTGTTTCTATCGTTGAGGAATTAGTCCCATAAGTCTGTCCTCGCGGCCGCCACTCAAGAAATATAAGTTCGAAAGCGAGATCCATTCATGTTGCAGGTTGTCCGGTTAATATATCAAAGCCGAGTGGCAGATTAAGCAAAAAATGTTGGGTTGTATAAAGAGCATCATATTGGCCTCACCTCACTCCTCACTTCAGCAACAAACACTGACAGACGACAAACTACTCGTGTGTACAAGCATGAGATAAATGTTGTGAGCTGCCAGGAAGATGAAGGAAATATGGAGGGTTGGGTAGACCACACACTCACCTGATGAATTATTTCCCGCTCGTAACACCAGACATAAACTTCCCTTGACACCCCGAGTCAGTGATGCAGCTGTTGGTTATTCATTACAGCCGCCTTGACGCAAATACCCAACTACTCGCGTCGTATTTTTACTCGCCTCCACAACTCTGCCTCCCCGCTTATTACAACTACCATGATGCCTTGTATAAGTGTCCTGATTAGCTATATTATTATTATTACCTATTATTATTATTATTATTATTACCTATTGTTATTACCTATCCATTAGCCACATATTTTATACATTGTTTTTACTGTATTCCATCTTTTTTGCTGTGTGAATGTAAGATGTACTGACGTTTTGTTGCCACGGATGATACTGTCAATGTCTATGTTTTCTTCTAATACGATGTTAGTGTGTATATCCTTTGTCTTTAGATTTATCGTGCTGTAAAAAGATACAATAAGGCTAAATATAGATATAAAAGAAGTTGAAGCAGACACTGAATGAGTACGACAGAGGAAATGTGTAGTATTATCACAAGAAATCAGTGAATAGTTTTGTTTAAGACTATACAAGAGAAGAAAAGGACGGAAAAAAGGGTATCATTATGTAACATAAAGGAAGATATTTCACGTTTGAATGATACTTGAAGTGAATGAAATGGCTTAATAAGAGGAAGTAGTTAAATCGAGAATATATTTTTGATAAAGCAAGGGGGAGAAAAAGTGATAAAGAGTAGGACAAAAACATGAGCTCACAGGTAAGAAGCAAAAAGCGAGAAAACAGATGTTGGATACCTGGCCGTTGCGTGACTTGTGGCCATAACTTAAGTCTACAAGGAGTCATCAAGTAGGGGGCGCGAGGTCCACCTTTGTTTATCTTTGTTGCTTCGTACCCTGCCGCTCTCCATACACTCCCAATAACATCCTTGCCCTCAGGTAGGGTAAGAACATTCCCAGGAAGCCAAAGATAGTCCCACGATATACATTCAACCATGGAAGGTTTTTTTCTAGGAACCTTTAACATTAACATCAGTACAAAGCCAAATTATTATTTTGCGGCCCACTCAAAGCCCGCAGAATTTAAAGCTTAGCAAAGTTCTTCATATATTAAATTTTGGAGCAATTATTAACAGGCTTTCAGGTGACACATACACCACCTGAATTACTTAATGAAAAGAAGGTTATCCGAAAGTTACGGTTTTATACGTCAAGATAAGCTCAAAGGGTCCTTGCTAAACGGCCAGACTAGCTCTTCTATTGCTTTTTAGTGGTGACAGAAACTTCCAAACTAGTGTCCATCGCTTAACCATTCTAGTCACGTGTTGAAGTGGTGACATTCTTGCAGTGGTGCGTGGGGCGACAAATCGGTAATACCCACAACTGCGGACACCATGATTGCACCTCACCAGGACACAATATATCTTCTCCTTCACGACCTCAAGACGAGTCCCGGTGATTTATAGCTACACATTTACCTTCGAAGAAAAAAAGTCTCGCTAAACCTGAGTGTCTTTTTACAGCAGATGTCTTTATGTTACCTCCGTTGAACCGAGGTCAGAATTTAGTTGTTTTTGCACTGAATAAATCCAACCATTATGTTTAAGCAATAGTGCCGCAAAGACTCGAAATATTTGCTTAAGAATTCTTTTGGAGCAGATAATGATGGTGGTAGTGGTGGTGGTTATGGTGAACACAGACAAAAACGAGAGAGAGAGAGAGAGAGAGAGAGAGAGAGAGAGAGAGAGAGAGAGAGAGAGAGAGAGAGAGAGAGAGAGAGAGAGAGAGAGAGAGAGAGAGACTGACAGACAGACATGCAAACAGACAGAAACATACAGACAAAAACAAAGCCATGCCAAAACAAAGATAGACAGGTACAGAAACAGCAAAGTAGATAGCACGCCACACACACACACACACACACACACACACACACACACACACACACACACACACACACACACACAGGACCGGATGTGGGTTGGAGGATGTCATTATCGTGAAACAACACACTGATCGTCATTAACACTGGAATCCTGGGAGCGAGCGTGGTAAGTGGCTGCTGCGGGGCGGGGCGGCTGTTCAGCTTTTTCATGGGCGCAGAATACTCTTATTTACATTCCCGATTGGCCTCAATTACTTGTCCTCGCCGGTGCAGGATTGTGGAGAAGCATTTTTCTTCCTTGACATGAACGTTCCCTTCCTTACTACAGAGTGCGAGAATAGGGGAAAAAATCATGGTTTTTATTCTATTCGCAGTTACGTACAAACTAATAAAGCTGTTCTTCCGGCATAAAACCACAAAATCGTTCTGCATTTAACATTCTTTTATACACGCATTTGGCTTTTTATATACGCTTCTTTACTCGCTTTACATATTTTTTCGTCATTTTCACACTAAGTACCTTTTAAGAGTACCCGTCTCTGTAATCAGTTCGGGTTAAATACATATTTGATGGTGGTTCGGAACTTTAAGGTGGTTGGGTTCGAAGCGTCTATAAGAATTGCTAAGTATCAGGTATAGGATAGGTAAGTCTCACAGCTCCATGATTTGTATGCTGCGGAAGTGTTCAAGCCGCTCTCGTGTCATCGGGAACACCACGGTACCTTGCGCGCGGGAGGGGGTTGGGATGAGCTTGGAATGCGAAGTTGGTGCGTTATTTGGTATGAAGTGGGTAAGAGAACCAGTGGAGTCCTGATGCTGCCTGGTTCTTGGTGCTGGGCGGGGCAAAGTGCTGGGAGAGGCTGGGGGCACCACTTGTTTTGAAAGTTATTTGTGATCATGTATTAATACTTATATACGTTTTCATTAAGTATTTTTCTTCTTGTTTTCTTCAAGTAAATTTTTCTTCTTGTTCTTGTTCTTCTTTCTGACTCTACTCCTTCCCTGTGCTCCCATCTCTCTCTCTCTCTCTCTCTCTCTCTCTCTCTCCTCTCTCTCTCTCTCCTCTCTCTCTCTCTCTCTCTCTCTCTCTCTCTCTCTCTCTCTCTCTCTCTCTCTCCTCTCTCTCTCTCTCTCTCTCTCCCTCTCTCTCTCTCTCTCTCTCTCTCTCGCTCTCTCTCTCTCTCTCTCTCTCCCTCTCCTCTCCTCTTCTCTCTCTCTCTCTCTTCTCTCTCTCTCTCTCTCTCTCCTCTCTCTCTCTCTCTCTCTCTCTCTCTCTCTCTCTCTCTCTCCTCTCTCTCTCTCTCTCTCTCTCTCTCTCTCTCTCTCTCTCCTCTCTCTCTCTCTCTCTCCTCTCTCTCTCTCTCTCTCT
The DNA here is from genome assembly GCA_016584305.1 of Chionoecetes opilio. NCBI lineage: Eukaryota > Metazoa > Arthropoda > Malacostraca > Decapoda > Majidae > Chionoecetes > Chionoecetes opilio. The sequence goes on from JACEEZ010005970.1 coordinate 676,513, forward strand.
CTCTCTCTCTCTCTCTCTCTCTCTCTCTCTCTCTCTCTCTCTCTCTCTCTCTCTCTGTCTGATGTCCTTATGATAGCATTAAAACAAGAAAAAAGTTGAGGTATCTATTAGAGTGGTGTTGGTGTGCGTCAGGCCAGGTAAGGAGGAGGATTAGCGGGACCCCGTCTTTGTGGGAGGAAAACTGGCCTCCTAATTTTGTATTGGTCACGGGAAGGACAGATAACAGCACGTCAGGTGAGAGAGAGACGTGGATTATAGCCTTTCGCTTCCCCTCGACTGGTCACCGCTTCTCTCTTTCTCTCTCTCTTTCTCTGTCACTTGAAAGGGACGGCGCTCAAGAGAAACGTAGTGGAAATGTTCTAGCCAAAAGTAAGATTCCTTGTCTAAAAGTATCGTTGTATGTATATATATTCTTAGCGAGGTAAATATACGATTCTATATTCTCACCATACATTAACAAACCTCAAGGTGCTGCTGCTGATGATGATTGAGCTAAAACGGGAGATGATGGCATATTTCTCATCACATTCATCTCCACTGTCTGGTATCATTATTCCAAGACACATGACTCCCATTGCAGGCAAATAGTAGGTAGTATCCACGTTATTTACCACCTCTGATGTAGCTGTACCGATGAACTCACTGTTTCCGACGCCGCTAGTGAAGGCGCTTAACACCCCGGAAGCAACAGTAGACCGTGCACAGACCAAAGTCGCTGCAAGATTCTGTTTCTTCTTCTCTAATAGACCTCAAAAACCATGTGGCTGCCTTACTCCGCTTGGCAAATTAGCCTATTCTTTAAGCTAACCAAACCCTTGCACTGCGTAGAAACATACCTATGCCCGTCGAGCAATAGGACGATTACAGGGCGTCTGATAGCGATGGGAAAAAAATGAATGACCATCTGTGACACCTCTTCCTCCTACTCCCCAGCTGACGGCACAACCCTTGCCTGGTATGCCTACCCGCACCTCTTTACATCCTCTGCCTCTATTCACCACTTTGCCTCGCTTGCTAAACCTCGGTCGTCTGTCTCTAATGAAGCTAGACACTCTCAGCCCAGGTTAAAAGATTAGTCAGAAGTACCTCGTGTGTTTTAACTGTTAAGGGTGTTGTGCCGCTGTAAGTGATATTAACGCGACCTACACAGCGACGGGAGGCGTCCATATTAAAGAGGTCTGTTATGGTGCTCTGTTATTTATTCCACTCTGGCCAGTCAGTATAAATCATTGGACTCAGACAACAATTACAACTGGCATGTATATCATCCCTGGTTAGCTCCCCCTCCCTCGTCCTGCTTTCCTTCCCATCTATCCTCCATCCTCTTGCCCTTATCCTAATTCTCCTCCTTCTCCTCCTGCTTTCCTTTCCATCTATCCTCCATCCTTTTGCCTTTATCCTAATTCTACTTCACCTCCTTCTCCTGCTATCCTTTTCATCTATTCCACATCCACTTGCCCTTATCCTAATTATCCTCCTCCTCCTCCTCCTCCTCCTCCTCCTTCCTTCTGCCCCTCCTTCATCACTACCACCACTTTGGCCCAGGAAGGCATGCATACGTGGAGCCTACAGCCAACCCTTCCCTGCTTGGGCGATGAGTTGCGAAAGCCAGCAGGCAATCGCTAGGCCGGCCAGACCTTATGCGGATGCCCCTGGCGTGAGGGCGGGTCCCGAGACCGCTTCTATATACACAGTTGTCCGCGGCAACACTCATCACTGGTTATTCGACCTCCCGTGCGCTTTCCTTAATAGTATTTCCTGCCAGGTGGATTAAAATAAGTGAGGGGATTAAATGTCTGCAAGAAAAAAAAAGTGAGATTATTATAAATTTTCCGGGTTTCTATTTTTTTCGATTTCCCTGAGTTGTTTTTATGCATTACAGCTGAAAACTTGAGTAGGTTATGATGAGATCCGATTACACTTCCCATAGAGTGAAAAATGTTCCATCGTGCGAACAAAAATAATTCCGAGCGACATTCATCGTCTAATCTCTGAGCAGTGAAACATTTACAGGTCCGGCAGCTGCGCGGAGTGAAAGTCGTGCGGCTCCTTATCTCCCCCCCTGAAAGGCAGAAAGAGAGAGAGAGAGAGAGAGAGAGAGAGAGAGAGAGAGAGAGAGAGAGAGAGAGAGAGAGAGAGAGAGAGAGAGAGAGAGAGAGAGACCGAGCGAGCGAGCGAGCGAGCGAGAGAGAGAGAGAGAGAGAGAGAGAGAGAGAGAGAGAGAGAGAGAGAGAGAGAGAGAGAGAGAGAGAGAGAGAGAGAGAGGAGAATCGCCTATCAAGTGTCCCGGATAAATTATGTAAAGATAACATCCTTGATTCCAGGCTGCCCGTTGTATACGAGTATTGTAGTGACTGATTTAAGTGATTTATCTGCTTTGTACGGTCAGTGTTGGAATTTATTTACGTTCAGAGTATAATGCATCCAACACACACACACACACACACACACACACACACACACACACACACACACACACACACACACACACACACACACACACACACACACACACACAACACACACCACACACACACACACACATATACACACACATGGTCTCCTAAAAGCCAAAAGAGGAGAAGCGATCGAGCACATCTTTCTCAAATTGGGTTCCTGGCGTGTTCCTGCTGCGGGGCGGGGGAGCAGTCGGCCAAGATGTATGTGAGAAGGCGCCTTGACCCACCAACCCCGGTATCCGCACACTCCGCCCCTCCCGCCCGCGATTTGGCCAAAACAAAGGTGTGTCATGAGTCACATGGGCGTGGTGGGACATGTAGTGGGCGTTGAGGACGAAGGGAAGCTATAGTAGGTTGTAGGAGCGGGAGACGGGGCGTGAGGGAGTATGCTCTAGATGGTAGTGTGGAGTGTGAGTGGCGAGGAGAGGGAAGGGCGGGGAACTTGTCGTGCACTGTGGCATCCGATTTGCAACTTGTGCCGCGGGGCGAGCATGTCGAGGTTGCCAACTGCACCCTTTTTTTCCATCTGTATGGCGTGGATGAAATAAAATTAATGCTGCTTCTGTGATACCTCGGAAACACGGTGGGCGGTGGCGGGTACAGCCTCCCTGTCTCCAGCAGCAAGTAGTGAGAGTGGGTGACACGCGATCGTGAATAGAAGGAGCTGAGAGTGTATAATATTGAGGTCACCCAGTGGGATCCATTACGTAGTGTACCTTCATACGCCTCTACCACCGTTGTTCAAACTGGATCCTGAGGTCTGTTGTGTCGACGAGTCACAAAAGCAATTTCCCCGCTTCTCCCGGAGGTGAGAGCTGTTTGGCGACTGCTCTGCCTCCCCCGCCAACACAGGAATATAAAAAAAACCCTGCTAGAAAGACGTCATTCCTCCCATGAGTGAGTGTGGGGCTCAGAGGTTGCGTCCAGGCCCAGGTTCTCTCTCAGTCCACCTGCCTCATTAATCACACCATTTCGAACCCTCTCTCCCGGCGGCGGCCCTGCCCTCCACAGTGGCTCAGCTTGGTGGTCTGACATTAGCATTCAAGGGAACGAGCTGTGTTGGCATCTATGGTGTGTGGCGGCGTGGCTGATGGCTTGTTTAAGGTTGAGTTAGCGAGGGCGTTGGTCCTGCCCTTCCCGCCTCTACCTTCTCCTTCTCCCTTTCTCTCCTTCCAACTCACCATCACCATCACCACTATTACCACAGGCACCATCAACACCCCTTAACACCACCATCATTATCACTATTACAACACCAGTCTTCCTCCTCCTCCTTTTCCTCCTCCTCCTCCTCCTTTTCCTCCTCCTCCTCCTCCTCCTCCTCCTCCTCCTCCTCATCCATAGTAATGTACCGCCACCAAGTAATTAGAAGAATATTTTACTATCTGTTTCTCCTTACTAGCGTTTGATTTATTCACTCCCCCAATAAAGGGAGGACTTGAGGGTGCGTGTAACTGCTTTATGGACGTGTTCCTCTACCGTAAGAGAATAGATATGAAAGGCGTGATATACTACATTTACTTAATGGGAGAGAGAGAAAAGAAATATGTAAGACAACGAAACAGAATAATGATTTTCCTTCTTCCTCTTTTGGCAAGGGACTAACGGACAGGCAGGTGAAGAGAGAGAGAGAGAGAGAGAGAGAGAGAGAGAGAGAGAGAGAGAGAGAGAGAGAGAGAGAGAGAGAGAGAGAGAGAGAGAGAGAGAGAGATATCAGCTGTTGTTGTGGATGTAAAACTAAAGAGAGATGCGTGAGACAAAAAGAAAAAAGTGAGGAGATTAGTCACGACGCGCAAACGTAATCCTCACTTCCGAATGTTTTGGAGAAGAGGCAGGAAGTCTGTGGGTAAAGAGAAGAAGAAGATGAGGAGGGAGTTTATTTTTATTTCTCTTTCTTCACTTATACGACGATGTAGGATGAAATTCGTGAGTGCTAAAAATATATAATGAAGTATATGGAAGTAAATTTATGTAAGAATTATACATGTGAATACGTTTTACATTAAATAAATCTATCAGTTTCCTCTCATTCGCTATACATCAGTTTTTTCTTAGATTCAAACAAAGCTTCTTCGGTTAATTATATAAGTATTGCACCAATCTATCCAAAATAATAATTATAACAAAACACTTACCTACAACCCATTACCTTCAAACCTCACACTTTTTACTGTTTTCTTATCAATTTTTTGCTATACTTAACTAGTAACCTTTCACCTTACTATAGCAACCTTTCACCTTACCTTCAATACCTCCTTATCTTACTTCCCTGCCTACCTTCTGCCTCTTCCTCCTCCTCCTTCTTCGCCTCCTCCTCCTCCTCCTCCTCCTCCTCCTCCTCCTCCTCTTCCTTCGTCAGGGTAGTTACATGCCGTGGTCACGTCTCAAACTGATCGGCAGAAGTGGGGCAATAAACATGTTTTACTGCACGACCCTGCGTACCCGTATTGGACGTTCGTTATTACGTCGTGCTACACTCCTTCAGTGTCGCTGTGATTGTATGCTAACAAGGGACGGAGATTTACAAGGGAGTGATGGATATGGGGAGCAGAGAGAAGAGGAGGAAATTACTATATATAAAAAAATAGTTGAAGGGGGAGAGTGATATAGGGTTTAGAGTAATCATGAAGACAAAAAAGGAGTAATAAAGTAATGAGACGAGTAACTTTGATTATGAGAATGTGTTTTGTGTGTAAACTTTTTTCTCTCGCTTTATTCTCATATATTTTAAGCACTTGATTTTTTTTCTCCAAACCACTGCAAGTAGTTTTTTTTCTATATCCAGTCTGATTTAGAGTTTTATTCCGTATTTCCTTCTTTTTTTCATTACTATTATCCTCACTATCACCACCACCACCACCACTACCTCCTCACCATCATCATCATCATCACGCCTCACCATTGATCGCGTCCACCTGTGTCAGTTACTCCATTCACCATCAGGGATTACCGTGACGGGACGGCCCACCACCACCTCCCTGCCTCCCTCAACCACCACCACCACCCTGCCTCCCTCCCTCCTTCCCGCCACCCATCCATCTCCCGCCCTCTCCCCCATTCACGTCTTTTATCCTTCCTTCCGCGACTTTTTACGGTTGTTTGAAAAGTTAAAGCAAGCGGGACATTGTTATAGAGTTATTCTCTCTCTCTCTCTCTCTCTCTCTCTCTCTCTCTCTCTCTCTCTCTCTCTCTCTCTTCTCTCTCTCTCTCTCTCTCTCTCTCTCTCTCTTCTCTCTCTCTCCTCTCTCTCTTCTCCTCTCTCTCTCTCTCTCTCTCTCTCTCTCTCTCTCTCTCTCTCTCTCTCTCTCTCTCTCTCTCTCTTTTATACCGTCAACTATGTGATTTGATACCTTTAGTTTTATAAGCAAACTTTTAATGAATCGTCGAAGTTTTTTCTGGTGTGTGTGTTGTGTGTGTGTGTCCCTTCTCACGGGCGGACTGTCATGGCGGGGCTCATGTCTTTGAGTCCGGCAGGCAGGCAGGGAGTCACAATGAGCATCTCGCTGGGCTTCTACGATTACCCATTGACGCGTCTTAGTACCTGCCTTCATCCCTTCTCTTCCTCTCTTCCTCCCGTTTCCTCCTCTGGCCTAACCTTTCCCTGGTCATTCTCTTCCCCTTACATGTCCTCACATTGCCTTCACGTTCTTCAGTCTATTTTTTCCTCCTCTTTCCTTCTGTTTCACGTGTATTTCCCCTTTTGGTATATTTGTATATTCCTGTTCACTTCCTAGTCCATATCCTCTTTTTCCTGGCTTCCTTTTACTCCTTGTTCCTCTTTTTTTTATCTTCTTCCTGTCCAGTGGTCCTCTCTTGATCACTCCCCGCACGCTATTATGCCCATTGATCTTCTCTCTCTTTCTCCTGTTGCCCTTTTCACCCTCGCTGGCCCATGCCCTTCCCCTTCCCCCTCGCCAGAATGTTACACTTCGTCTTTTTTAACTTTGTATAGCCTTATGTTGCCTAGCGTTTCGCCTATACCATCCCCAGGTCACTCGGCGCAGTCATATGGGGAGCCTACCTATTTTTCTTATTTGTTGTGATGCCACCCCTTTCTAGTACCCTTCTTGCACCCTTTGCCTTGCCCTTTTTTTTCTTTTTCTTTTTTAGCATTCACTATGGCCTCTTTGCCTCTCCAGTACCACCTTTTAGCCTCTCTACATCCCCTACCTCTCTCGCTCCTTCTCTCTCCATCCATCTGGGTCCCCTTCATTCGTTCTGTCTGCGTCGCTACACCCTTTTCTTTCTCCCTACACCTCACAGCTTTCCTTCTACTGTCCCCTCTTCACCATTTACCCCTCTACCTCCCCTCCATCTCTCATTCCTACCGCCATTCCTCTGACCAATTCCTGAGATCTATTCCTTTCCTGGGAACCCACATTTTTTAGAACTGTATTCTTTTAGAGATCACCTTTTTTTCTTTGGAATCCGCATGGGAACTTTTTTCGAAGTGGGAAGTGGTGGTGGACCGTGGGACTTTTGGAACATATAGTCACCCATTCCTTGGATTTTGGCCTCCATGGGTCAGTCCCTTTAGTATCACAGGAGTTTTTTTTACAAGTGTTTATGTTGTGAAAATGTTTATATATCGTGAGATTTTTTTCCTATTGATTAAGATCTATGTCCAGTGTCATGTATAGTGTTTTTTGTATTTTTCGTTTTTATTAGTAAGGTATACTATTATCAAGTTCTAGAGATGAGTATTGGTTCAGTTGCGATTTAATGTCAGGTAAATCATGTCTGCGTTATTTTGTACTATTATCTTCTTTATTATCTGGTTGTTTATCTCTTTCTCTTCTTCTAACTCCCCCGAATCTCACATCACGATCCCAAGACAACACACACACCTCAACACACCCCGAACTCAACCCCCCCCACCCCCACACACCACACACCCACACACCACACACACACACACACACACACACACACACCACCACACACCACCACAGAGACACCACACACACACACACACACACACACACCACACACACACACACACACACACACACACACACACACACACACACACACACACGTTCTCTCGCATTGATCTTCAGTGAGGCGACTACAGGCCTCTAAGCAGCTTTTCAACCCCAATCAATCCGCCTTATTGGCCACCCGCGCCCTGGCCCCGCCCCCTGGACCCGCGTCACCTTTAGGAGCAACCCTTTCGTGATGCTTTTTTGTTATGCGAGAGAAAAAAATATCAATTGAGTAAGAAAACGTTCCTCTGACTTATGCATATAGTTTTTGTAGAGGGTTTAAAGGGTCCGTACTGTCTAGGGAGAATGTTACTTCAGTCTTGGCTTTAAAAAAAAAAAAATCTTCTTTTATTCTGTTAGGTACTTAATGTGTAATGTATTCTGAAAGCACATGTCATTTATAGTTACCTTGGATAGCATTTTGTCGCTGTCTATCAGTCTGTTTTGTTTTCTCTCTCTCTCTCTCTCTCTCTCTCTCTCTCTCTCTCTCTCTCTCTCTCTCTCTCTCTCTCTCTCTCTCTCTCTCTCTCTCTCTCTCTCTCTCTTGTTCTTTTCACTGCATCCTCATGATGGGTCTCCACTGAACTGCTTTTATACAATTCCTCTTTATGTGCGGCATTTAGCCATTGTTGCAGTCTTTTTTAGTCAATAATTTATGTGGGAATCTGTTGAGGTTGGATGGACAGGTACGTCAACAGACTGGCCGTAGCAGCTGTAGAGAGGTCGCCTCCGATTCTTCGCCCCTCTCATCCCTCTTTGCCTTCCTCACCCCTCTCCTCTCACTTTCCCTCGCCTCAGGCACCACCACGTTTATAAAAAAGTGCCGATAGGTAATTTTTTCCTACAAAGATACAGAAAAAATACTAGAAAACACCGCCAGTTTTAGGTAAATTAAGAAAAACAAGTGTTGTCATACTTTATCTAAAAAAAAAGTTTGCCCTTCATCTGGCAGCGTCATCAGAAGGACGGCCTACGGTAGCTCTTTTTTTCACTCGTACTCTCGATGAACGTAACCTTTAGCCTCACCCTGACGCGTCTCTTGACCCTTTGGGAGAGGGCGCGTAAGTGTCCTTATCCTCAAGGTGTCAGCAGGTCGGCCTACGTTCCCTTTGGCTTTTATTTACACAGGGGGTTTTGATGTGGCGGGGGGAACAGCTGAACATTATGGGCTGACCACGTGGGTCTCGCTCACCCCATTTTTCATCTCAGATTTAAAGTTATCCTTCCTGTATCCGAGTCTCCCTCCCTCCCTCCCTCCCTCCCTCCCTCCCTCCCAGCCTCCCTCCCTCCCTCCCAGCCTCTCTTTTTCTTCTTGCCTTCTCTTCCTCTCTGTCTCTGTATAGAAGAAATGTTTCGGTTCGGGCACCTTGTGATTGCTGCTTTACCTCCGGGCATGTCTCCGTTGACTCTGGCGGGATGGCAAGCTGCAATCACCACACACACACACACACACACACACACACACACACACCACACACACACACACACACACACACACACACCCCACACACACACAACACACACACACACACACCACACGCACGCACGCACGCACGCACGCACGCACACACACACACACACACACACACACACACACACACACACACACACACACACACACACACACACACACACACACACACACACACACATACACACACATAAAAGAAAGCCAACACATGTTAGTTTCATTATAACAACCGACAAGTAATTAGACAAGATTAGTGGTGGCAGTGATTTATTAGAGAGAGAGAGAGAGAGAGAGAGAGAGAGAGAGAGAGAGAGAGAGAGAGAGAGAGAGAGAGAGAGAGAGAGAGAGAGAGAGCCGAGGATCATGGTATATATATCAGGTAGAGTCTGGTAGACCTAAGAGCGAGGTGGGCTAAAGGGGTGGACACGGTGGGCAGGCGGTGGGTGTGGGGTGGGCGGCGGTGGGTCAGGCTGGGGGCATCGTCTAACCCTCGAGAAACCACGACGGATATGGATTTGTCGGCAGCTTCCTAACGGTTTTTTATTATCTAATGGGCGGGAACGGGAGAAGATATTGCATTTGAGGAGGGACCATTAAAGGGGCGAAGGGGCAAAGAGTAGGTAGGACGTCGAGTGAAGAGTTACTGTGAGATTTTTTTTATTGGGGGTACTAAGGACGTCCTGAATAGGTATGAATAGATAGATAGATAGACAGATTGAGTAAAAACCTTGATAACTGCATAGATAAGTTGACAACATACTGACATAAGTGACTATGATGCTTTTAAAGGTACGGAATTTAAGTTGTTTTTCCCTGCGACTTCATTTCCGTCATTTTTCTGCTTGAATATTGTTGGCGCTTGCATGATGCGTGACATTTAGCGGCGAGCGATCAAGCGTTGCGGGAGGGAGGTGAGGGGGAGGTGTTGGAGGCGGGGTGATGGTTGCCGCCGCCCAGCACCGCTAACCCAGCCACCACACGCGGCGGCTGGCGGTCGTTCAGCATATAAATGGTTTCATTGTTGGTAATTATAGTCATAACATAACGAAGTTGGCGTTTAGCGTTTATGGAGCCATTTTGTAGGTAAGCATTAGGGTATTTTTAATTTGTAAACAAGACCGCTAATAGCAAGCTTCTTGGGGATGAATTAGGGACGGATGTGTTGATGTATTCACGTCTTAAAACAGCTGAAAGGTTTTTTTGCTGCTGTCGTATTCCAAAATAAGACTAACGCAACACATGACACACACACACACACCATAGGATAAGTGTTGGTATATATGCTATATTCTTTTTTTTTTTTTTTTTGCATGAAATAAACAGACGTCTAATAGTTTTGTTTTCTTTTCCACAGATCTTCGGAAGCAAAGCAGACCTGCAACTCCATACTCAAATCCACATGAGAGAGGCCAAGCCTTACAAGTGTTCTCAGTGTTCCAAAGCCTTCGCCAACTCCTCGTACTTGTCCCAGCACACACGCATCCACCTGGGAATCAAGCCGTACCGCTGTGAGATCTGCCAACGCAAGTTCACGCAGCTATCTCATCTGCAGCAGCACATCCGTACCCACACGGGCGACAAGCCTTACAAGTGCCGCCATCCGGGATGCAACAAGGCATTCAGCCAGTTGTCCAACTTACAGAGCCATTCCCGGTGTCATCAAACTGACAAGCCATACAAGTGTAACTCTTGTTACAAATGTTTTGTAGACGAGGGCTCCCTCTTGGAGCACATTCCCAAACACAAGGAAAGTAAACATCTTAAAACTCATATTTGCCAGTATTGCGGCAAAAGCTACACACAGGAGACTTACCTGCAGAAGCATATGCAGAAGCACGCTGAACGACCAGACAAAAGGCCTTCCCTCACAGCCCATGGGATTCGGCAGGATAACCCATATTGGCCTAAGCCGGACACCACCGCCCTTGAAGCCATGGACAGCCGAATGCAGGAGACTTGTCTTCAAAACTCCCTTGACCCTACCCGCCACTTAGTCTCCCGCGACCACATGGACCACCGCCCCGAGGAGCTCCGCCACACCCCTGCCCACATGCCTGTTTCCAACATGTCATACGACTCTATTGCCACCAAAACGTCGTCAGCATTCACACCTATCCAGACGAGTATGTTGCCCATCAGTGGTGGCACACAGTTGTCCATGGCGTCATCTTCCCAGCGCTACTTCCCCTACGACCCCATCAGTTTTCCCAAGCCGCACACACAGATGCCCTCCATGGACGTCAAACCCAATCAGTTCCCTAATCAGCTCATCTCACTCCACCAGATCCGTAATTATGCCCACCAGCCCACTATGAGCTCCGACCTGCTCCTCAAGGATAAGGGAATATCTCAATAGTGTGCAGCGTGGAGCGCGGGCCACTACCAGGCCCCGACGTCGACTGGGAGTGGGCCGCACCCGGCGGCCTGTGACTCAGGCGCTTCCCTACGGTGCTGGGGCCGCAACGTGTGGACCGAGCCAGTAGGAGGGGCTGAATACAGGGTATTGATGGCACGGGGCAGGGGCACGGGAGAGGGCGCCGTCTGGCAGCAGCAGAAGCAGCTGTGGCCACTACTCCCAACGACAGCCCAGTGACGAGTTGTGATACGTGCCTGGTGATAGCTGGACGAGGTCTGAAAGACAAGTCGCCTGACTCTAAGGAACGCTCGCTTAGCAGGGAAACGTTAGTGTAAATGTGCAATAACCACACTAAAACGCATGACGACACGCATGTCGTAGGAACTGCTTCTCACGTATGTTTGTGAAGAATGGTACAGTTAAGGACTGGCCGGTACGGTTGTGGAGGTGTGAGGAACTGGAGAGGGATGGGGACGAGTGGAGTCAAGGCGAGGTGGTGGCAGTGGAGCTCTGGACTCCCACTTGTAGCACCAACAGCACCTACAGCAACAAACAGCAGCCGAGTGCTGTCCCGTACAAACCCACCAGAATACAGTTCACGTTCCTCTTCACTGTTACAGTGAGCAACTCTCCGATATCGTGATAGCTAAACAAGCAATACTGTTACTAGTTATGGTGCCTTCCACCATCCATCGAAACCCATAGAATTCCCAAAACATTGTTTTTTTCTTTAACTGTAGCACAAAACAGCTTGATTTACTTTCAAACTTTACGGGATTTTTTACAACGATGTTGTATTTTCATATTTTAGTTTTCTGTTCCTGGTCACATGTTGCTCTTTTCCACCAAGCGTCCGGACTTGCTCAGTGGCGGAGGATGGACCCGACCATTGACACCATACTAATCACAAACCAGAGCATCTTCTGTCTCTTGTGATAATGTATTTAACATGTCTCACTGAACACGCCGGGACGCCAGTACATACTCGTATACTATATTTTTGTTTATTTTTTTTGTTTTGTAATTTCTACCTCTAAGAGTATAGACGGTTCCAGATTACTTTTTATTCCGTACCTTACAAAGTTTCTGCCAGTTGGCCCCCTGTCCTCGGGTCTCTCGGCCCTGGCGTCTGGCAAGGTCTCCCCCCCCCCCCCCACGAGTCCCCACTGCTTGGACAAGGACTCTTAACCCTAAACCTCGTTGCCCACGATGACTGCCCCGCAACGCGCGGGCAGTGCTAACCTCCTCCATCCAGGAAGTATACGATTATTTCTACGTTTGTCTCGTGTGTGCATCAGATAAAGTCTGAAGTCTCTAGTAGTTGCAGGTTTCCCATAATGAAACATATGGGTCTTAAGAAGAGCTTCTGGCAGACTCAAAAATATGTGTTTTTTAAAGACTCACTTTAGATACTGTTAGTCTATTGATTTATTTTTTCTCCGACCAAACCAGTGTTCGAGACCGATTCGACGGCTCGGCATTCGGAAGACTGTAGATTTCCGGTGAATCCTGCCAGGGGTTCACTCCTCATAATGTTTAATTCTCAGACCTCACTTGAGTCGACTTTATAAAGGCAATCAGGGGCCAAGCATCAAAACTTCACGTGTTACAGTAAACAGCACTTCCCGATAATCTACATTCTTCCGCCAACACTTACAGGTACTTAACACTTTGACTTCAGAATCTAAGGACACTACTTTTGTATGCCGCAAAAGTTCTGTATTATGCATGGGTAGAAGGTTATGAAAAAAAAGTACTTAGTAGGGTACATAGCTAATAACGACTCGTTACTCTGTTTCCTTTTTGTACTTACGACTATAGGGAGTGAAATAATAGGATAATGTTGGTTCGTTTTTTTCTATATATTTGCATGGATAAATAGATTAGCAACATCTTATGTCGTATATATTACGAAAAAAAATAACGTGATGTTCATAGACAAAGATGGTTTAAAAAAAATTGTCCGAGTGGATGTGTGAGTGCGTTAAGGAGAGTTGGGAGACGATGTACTCTTGCCCACCGCCTCGCCGTGGTAGGCAACAGCATCCTGGGGGCCGCATTGTGGACACGCGCTGAGGCTGAGCCATACCAACACCTTGTCCAAGTTTATCGATGTATTAGTCTGATGGGAGTCTAGCGCTGGAATTCTAGCTCATTTAACGATAAAATTCACATATACAAATTGAATCATAAGTCAGCTCTGCCACAGCCTTCCGGATCTTCCATACGGCCCTTGGAATGTGAGTCATGAGTGATATTTTGTACAGTAGCCGCAGTGAAGTCCAACCTCCCCAGATGATATTATTGTAAGTGAAACTTTACATCAAAATGTGTTTGCTCAACATAGCTACTTGTTCGTTTGGCACGTTAAGAATGTTTGTGTTATTGTTAATTGAAGTGTTGACTGTTATAAACGGCTCACAAGTCACACTCGAAGGGGGACTCTCGTGCTCGATCCTGCCAGCCCAGCCCGTCGGGTTTGTATAGGGGGGACGGGAGCCCGATCGGCCCCGCCCCGCCCTGCAAGCCGTGGTCGAAGTGGTGAGTCGGGTGCCGGAGTTCCTCTTTCTGGGGAGCCTCTGTAAAACTGATAGTCCAGAGCCTCAGTTGAACACTCTTCAATGTCAACCTTTTCACTTGACTAGGATATTTCTAACCTTTCCACTTACATAAGCACTCGAAAAAAAGAAAAAAAAAGTGCAGTTTATTACAACAATTTTCACCACAGACTAAAGCTTCAGTAAACATTCACACAATACACGAGATACTAATCCTTCCAAAAAACTTCTTTTTTACTTATTATCGCAATTCATAAACACTTTTGTGATAATTACCCTTCACCTTCTACCCTTTATGCAACCCACCTCACTATTCCACTCTCTCTTTTCGCTCACCTGTTCGATCTAAGGCTCTGGACAGCAAGGCTCACCCGCTCGTCCTCGCAGTATGGGTGATCGCTGCGTGCATGGCTTAACTGAAACCTTCAAGAGCTTTTTTTGTTGAGTCAAAACAATCGATGTCAACCCAGTGAATTCAGCCTGTGTTGTCCCCTCTCCTTGCCAATGATATGTCTGTGTCTGCTTGTAGCCCTGTGTATGTGTCCGACCCTCTCCCTCTCTGCCTTTTACTTTATCGGTTTTTTTTCATAACTCTTTACTAAGTAACTTGTCTTCCCAGCTGTGTTAAGTTTTGGCGGCTTGGCCATGGCCTTTACAACCGGACATCATTTTGGCATCACGGCCAAGGATATAATACTTCAGCCTCTCGCCCGCCCAAGCGCGGCTCCGAACGTGACGTTTGTGTATCCAGCTTTTGAGTCTGTTCATGATTAATGGTGAAGAAGTACTTTAGTATTTTTGTTATATATGCTAAATAGCCATCTTATGGTTTATTTGAGTCGTCACGGAAATGTTATTTTTCTGTTACTGACACAGTAAACTAAAAATTAAAAGGGCGTCTCGTGAGGTGTGATAATGAGCTTGAAGGTAACCGGAGTGCTGGCCGGGCACAAGGGATAGGGAACAAGGGCGTCTCTGCCGTTACCTTGCCTGTTTCAAGGTTCCTTCTCGCTCCGTACAGTGTGCAACGCTGTCTAAATTGCCTAAGCTTAGCTCTAAGGCGTGTTCCACCTCTCTGCCCAGTCAACTCAACAACTGCCTCGGAATAACAGTGAAGGTGCAAACGGGTGCACATCGTGGAGATGTCTGGCGGCAGCTACAGCAGCCGCTCAAATATTTCCCGTCCCACAGTTATTGACAGTTCCGGTGAGACAATGAAAAGGGCATCTGATGCTATCCAGACGAGAAAAAAAAGGTGATCACCTCATATACCCACATCCGGGTGACTTGACTCAGAGGCCTTTACATTGTAGGCAGCATTGTCACCCTAGCTGACCCAATGACCCCGAGAGCAGTGAGCGGCCAATGTTAAGCGTCCTCACGCTGCCCAGTATCTGGAACTTTAGTTTGATATAAGAAAATGTTTGCTATGGTGCTGCGTCCCCGTTCCTGGTTGGTTATCATTTGTTATCCAGATGTTGCATTTTAGTACCGAGTTTACCGTCGTTCCACATGTTTCCGTTGTCAAAAGGTGAGGACGAGAACAGTCCTCGCCCTTTTAGGCTGTTGAGAAAGATTACAAATGGTTTCGTTGCCCTACTGCGGTAGTGGAGTGTAGTACAAAGTAGGCCGAGTAAGATTAAGCTTAGATTTAAAATGTTAATTGGTGGAAGGATCTTTCTCAATGAGCGCAGACCCAGGATTATTTTCTTGACACAAGAGTCGGGTGGTGCAGTGTCGACGCTCTCACCTCCAGTATCCATGACACTTGGCTAAGTCCGCACGTCCCCCCTCCCCCTGTCGCCGGGGACCATTTTTACAGGGTATTTTATTCTATTATTGACTCTGTACCCACCCCACTACTACCTCCACCCTCGTGTATCTCGCTTGTGCGTGAAACAAACACGCTCAGTGTTGCCTGGGATACCACTTCCCATTTTCTGTAGTTATAGACCATTTTTATTCGTTATATTTGATTGCTCTCCTGCCCCTGTGTGCCCCGCTTGGTCGATGCTTGTTTGCAGATGAAAGGATGGAAGTTGTTTTTAAAAGCACATCTCCTTGTAGGTAATATTCGTAGTGACCATAGTTTTTCTCTCTGTATATTTCTCCCTCTATCAAATTTGTGATAGCGCAACCTCGTTATATACATAGTGTTATGTTAAAGGGGATGATAGCATGGTGGAGACAACCTCGAGCACGGGGACGAGCTGGGCTGCAAGTTATGCGCACTGATTGTATTGTATAATAGTTCTATTAACTCTTTGTGTTCCTGAAGAGTTAAGAATGGTGGCGCTGTTGTCCTTTGTGTACAATATGTTTGTTCGATCTTGTAAGCATTAACTTTATTGTGTTGATGAAAATGTTTTGTTATTTTTTTTTTTCTTTCAAAAGGAAAAGATTGAGACTCAAGTACATGAATTTCTGCAAAGATGCCATGTCATGAAAAAAACGGAAATAAGGGGCCTTTTAGAGCATAACAATAATTGTAATTAATTTGCATAACAAATATCAGCGTAGGATTCTGAATAGAGAATTATTGTTATTATCATAATTATTATTATATATACTATCTTTATTATCATGATTTTTTATTGTTATTATTATCATCTATTTTGCAACTATTATTATCAATGTATTATTATTATTGTTTTTTTTTTACTATTGTCATTATTTGCTGCTGTATATTTACTCTTGTTATCCTGTTTATCACTATGCTATCACTGTACCATGATGATCACGACTAGCGGGCACAGGTGCGGCAGTGACTGTACATTATAGCACCGTCTGTAGGCGTGCCATTAGACCTCTTGCTACTATGATCTTTATTTTTTTGTTGGAATTTAATTTTCTTCTTGGTAGGATTTGGGAACATGGTTTATTGTCATTACTATTAAAATCATAATTACCATAGCGTTCAGGTCATCCCATAGGCGTTTCTATCTTTCTCTCTTTTCTCAATTATTTCTTATTTTACACATATAAATTTCCTTTAATTTTAATTTGTGTTTTTAGAATAATTAAAGTCACCCATGTATTTTTGGTTTGATTTTTTTCCCCACATCATTTTTTTCCTTTTTCCTTTTTTATTTTGTTAGCTATTTTCTTAAGAAACTACTATGGTGCTGGTCTGTGAACTATGCATGGCTGGGTAGCTTAGCACGAGTGACGGAGATCGCCGGACTAAAGGAGAATATTTTGGTATACGCGGTACTGTGATAAGTATGGTTGTACTACACTGGTGACTAGGTATGTTGGACCCACAAAATTTGCACATGGCTACTACGAAAAAAATATTAGCAAGACTCCGCAGCCGACAAATGCTCCGGGAGTTTATTTGCCCTATATTTTATACTACGTAATATCATTTATAGAATCAACTACCAAACAATGTCTGACCAAAGTTCCTATGATAGTGAATATTGTCCTCAACGATATACCCTCTCTCCCTCTTATACAGAATTATAATGATTAAGGTGTTAAGAGTTATTGTTAGTGACCTTTTCATTATGTCCCCCCACTGCCATAGTGTCAACAACGGTGGCCTGCCAGACGTAGAAACAAACTCTCTACAACCTGATGACTTTAAAAGTAGAGACTCGAGCCTTCGACGCCCGGCAGGCCGTGGCATAATCCAATAGAAGGGAGATCAAGGCCTCCTCAGACTCCCACGTGCGACTCCTCTACCTTTGCTATAAATTCACCCCACGCAGACAGAAGAAACGGACTCAAGTCATTGCTGGATCAATAGCCGTCTCATATAGAGGATACTTTTATCTTTCAACAAACACTTGGTACATGCATAGTCGTAGGCATCTGGTAATGACTTGGATTTCCACTTTATTTGTCGTAAGCCTCATTTTCCGTGTGGTGTTGAATGGACTACGAGCCGAGATGAGGCTCCATGTTAAAAGACTCAAGCGCTCGCTTTTTTACTCAACACTTCGAGACACATGATAGAAAAAAACCTTCTTTGTCTTCATTAATATGTTTCTGGTCCTTCTCAGAAGGTTAAATAAATGCCTCATAGCACCTTTTAACGAAGATTAGGATACCAGAGACCTTTATTTTGGCTCATGTAACGGTGTAAAGTATCTAAGGTTGTCTCGCAGTGGTTTGTAGGAAAGCGAACGGTCAGGCTGACCCAAGCGTCATGTGTTGCTGCCATGTGGATGTGTTATTGTCGCGGCCCCGACTGCCCACGCCGCCCCAACCTCACCCAACCCCAGGCTGATTTAATTCCTTCCCTTTTGAGAATCTTCATTTGCAACTGGGACATTGATGACGATGTTGCTGTGTGGGAATTCGGAGCTACAATTCAAGTAGGTCAGGAAAGAGTAGCACCATAAGTCTGAGCAGTCACTCACCCCTGCTGGTGCTCCCCGTACAACTGAACGTATACGATGATTACATATCAAAATTACTAGATGAAAATATACACCTTTATTTCCCTTGAAAACACATACTGTATTGGTATAGCATTGGTATGTCATTTAATTTAAGTCGCAGTGTCAGTTATAGTAGTGTTTAAGCCTTGAATAGTGACACTCAACACGTAAAAGAGCCTGTCATAATGTAGTGCACAGGTGGGTGACTTCCCGACTTCCCGTCTTCCTGACCTGGTGATCAGTCTCTGAATGTTTATACTGTCGTGTGGGAGTGAATGAAGCGCGTGAATGTACGAGAAAACATTGTAATATCTAAGTGGTTCCTTATTTCTGTTAGTTACCGACGAGTCTCCACAGCGCTCTTCTGTCGTCTTGACCCCGAACATGACCCCACAGCCTGTGCCTCCCTGCTCTGGTGCCACTCGCTCGCAGGTCATGCGTTGGCACACCTGTTGCACACACGACTACTGAGGCGCGGCATGAACACCTTAACGGAGTCCAACACAAAGGTCCCTCATGAATCTTAAAACTATCTCTGGAATACACTTTACTCGTATAATAGATAAAATATATTGTAAAGCGTCACTGACATGTAGTCATTAATTAATTACTAACAGACGCGTCAGAAGCTTCCCCGTAAAGCTTTAAGATCATTGGCACTTGCAGCTGGTGACAGTAATGTTTTTCAATAGTACACTTTGTTATTGACGTTGATGGAAAATATGATACTGATGAGAACGAGTTATGTTAAGGGGTTCAAATGTGACCTCGGTAGCGTGGCAGGGTCTTGGCCGTGACCTAGTGGGTGTGGCACTGTGCCGGTATTGGCCTGTGAGCGCGGCACTGCAGAGCTCGTGATGCCTGGCATATCTGAGCTCGTGTTCCGTGGCGGCGCTATGTCCTAAAGTCCAACAGATGTATTGGTTCCGTAAAGAAAAAAATAAATATTCGTCTGACAGAGACCCTTCCCCCTTCTCCCCTTGTAGATGTTAGAGCCGACTCTCTCACTAATCTAGAGGTGTTCATTTACGTATTTTAGCAGTGATTGATATTGTCTACATAGGGAAGATGTTTTGCAAGTATTCCTCAGATTTTTTTTTCTTTGTATGCGTTGGGTTTAAGATAAAAAAAATATTTCGGTAGATTATTGAAGATTACTGAATACCTGTATACATATGTTGCTTCTAAATAAATTCTAAACCCATCATATGGTATATCATTTAAATATAGTGTTAATTCAGCGCAGTAGGACCCAAGAACGGCAGTGTATGGTAGCTCGGGTTGATTCGGTGATTCATTTCAGGCGAGGGAGTGAAGTGAATGAACGAGCACAAACGAAGCACTTAGCCGGTCGAGCCAGTCAAGCCGTAATGCAGGTAAGAGAAGATAGAGCGTAGGTATAACTGATCTATCAAATAACACTGGAAAGACATGAGATAATATCCTCAGAGCAATAATGCAGTGTGACTGAGGTTACATAAAGGGAGAGATGGTTCGGTTAACATCAAAATTAAATTACCGAACTCCATCAGGGTGCCATGTCATGTATTTCAATTTCATATATCGATTTTGTTATGTGCAGCTTCGTTTTTCAGAATTATATCATGGCGTGCCAAAAAACAATTTAGATCTGGTAAACTAATTATGTCAGCATATAGACTGTCACTGAAACAAGGCAATGCGAGGGATAAATACAGTACATAGACCTACCTACACAGTAACTACCTCGTGTAGGTCTCGCTGCCTCTTGCAGCTTCCTTATTTTCTTATGTTCTGAAGTACATCCCGTTTTCTCTAATCAATCACTTAACTAACGCATAAGAGATGGCGCTCGTGATGACCCTGACCAGCCGGGCGTCAGATGAGGCGTGACCGAGGGTGAAAGTACACGTGTTTTTTTGTAAGTGAATATCGTGCCTGCGAATCGATCCCTGAGCGCCCCCGTGGCTGTCAGGAACACGATGAGGAGGAATACATCATGTGCTACGTGCAAAGTTCTCCTTGAGGTGAGAAGCATTTAGTATGTAATTGTGGTCTATTGGAAAGGATTGTTAAACTTTAATGGTATATTTCATTTTAATAAACTCCATGTAAGTATGTCACAATATTAGTTTACAAACGAAGTCATTATTTTCATGTTTGTTCTTGTACGCTCGGGCGCGACGGGGGAACTGGGGGGATGGTGGTTGGCGGTAGTTAGCCGGGCGCGTCGGCAGCTAGTTAGTGGTTTGTATGGGAGGTGTGGTACTGTACATACGCTCACCACAGTGTGTCGAATAATAACTGCCGGATAGTTTAAGAGAAGAGCATTAAATGGTTTCCTCGCTATAGACTAATGAATGAATGACTGTTTCCTTGTTCCTTGGTGGAGGGAGGGCTAGACATGGTACTGTGGTGATTACTGTGGCGAGATTGAGAGACTGACAATACAATCAGGGCTGTCATAAGGCAAGGACATATCAATAATATCAGTTGCATTGATATTATGTATATTTTTCTTTAAAATTTCCGATAAATGCTTTGACACGCAATCGACGGAGAACCGGAAATACGACTATTTTCACCTGATAATAATCATCCGCTTCAACGCAAAGACGAAGCGAGAGGAACAGGTTGGATCAAGACAGGTGGCTGTTCTCCGATGGTTTTATCTGTACAGGAAACTCCGCGACTCACTGAAGCGTAGTAACGAAATCTTCCGTTGTATCTCAAACGAATGTAAATCAACAATGGCATTAGTTACGGTCAACTATAGGAGTATCATTTGTTGCAACGACTTTGTTATCTTTTACTGTTTCCTAGTATGATTCGTATACATTCACAGGCTGTTCCATCGGGGCTGAGGAAGGAAGGGACAGGTAGGACAGGGCTGACCACACGATGACAAAAGCAGTAAGGCAGGGAGAGGAAGTACATAAGGAGACGGAGGGAGCAAAAAAGAAACCCGCAAAAAACCAACAACGCAGATAACCACGTGAAATCAAAACGGATATTTATGGTTTATCCTGCATCGCGATTCCCTGTCATTGTATTTTTTCGCATCTTTCCTCCTTTGATGAAGCCGCCATGATGTTGCAAGGAAATTGTTTCATTATTGTTCATTCATTTACTTATTTACTTTTTTCTGTAAATTACGCGAACGTTTATTTCACGAATCAAATATATTTAAAAATTTAGTAGTAGCTTTTTTTGTTTCGTTGTGTTTTTACATAAAGGTGACCGACCTAAAATAAAACTGAAGGCTATTCATGACCATAAACGGAGCTCCCATGTACCGTTTAAGTTCACGTTATGGTGACATTTCGTAATGACAGGCATCTTGAGAATCACGATGACGCCATCTAAACACCAGCTGTTGGTCCCTCGTTTTTATTATGGCGGCGAGTCTGACACTTATGAAATATTAGGTTTTGCGTATTTAATGATAAGACAAGATGTAGGTGTTGGAAAATGAATGAAATAGATGTATGAATGGGCGGACACCTGCGGGGCTGCGGCTGAGTGGCGGGCGGTCTTGGGTGGTTAGGTGGTTACTGGAGAGAGAGAGAGAGAGAGAGAGAGAGAGAGAGAGAGAGAGAGAGAGAGAGAGAGAGAGAGAGAGAGAGAGAGAGAGAGAGAGAGAGAGAGAGAGAGAGAGAGAGAGCATAATATCCTAAGAAAATAAGGAAGCTAAAAGAGGCTGCTAGACCTACACGTGGTAGTTCCTGTTACTTAACACTATATATACCTTACATCCACCTTCCATCCCCATCCATTAAGCTGTCTAGCCCCCCTTTAAAACTCCCTATTGACCTTCCGCTATATGTATATTGCATTGTTCATACGTAGATTCTGACGCTGCCATCAGGTCAATTTGTGTTGATCCTCCTTCCCTACATACGCAATATTTATACCATAGCACCATTTTATCAAGTGAATATTTGTAGTGAAAGGTTAAAAGACAAGCTAACGCACAACATACAGGTGGCTCGACGCTGGTTTTGGTTGTCACGGGAAATACAGGTGACCCTCGACATTTATCCTCGCGTGTCTGACAGCTGCTTGAACCTTCAGCCATTGTCAACCTGAGGTCCCGTAATGAGGTAAGGTTGAACCCATCTTGTAATCTTTTAACGGAGTAGTTTGAAGAAAAAAGGGTATTGCATCAGGTGCGCCATTTAGGTCCGCTTCCAGCCTAGAGAGTTGGTAGAGACGTGAGTTCGCAATGTGCAGCGTCCCTGTGCATTCCGTCAGCGGTTCGAGTCCGCCTAGTTCGTGCTGACGTGGCGGCACTTTGTATAGTCAATAACCTTGTAGTTGGTACTTGCAAAGTGTCTAGATAGGATGGAAAAAAAAAAAAAAAAAAAAAATCTCTCTTCCAGAAGAGTAACAGGCTAAGCTACTATGATTTGAACTTGCTATTGATTGAAATTACTGATATTTGGAGACGAAATATCTTAGAGGAACTAATGTCAGTTTTCAAAGAGATATTGATGACCAAAAGAAAGGAAAGAAAGGAGTGCAAATGACGAAAGCTCTGCATATTGTCTGTAACTACCTATTAATACAAATTGTATCAGCGAAGGTTACACATTAATAATAACCCTTGGAAAATTGTTATATTATCTGACCCATTGGAATTTCGTGTAGATCATGCGACATTACTGATATCTAGCAGCCTGTCTAAACCGAACCATTGATTTTTCCTTTATCCATGACATGTATAGTTTGCGAGCCCCTTACTACGTCGGGAAAAAATTAAGTCTTGCGTAAGATGGTTTAGAATATTTTTCAGTGTCTCCCAAAATCTGAGTCGCCGGGAATCTGGCTGAGACAAATCGTGACTAGCATCTCAAAATATCAAAAGTTAATAATGATTTGCTCCCCCAAATAATTGCACCTTTACCATTATCATCCGACGCCTTAAGAATATCAATCACTTTGTATTAACGTTAAAAATAAAACGAATGACCTTTATCAAGTGCACGAAATGTCCAAAATCAATTCCATTCTTATCTTCGAATTTTCATATATCCAATAACTGATCATTTACAGTCGTGATTGAGTGCTCCATTAATGCACTGCAACGCCTGCCTGGTGGATAGGATGTGAATGGAGGTTTTTCTGGGTAGTCTGACCAGATAGATGATTATGTTCCTGAATATTGATCAATGAACATTAGAACGACGAGGCAGGTGAAGGTAGCTAGCTGACTTAACCTTCAAATATTCTCTCTCTCTCTCTCTCTCTCTCTCTCTCTCTCTCTCTCTCTCTCTCTCTCTCTCTCTCTCTCTCTCTCTCTCTCTCTCTCTCTCTCTCTCTCTCTCTCTCTCTCTCTCTCTCTCTCTCTGTGGTAAAAGCTAGTGTAATTATGGAATCAAATGAGGTTAATATTTTCTCCTTCACCAATACTCACTTTGTAATGACGTTCAGTATTTTCTTTATCAATTTCCCAATCATCTCAAAAGCTGATCTTAGAGTTGGAGATGAGTTATTTTTCTCTAAATTTCTTGGGTAAGTCTCCTCAATACAACGTTATTTATATAAGGGGTAAGTCATATTAGAAAATAACATACGGGAAATAATAGTTACATTCTTTATTAATTTTTAGTGATGGACAGTTTATTTTTCTATTACACAAGAGACTAATTCAATTGAAATATCTCTTCTTAAGGACTGAAAATACATTATACCTACCGTAGATAACAGTGAAGTCGCCACCTGCAGTGAAGTCGCCAGGCGCCAAATATTACGAATTATAGCATCACTTCTGATTTTTATGTGCCACTGAAGATGTTACACAGTAGTTTATATCATGACTGTATAATCTACCCTGTTTCAGCGTTGTTTTATGCTTTGTAGCTGCAAGTATAACTGTTGCGCATTTTGCTTCTCACGTTTTTCTTGGCGCGATGACAGACAGTAAACAATAGCTTTTCGGGCGACAGGACACAGACTTGCCAGATCTTTCAAACTTGAATAGAATTTATTTGCACGTTGGCAGAGGAATTTTTATATATCCAAGCATCTTCCGCAGCTAATATATATAGAGACTTGTTTTACTTCACCCCTAATTTCCCTGAATTCTCCAGAGTGGCGACTCAACTGTTGGGTTAAAATACTAGCTGGCGACTTTACTGTAGTAGGTATAGTGAGGTCGCCACTCGGTTTTATTTTTGTAATTTGTTCATTTATAGCCCTAATATGACACAGATGAAGACACAAAATGACACAGACTTTCCAGATAGACCCTTCTAACTGTCCTGAAATCATAGATGTAGAAATGTAACTATTAACGCCACCACACGTCTGTAAATAACAAAGAAACGTTGAACTGGCGACTTCCCTGTTATCTACGGTAGTTTTGTTATCTTCACTAGCGAATAATTGTAGATGAAAGTGTAACATTTACGACTATTCTATTTCATATCATTAGACTAGTTTTTACAAGAGTACGGCGACACTATATTTGAAGGGGGTAAACAATTATTTTTATCGCCGGGATGTATCTGTCGTATATCTGTAGAATACTTTTCCTTGTTTTATTAGACTGTCCGTGGGCGCATGGAGGTCAAATTAGAGTAACTTTACTGTCCACCGAAATTATGGATCTTGATGTGCATGATGTGTTGGACGATGTGGTACCAGTTTAAGAATATTAATAAATGTAAGAATTAGCCAGACATGACCTCCGCTTCTTGCACAAACCTGAAATCTTTAGCAGTCTAATGGGTGACTACTGGACACCTCATGTAACAACGGTAATCACCACGCCCCGGCGGTAAGGCAGAGAGCCAGGCAATGTGTGTGTGTGTGTGTGTGTGTGTTGTGCTTGCTTGCTTGCTTTCTGGCAGCACAAAGAAACCCTGTGTCATCCTTTCGTGCCTCCCTTTACATAGGTTTGGCTTATAAATTAACACTTATAGCCTTTTAATCACCGCTAATTATAAGCTATTCATTCCTGGTATTTGCTTCATTCAGACTTAACTTCAGGATGTAACACAAACATTAATCTTTGGTACGTTCAAAGCACCATTTCATAATTAGGTCAGGTCGTTCTTTTGATGATTCATGTAGAATCCTGCTTGAATCCTTGCTGTTCGTACTCAAGTTTTTAACCCCTTGAGGCCCAAAACGTAATTTCCATTGTAATTTGGGTATCAGTAGACAATTTTAATGAACATAAACAACATTTTATAGATATGACCAGTTTAGTATCCTTGTCCACTAGGTAATTTGGTATATTAAGCAACTTTTCGTAATTTTATGGCTAAGAACAGACAATTTTATATAGCAAAGGAAGGATCTGAGCGTGAAGGGGTTAAGGGAGGTTTGGTAGCACAGCCGCCGCCTCCACTGGACCTTGACACACAACCTCCGTCACTTCTCGGAGGAAGCATCAGAGTCGTAAAAACTAGTCACCGTTTCCCGTACAGATTTGACGGAAGCTCTGTAAACAACGGATGAATCACCTGTGCTTCAAGTTACGAATATCTAAATTGCAAGACAGTTTTGTCGTGTCTATGGAGTAACGTGTAAGGACCAGTTCCCCGCCATACTTAGGAAATGGTCAATATATATCACTACTTTTCTTGTTTTAGGTAAAGCCGCGTTTTGCAGTGAGTCATAGGAATTTGCTGCCTCCTATGCATTAACATTTAACCACGTATGTTTCCTTCACTTTCTATCATTGTCATTGATAGTGATTTATATATATTGCCTGAACTCCTAAACTGATATAGCTACATTATCAGAAACGTAAATCATAAATATAAAGAGAAGGGCTTTGGTTTTATAGTATGGTGGAAGAACTTTACAAACTTTCACGTGATGTGATATCCTTAGAATGAGATATCTACAGAGGGTGAATGATTATGAGATATATGTATTATCAAGTATGCATTTCAAAAAGTATCACATGCATATTTAGGGAAAAAAGACAAATAAATATTCGGCTGGGTGACTAGAAAATCCGAAGTCCCACGATCAAGGACTCGACTCGACAACAAATCACGAGCGCACCGAACATAGACGCAGTACTTAATTTGAACTGCAATTAAGAGTTTACGTTAATTAGTCTATATAATTAGGTACATACTGATGTCATCGTTTTCTTAACCCTGGTGGGACAAATTTCAATAACTCGAAAGATATTTGCAAATCCGCTCCGGACAAATAAGTATGAAGAACTCTGATGTTATACGTCTTCTTTTATGTTCATCAACTGCTTCCACCACCTGGCAAATGACAAGCGTAAGACCCATCAGGAAGCAATCTAGCCAAGAGCTCTCATTTCCCTTTCCGTGCCCGAGTATAGTGTTGCTTGGAGAGAGAGATAGGTCACCTTGGCTCTTTTGTATAGTGATCTAATACCTAAGTACTTCAAGCCTCTGATCTCATCCATTATTTTGTTTTGCCATGTGTGTGTGTGTGTGTGTGTGTGTGTGTTGTGTGTGTGTGTGTGTGTGTGTGTGTTGTGTGGTGTGTGAGAGAGATCAAACTAACAGAAATTAAGATAAGAGAGAGAAAAAAGCGTACCTAGAAGCACACGATAATCATTTGTAGCCAATTTCCACGTGTAGGAGAAGATATTATCTTTATAGCACGTCATCACAAATTACTTATCTCAACACTATATACTAAAACTACAAATTATCAGTATTATACAAAATTGAATCCCATATATCGTTTTCTAATTTCCTCTTCTAAGCTGGATGAAAAGACCTTAGCGAGTACCCAAAATTCCCAGTCAGCAATCAACACGATCCCACAGTCTGCTCTTCCACTGCTCTTCTGACGCTTCAAAGGACAGGTTTAATCTCATTTCGAGGGTATGGAGTATTAGCATTTAAACGAATTTCTTGTTGTTGCTTTGTGAGGATCCCGTTTTGAGGCAGGGTTGCAGGCGGAAAGGAAGTGACTGTAATCATTTTTTGAGACCTCCAGATCATCACGGCTGATTATCGTCACGGGTGGTTGTAGCAGATTAAATAATATATTACACAGGTGCGTGTTTGCGAGTTAAGTAATTTTTTTGCTTTGAATTTGAGTTTGGATTAAGTGGTGTATCCATGATAAATGATGATGACTGGTTGGGAATGTTGGATTAAGTTAATGAATAGGTTATTTGTATGAAGATTTCTAAAATTCACGGCGTTGGTATTAGTGTTAAGACTAGTGCATCGTAATTATAGCATTGATAGGCAGATCTGGCGCAATATTCCGGCTCTCTCACGTTCTCACAGGGTCTCACCGGATGCTGCGACATTACCAGTCACAGTCTCACACCTCTTCGTCTCATCATCACCGGGATGCTACGACAATGTCTAGTTAATAGACTGGGCGTTCATGTCCAAGCAAAAGTACTATGACTGATATTGATACGTAGGTTTCTAAAGTAAGACTGTGGCGTTCTATCTATTCAACAATATAAGCTGCACGTGATATAAGGTACTACTGACTTGATATGGTCTAGGTTTCTTAAGTAAGACTGTGGCGTTCTATCTATTCAACATAACAACCTGCACGTGATTAAGTTAAGGAAAGCACTCACAGCCTGTTTTTCATTGGGAGGAAGACTAGCATGCATTTATTACTAGTTAGTCCAGGAGTGTTGCAGGAAAGGAGACTGGTTTTGATATATCTTGAGTTCAATGTTATTCCTGATAGTAGTGAACCGTGAACCGCATCTCCGCCACTCAGGCCGCGACGATCCCAGGGCAATAAAATATCAAATTAGTCCATGAACGACCTCTAAGGTAAGTCCTCTGCTATTTCTGGCGAGGTAATTAAGGAGGATAGTAATTCTGATATAATTACTTCACGGAAACATTAAATTTTGGTCATGGTAACTTTATAATTGGCCATATTTATAGTGTGTGAAGACTTATCGTAAATCATATTCAAGAATTTTTCTAAAATGATATGTAGGAACTAACTTGAACACGAGATCTTGCGGAAGCTCCTATTACATTCCTGTCTTCCTTATACTCCTCCTCCTGTTCCTCCTTCTCCTCGTATTCTTGTTATTTCTACTCCTTCTTTCCTCCTTCTCGTATGCTCTTTCTTCTCCTCATCCTCCTATTTTCTTCCTTACCCTCTATCTTCCTCAATTCTCCTATTCACTTCTTTTCTCCTATTCCGCATTATATTCCTAGCCACTTCTCCTCCTATTCTCTCCTCCATTCGTTCCTCTATCCCCCCTCCCATTCCCCCCATTCCCCCATTGGCTCTTGTCAGAAGCCATCCCTTTCTCCCCCCTCTTCCCCCACATCCGGCGAGGTGTTTTTTAGCGGAGAAACAGCAATATAAAATTCTGATGAGTTTGTTCATTCAAGCTGAACTATCACCGAATCTTTCCTTGTCATCCAGTGTAATTGGTCACGTGTAAGGAATGTTGCTACAGTGGCAATTATCATCACCTCACCTGCGTCTCTCCTAAAAACTATAGTACCGTTTGATAATTTTTATGTTTTATAGGGAATGGCGTCGCGTTTTGCATATTTTCGCGCCCTTTCCAGCCTCTCGTCGGTCCAGTTGATGCTGTGTAGGGGCTCGTAGGGCGTGTCTCTCCCGTACAGTGTTCCAGTTATAAGAAAGTGGCAAATTCCTCCTCCCACCTTATATCTTCATTAATGGAAGGAAATGACGTTCGTTTTGTGACATAAATCCGTGTGTGTGTGTGTGGGTGTGTGTGTGTGTGGGTGTGTGTGTGTGTGTGCGTGTGTGCGTGTGTGTGTGTGTTTCCTCTACAACCCCCTCCATCTTTGTGTGTCAGTAACGCTTTTATTAATGTCAATATGAACCAAACCCATAATGGTCTGTTTTTCTTTATCAATATGCACGTTTTTATGATTCACGTGATACCTCTATACCTTCCTTCCTTCCTTCCTCCGGTAAAATTACGCAGAGACTAAGAGGTGCTGGAGGGAGGGAGCGAAGCAAGAACAAAGTAATAAGATGACCACCGGGTAATGGCAGGATGCTGAAGGCGAGGGTGACGGCAGGGTGGCAGGGTGCGGGGAGACAGGGGCGGTGACAACGTGTGGCAGAGGAGTTGTGGTGGTGGTGGTGGTAGGGGCAGGGAAGGCAGGGGCGGTGACAACGTGTGGCAGAGGAGTTGTGGTGGTGGTGGTGGTAGGGGCAGGGAAGGCAGGGGCGGTGACAACGTGTAGCAGAGGAGTAGTGGTGGTGACAGGGGCAGGGTGTGGGAAGACAGGGGCGGTGACAACGTGTGGCAGGGTTGTGGTGGTGGTGGTGGTAGGGGCAGGGAAGGCAGCGGTGGTGACAACGTGTGGCAGAGGAGTTGTGGTGGTGGTGGTGGTAGGGGCAGGGAAGGCAGGGGCGGTGACAACGTGTGGCAGAGGAGTTGTGGTGGTGGTGGTGGTAGGGGCAGGGAAGACAGCGGTGGTGACAACGTGTGGCAGGGTGGTGGTGGTGGTGGTGACAGGGGCAGGGAAGACAGGGGTGGTGACAATGTGTAGCAGAGGAGTGGTGGTGATGGTGGCGGCAGGGACAGGGTGCGGGAAGACAGGGGTTGGTGACAAGGTGTGGCAGGGGAGTGGTAGTTGTGGTGGTGGCAGTGGTGGTGGCAAGGGCAGGGCAAGATGGTGTTCTGGGGGACAAGTATAGTGACACTGATGTTTTGGTTTTTATTCAAGTTACCGTGAAGGTGTGTCTCCCCCTACTCCTATTCCTCCTCCTCCTCCTCCTCCTCCTCCTCCTCCTCTTCTCGTCCTACTCCTCCTCCTCCTCCCCTTCCTCCTCCTCTTTGCCTCCTACGTACTCCCTCATTCGACTCCCCTGAACCCAGTCGACTCTATCCTCTCACCTACTCGCCTTCTCTCCCTCCCCCACCCCTTCTAACTCCCACATCCTTTTCCCAGTCACAATAATATATTCCCCGAGCTCTTCCGCACATATATTTAGTTTTTTTTCTGGGGGGGTAATATTTATGACAGGAAAATTAATACTTTCTTTGGATAGTTTCAGCAGTGATAATCTCTTCATTAATGCACATATATATTTTTTCATTTTTCCGGGTGAGATTCATGGTTTATTTTTTGTTTTTCCTGTACTACTCCATGAACCAACGTTTCTTTGCACGTTAGTGATGTTATCAGAACCTACGCATTAAACAGGAGCGTTCATATTTTACACGGAAGCTTTGGCAACGTATTATCACCGGTGAGTTTTGTCGGTCGAAGAAAATTAGGATTGGCGTTTTTCTGTACTTTTTTTCATGTCCCTTGCTCTTTGTCTTATTCTTATATTATCATTTTTCCCTCTTTATTTTAGCTTCAACATAATATCACGCGGTCTGAGATGTGTATTTGGCAAGCATGAGATGAGGAAGCTTAGAGAAAGAGTGTAGTGTTAGTCCGCTTTAATCTGGACTTAAGATCAAAATATTCTTGCAGCCACGTCTCATCCACCTTGTCTTAAAACTCATAAGAATCTATATCGGTAAGTCATCCACAACACGTCAGATTCTTGGCCATTCAAGACACTTAGATGTTTGGTAACTTAAGTCTGCCTTTCACCTTTCAAACTAAATTAAGGTCCTGATTTGAGTTCACCTGGAAAGCCGTTTATTTTAACTAAATCATTTTTACTCATAAACTAACTCAACTGGTATCAAAATTGGTGAATGGAGAAAAGAATAGGAAGAAAAATCAGATATGTATTGCAGTTTTAATCATATGGCAATGTAATTAAAGGTTCAGGTTAGTGTTTTTGTCCTGTCCACCAACACTGGAGTCATGGTTTCCTACAAAAATTAATGGACTCTCG